>CM075811.1:67145342-67447842 GCA_037975025.1 Excoecaria agallocha | reverse complement strand
TAATCAAAATATTGGCATTTTTCAGTGTTATTTTTATTTGTACATCAAAACTTTAAAATATGAATTATATATATAACATCAAAACATATGTATATACATATATATAAATAAAATTCACGTTTAGGAATCGCAAAACTAAAGTTTAATTAATTAAACTTTGTAATTCATTTTCTTACCAACTTAAGCTAAACTATTTAATGCTCGTTTTCATTAATTAGACCATAAGGTGCATTTAACTAATTTTCCATGTTCCATATTGAAATCATGCAAACTACCTTCTAAATCCAAATTTCTATATATATATATATATATATATATATATATATATATATATATATATATATATATATATATATATATATATATATATATATATATATATATGTTTGCTCATAGTTTATGCCTTAATTGAATCTTTAACTTATCAAGTGGGTATCCGCTTGTTGGTTAACTAACCAAACATGCAAAAAATTAAATCCTTACCCAAATGCATCCAAATTAATAATTTTTTTTTAAAAAACAAAAATTCATTATATATATGTTTTCTCAAAGTTTATGCCTTAATTGAATCTTTAACTTATCAAGTGGGTATCCGCTTGTCATTTAACTAACTAAACACGTGAAAAATTAAATCCTTACCCAAGTGCATTTAGATTTACTAGGAAAATAAAAACAAAAAACAAAAAATTCATTTTACTTATTACAAACCACAATTTCAAATTATATGAATATTTATATTTTTGCAAAAATTCGATTATCTTAATTAGAAAATGACAAATAAAATAAAAATTTTCCCAACTTACAACTCATTATTTCATCAAATTTCTTAGTTGTACCTATCGATTTAACATCATTATTAAGGATAAAATTTTAGTCGACCACTTGGATTTCCTAAAGCCACAACTATCAGCCATAGCCAATTCTTTAAACCAATAAAGAATTCAACCTTAGATATATTCACATTTGTAGTTTCTAACTATATTCTCTCATGACCCATTTAACATAAGTAATAAAATGTTTATCAATTCTTCCATGCGATATCGTATACCTTATCAAACAACTAACATCTAGCTCAACCATAAAAAACATCGATATATATATATATATATATATAATCACAGGAATAAATATAATGCATTTTCTATAAACTAATTATACATAATTCAAGAATAACCAAATAATAATAAGCTTGCAGTAAAATCGACCTCATACATCCAGTGCTTCATACGATTAAATTAGGCAACAATGTGTATCAATGTAACTCCTTGTTAGAGTAAATGGTGATTATTAACAAAGGTATTTAAATTAGAATTTGATTTCAAATGGGCAAGGCTCAACCAACTGAAAAATTTCACCAAGCAATTCACACATCAATAGACATTTGAATACATACAAAATTAAATGATTTTAACTAAATTCAAATTCATTTAAATAAACTCTTTGAAATAAACTTGGTAGTCACATCCCGAATAAAATGGCATTTTTTATCATTTTTGTTTACTGGTGCGCTTGCTGGAGCTTCATCGGAGATGCACGATCGGTGTCGAAAGGAGGCCCATGCCACCATGAGTTGATTGGTAGCGGTCACGCATTCTGTTGCTGGCCTATTTAGCCGAATCGCGCGCTGGAAGAACCCAGCCACCATCACTCCGATCTGCTTGTCATCGGCGAGCAGGAAGGAGTTACAATCAACAGAGGGACCAACCCAAATCAGGCAAAGACTTTGTAATTTACAGCAATGCCTCCATAACTTAGTTAGGTTATGTTTTGATGCAAGAAGGGAAAGTAATTGCCTATGCTTCTCGTCAACTCAAAAATCATGAGAAGAATTACCCTACACATGACTTGAAACTTGCAGCTGTATTTTTTGCTTTAAAGATCTGGAGGCACTACTTGTATGAAGAAAAATGTTATGTTTACACAGATCACAAGAGTTTAAAGTACCTGTTGACTCAGAAGGAGCTTAATTTAAGATAGAGAAGATGGCTTTAGCTCATTAAAGCTTATGATTGTTTCATTGACTCTCATTTAGGTAAAGCTAATATAGTTGCTGATGCCTTGAGCAAGAAGTTTATGGTGTCTCTTCGGGCAATGAATGTAAAACTAAGTATGGCAAGACATAAAGCCATTATAGCTGAAATGCAAGTTAAACCTGATTTTCTACAACAAATAAGGCGACTCAGTAATAAGATGATCATGTTGCCTCTATTATGGTTCAATTGCAATATAAGCCTGACAATGATTATTCGTTAAGTGTAGATGGTAGTCTATATTACAAGCAGAGATTCTATGTGCCTGATCAAGATAAGTTAAAGAAGATGATTCTGACAGAAGCTCATAATAGCAGGTATGCCATGCATCCTGGGAGTAATAAAATGTACCAGAATTTAAATACTTTTTACTGGTGGCCACACATGAAATGTGATATAGCGGATTTTATGGGTAAATGCTTAATCTGCCAGCAGGTAAAGGCTGAACATTAGGTTCCATCTGGGTTACTCCATCCCATTGCAATCCCTGAATGAAAATGGGACCAGATAATAATGGACTTTGTGATCGGGCTACCACTGACCAGGAGAAAACATGATACAATTTGGGTTGTGGTGGACACGCTCACCAAGTCAGCTCATTTTTTACAGGTTCGGATGGACTATCCGCTGACCAAATTAGCTAAGATCTATATAAATGAAATAGTAAGATTATATGCGGTGCCTACTTCCATTATCTTTGATAGGGATCCATAATTTACTTCTCATTTCTGAAAGGTTTTATGGACGCTTTGGGCACCAGACTTCACTACAGTACCTCTTTTCATCCATAGACCGATGGACAATCAGAACGAGGTGATACAGATATTGGAAGACATGCTTAGGAGTTGTGTACTGGAATTTGAAGGCAATTGGGAAAGATATTTGCCCTTAGCTGAATTTGCATATAATAACAGTTACTAGTCAAGTATCAAGATGGCCCAGTATGAAGCACTTTATGGCAGGAAATGTAGGACACCATTGTGCTGGACCGAGCTCAATGAAAGGAAATTAGTAGTGTCAGATTTAATCCGAGACACTGAGAAAAAATACAAGTGATTAAAGATCGATTGAAAGTGGCCATGGACTGACAAAAGTTTTATGTCGATTTAAAAAAAAGGACATTGAATATCAAGTCGGCTATAGAGTATTTTGAAAGTATCACCATGGAAGAAGATTTTGAGATTTGGTAAAGAGGGCAAGTTGAGTCTGCGATTTATTGGTCCTAATGAAGTCATCCAGCAAGTAGGGCCAGTTGTATATAGACTAAAACTGCCCTCAGAGTTAGAAATTATTCATGATGTTTTTCATGTATCTATGCTTCGTAAATACAGGACGGATCCAAGCCATGTCATTAAACCAGAAGAAATCCAAATTCAATCAGATATGACATACGATGAGTACCCGGTGAAGATTCTAGCACGAGAGACCAAGCAGCTTCGGAATAAATGAATCCTATTGGTGAAAATCTTATGGAATCACCATAATATTGAGGAAGCTACATGGGATACCGAAGCAACCATAAGGCAACAATACCCACAACTCTTTAACGCATGTAAAAATTTTAAGGACATAATTTTTATAAGTAGGGGAGATTTGCAATGGACTGACAGTCTCGATGATTGTAAATAATATTTTTCGATGGTGAATAGTGCATCGGGGTTTTATACGCCCATAAATGGGAAAATATTTTATTCAACCATCGAAAAATACTAGTTACCATGAATCTGGAGGTGAAATTTGAGATCAAATTGAGGTTAAATAGGCCTCTAAAAATAAAAATACGAAAAAGTCACGACTCGAATTAAATAGTAACTAGGTTAATTTTAGACTTGATTCGATCTTTAAAAAATAGTAAATAAGCTCCAAAAATTTTCAAAAATTTCAGTTGAGTCCTTTATAAGTTATAATATTATTTGTTAGAAAAAAATTAATTTTATGGTAACACAAAAAATGGACTAACCGGACTGATTTTAGGCAAGCTAGATTGAAAATGGACTTCGATTGAGCCCAAAATTTGTATGTAGTCTAATTTAAATATTCTAAGTATGATGAAATAATTTTTTATCAATAATTGAACTTTGGAAAGTGGAGAAAAAATTTAAGGTAACAAAAATGTAATTTTAAGGGAATATTGGGTGAATTGGTTGGATTGGCTTGGTTGGACCAAAACCAACCTAACGAAGGACCTATAAATTGCTAAAAAATCAGACCAAGGCTAAAGATTCTCCAGCTCTCCACCTTCTTTCCCATAAAGCTGGTTGAACTCTATTGTTTCTCCCTTCCCTTAGTTTTTCTTTAATTTCTCTAAGAAATCCCACTAAATCAAAGGTTGTAAAAATAATTCCAGCCCCTCTTCTTCTCTATTAAAGCCTCTAACCTTCAATTTAGAGCGAACAAGTGGTAGAAATCAAGATTAAAAGCTGGAAGTGTGAAATTTGGGTAAGTGAAATTAGAGTTTTTAATTAAAATTAAAGGGCTAGTTAGGTGAATCAAAGGTAATGGATGAAGATTTTGATGTTTTATTGATAAAAAAAAGTTAAAATAGGAGGATTTTAATGAGCTATCATCTCTAATTTTGTGTAGAAAACAAAGAAAGTGAAGGAATTTCTAAGGATAAAGGTAGAGGCAAAAAGATCTAGGGAGCCAAAAATCAAGCCAAGGTTTGTAAATGCAAAATCCATTTTTTTCCATTTAATTGCTGTAATTTATGTTTAGAATTATGAGTAAGTAATGTTAAATATGCATGTATGGTGTAATTAAAGTATATAAATGAGTTTAGGTATTTTAAATGATGAGTAAATAACTTAATTGGAAGAAAGAAAAAAAATATGTATAGTGATTATATGATGGCCGAATATCACATTAAGGTTTTTAAGATAAATTTAATTGCAATGTTAAGTTAAATCACATGTGATTTAATTATCATGCTATAAGATTAAATTAATAATTATGAGATGAAAAATCAAGATATTAAGTGAGATTCTAAGCTTAGCCGAGATTAAAAGAAAACAAAATGAAGGTGAGGCTTTGATATTTTGATGAAAAGAAATAATAAAAATATGTACAAACATAATTAAGAGTATATGATTTTAGTGAGATATTTTTTATGATGATATGGAGCTTGTTCATGTGAGCATGGTATTATGCATAATTAGACTATTTATATATATAGTTTACATTAGTAATGAGTAATTAAGTCATACAATAAATTATTGTAATATATAAGTAGATTTTAATGACAAAATGAAATACCCAAGAGATGAAAAAAATAATATATAAATAATAATAAATATATTAAGTTTTGCCCTTAGCTGTCTGGTAATGAAATCTAGTACATGATATAGTTGGCTAGCCACAGAGACACATTTTACTGTGATCCGAGTTATGGCAACTCGGTTTGGTAGGCTAATAATAGTCTACCCCATGGCATATGTTCACAGATTACAATGTTCATGCTATGCAATCCTTTAGGATCACCCATTGTTGGATCTTAGGATCCATATTCTGGATATCTGGTTCAGAGATTTCTACCGGTGACACTGGGGGCAAGATTAGGAATAGAAGTAAAATAAGTATAGTTATGGTAGGTAACAAGTTATGATATAGGATTTATGGAAACGGGAAAGGATAAACCGCATTAATCAAGCTAATAATTAATAACAGATCAAGGAAATAAAAATTTATATGTATATGTATGTGAGTTTGAAGTTTAATTCATTAAGCTAAACTGTGATAGGTTTTTTTATGTACTCAAATTATTTGTTTTGAATGGAAAATTCTTAGATATGCATTTACCATTGAGCATATTAATGCTCATCACATAATTTTATTTGACTGCATGTAGGTTTCTATTTTGTTGGAGCGAGCATAATGAAGAAATCATAAAGATGGATTTGGGATAGTTTGGTTGGAAGTATCTTGTATAAAACTCTTTTGGTATGTATATATAAAAATATTTATGAGATTGTAACAGCATGTATGGATAATTGTAAAAACTAGTTTAATATTTCAATATCTATTATGTATGATTATCATCAAACTACTTAAAGCAATTGGATAGAGAATGAATGTGAATATTGTTGTGCCCCTGAGGGGCTATGTAAATTGCTTGCTTATAGGAGGATCGGTTAAAAATACTGCTGTCACCATGCCAAAATTTTAGAAATTTTTTTTAAGGAAGTTATGTAATAAAGCATAAATCTGACTTTTGTCAGAAATTTGTGCCTAGTTTTGCCGGTTACATTGGTATAAGTGATGGAGTTAGGGTGTTACATTTTTATAGTATCAGAGCATGGTTTAGCCGGTCCTAAGATCGAAAAGTACTTATATGCATATACATGCCTTATGATAAATGTTGAAATTATGAAATTAAATTATGCTTGCTCCTTTTGTTTTATAGTGAACTATGACTTCTGATCAAAGTTGGCGGGAAGGTGATGTATAGAGTGGCACCTGTATTAGTGTAGAAAAAGAGGTTGTGTCATCACCACCGACCTCTACACCTATTGTTCCACCTCTACCGCCACAGCCCGACTTTTTAAATCTAATGACAATTTATATTCAACAAAAAATATGGTCAGAGCTAGCACCACAGATTCAAGCACAGGTATAATTGCAACCACCAGTATCACCTAAAATGAAGCCCATTTTGGAACGGCTAAAGAGATTAGGGGCTAATGATTTTCTGGGCCGAGATCCATTGACACTAGTACAAGCTGAAGAATGGTAATTCAAAATCAAAAGGCTATTCGAAGTGACACATAATCCTCCCCAGGAGATGCTTGAAGGAGTTGTAGTATTTTTGCAGGCCCAACCTTTATATGGTGGGATTCAGTAAGGAAACATGTCCTAGCTGATCAATTGACATGAGATCTTTTTTTGACACGATTTGAAAGTAAATATATTATGAGAGAGTATAAGATGGCAATGCAAGATGCTTTTTTGAGATTGAGGCAAGGTAATCGAAGTGTAGCAGAGTATTAACGGGAGTTCAAGCATTTGAGTTCATATATGGAAAAATATCATCTGATAGAAGAAATACTTTGCTAGAGGTTTGAGTGAGGTCTTCACAACAAAATCAGGTAGGCTGTTGGTGCTCAACCTTTCATAGATGTGGTGGGGTCAGTGGTAGAAGCTGCTATGAAAATGAAAGCTATACAACAGGATGAAGCAAACATACAATTACAGTTTTAACAAAAAAGGAAATTGGGTCAACCTAGTAGTACCACAGGATTTAGTAAGAAGTACAGGGGACCACTTCCAACATAGAGTCATACTTCAGCAATCCCAGATCATAGCCAGAGGAATCTAGGGCACAATACTTTACTTGCTACCTCCATTGGAAGTACCCCTAGGAGTTCGGGTGAAGGTACTTATCCAATATGTGAACATTGTGGGAAGAGACATTTGGGTGAGTGCAGATTCTTGACTGGGGCTTATTTTAGATACGGGTCACACGAGCATCGGATGAAAGACTATCTAGTAGTTCAGGCCTCCATTGTTACTTCACTAGCACCCGCAGCACCTCGAGGATGTGGTAGAGGAGCAGGTTTTAATTTGGCTTCCTCCAAACCTTCAGTATAGTTTCCTCAGGCAGGCTAAAGGATGACCATGGGTCGAGCCTATGCTGTGAGAGTTAGAGAAGAAAAAGATGCACCTGATGTTATCATAGTTAAATTCACTTTCCTTACAAATTCAGTTTATTCATTAATTAATCCGGGTTCCACACACACTTACATAAACACTGAGGTTGCAAGGGAAAAAGGGTTTAGAAGATTCATAGCTAGAACAGGATATCTTAATCAGTAATCCTTTGGGATACAGTCTGGTGGTAAATAGGGTGTAAGAGACTGTCTGATCAGTCTGCAGGGTTTTGTCTTTCTAGCTAATTTAATTGAACATCCATTTTGTGAGTTTGACGTGATACTTAGGATGGATTGGTTTGTTAGTGTAAGACCTAGCCCCAATAGATTGTAATAAAACACTTTAGTTAATAAATGAGGCATTTGTTTTTATCTATTGTATACTTGTGCATATCAATTGATAGAACTATCCAAGAATGTTGTTTCAGTTTAAGTTATCATGTGTGAGGCACATGGTTGTAAGACCTTGAAACAAATGAGACTTCATTCTAAATATCCCTAGTCAGTCATTGTTATGGGAATAACAAATGAATTAAGACTAGTATGCTCTCTCTGATAAGTTGAGTTCTGTCTTACGGATCATAAGGACAAGAGTGTCAATCAGAGATCATAGATACATGTTTAGAACATGGTATCTGGATTCGATCCACTCATGAGAACACTACATGGTACAAGTCATAAGTGTTTCTCATATGTAAGTTTTGTATCGAAGTTCTTAGACCTAAAATCTCTATGAAACTCTTTATGAATTACTGTGTGCTTTGACATACACCTAACATGCTCGTAACAAAGTGACAAGTATGGGTATGCATTGATTCATGTTAGAGAGCATGAGAGAAGTGAAGGGATTACCCCTCTCTATAAGAGAGAAAATATCATCGACCACTTGATCAGTGTACTGAGAAGTGTATGGCCATACCGAGATGAAATAATGAGTAATCATTATTTATTTGAGAGTTCAGTGTCACTGGAATATCAAGAAAGGAATTAATATATATAAGGATGACTAGTTCCATGCCTTATTTTAATTCTGATATTTATGGGTAAGGGACTATGCAAAATTGCATTAGGTCACTAAATGCCATATGCATTTTCATTTAATTTGGAATGCTATAATATCTTGCTAGAGAATATATATAGCCTTTGAATTAATTTATTAATTCATTGCCAACATTAAATGGACCTATAGGATTGCACACAAAGCATTGGGATTAAAATATTTAAATAAAGTATTGGACATTAATTTGGACTTTTAATTAAAGTCAAATTAATATATGTAATGGGCATTATAAATGCTATTGGACCTTGGCCCATGAGAGAGAGAAATTCAGGCCACATGGTTTAATTTCAATTAATTAATTATCTTGTATTAATTTAATTAATTGAGTATTAAAGCCTAAAAGAGTTATAATCAAATTAAATCACTTAAATAGATGTAGAAGTGGCCAAAATTCCTAGAGAAATGACAAAGAATTTCGGCACATTCATGAGTTTAATTAAGTGATATTGTTTGATTAAATGTCTTACTTTTATCTTGGATTAAATCAAAAGAATTTAAAACAATATATATTTCTTATTTTAAAGAAGTGATAAAGGCTAAAATTAATTATCTTTAGGTAGTGAATTTTAGATTTGTCACTTAAAAATTTAAATGATATATATTGAATGAGAAAAAGATAAAACCCGAGAGTTTTTCTTTGGTTTTGGCGTGAATTACATCTCTCTCACAAGAATTTCTCTTGGCCGAATTCACAAGGAGAAATATTATTCTTCATTCTCTTATGTTCTTGGGCATTAATAGCACCTAAAAGAAGTGCAAGATCAAGTCTTGTATCTTCAAACCATTGCCATTACATAATACTTTAAAAGAGAGCTAGCAATCTCAATTTTAAGCCATCGTTGCAATTGTGTGTGTGAACATAGAGAAAAGTGGCATAAAGGCTGTTCTTTTGGCATTGGTGATCAAGATCTAAGGCAGATAAATTCATCTTAGTTGCTGGTCATCACCAAATTCAAGTTTTATAAGGCATCTAAAGTTGTAAGTTTTTAAAAACCCAAAAATTGCATGTTTCGATTCTTGTTATGGAATTGTTTGGCATGTATGATCGATTTTATCATTTTTCTGCTGCATGATTACCATAAACATATCATGTCATATTCCATCAGTGGTATCAGAGCCTGGACATGCTTATTTTAGTGCTTTAGATGCATGAAATAATTAATCAAAAATCGTTATTTTAATTACATGCAATGCTGAAATTTTCTGTTTTGAGTTTTTTGCATTGTTTTGGTGTAAAAACGATTTTAAATGATTAGATAGGTATTATAATTAATATGACATGTTAATATACTATCCTAAGATGTTCTAGGAGCTGTTAATGGTTGGATTTAATTGATAATACCTGATGGTACATGTTAATATTAAAACTAGGTGCTATTTGGCATGTTAATTGTTAGTTTAACAACTAGTTTTAAATATTAAATGTAAAAACGATTTTGGCATGTTTGTAAGTGATTTTTAAAGATTAAATATCATGTCTAGACATATTTTAAATTTGGTTTTAATTCTGGTCCATGACAATTTAATTGATTATTTTTAAAATCACTTAAAACTATGACTAGTTTATGTTTGTTACATGTTTAATCAACATTGTTTGTTTTGTTTTGCTTAAAATGGTAAAAAAACATTTAGATCAGATTGGTACAGAATATTACATCAATATTTATGACCTTATTTAAATTATTAAATGACTCATAAAATTGATTTAAGTATTTGTGCATTTTTGTGGCATCACATAAGCATTAAACAACTAGTTTTGTTGTTTGTTTGTTTTTATATGCATGCTGTGTATCGTATATATGTTCTTCATGATTTTGTGTTTTAATTCATGTTGGTACATATTATATGTATTTTTAATGTTTATGAGCTGTATGACATAAAATTAAAAATGTCAAAATTGGAAATTATACTAGAGTTGATTTATAACACAAATCTAACTAGTTTGTGTTTTGGGCTTTTAAGAGAACTTATTCAATAAGAGGATTTAGTCCATTGGGCTTCGGCCCAGGCCCATCACGGGGTCATCTCTTAAAGGTTCAAGTACATAATTTCCATTAATGGGTTTGGCTAATTTAATTGAAATTGAACTTTGTTTTATCCATGAATGTTATGTATATTTATTTGCTTGTTTGATGTGATGAATGAATATACATAGTGAATTCATGGGCCTTGGGTTTTGTAATTTAATATGGCCTATGAGCCGTTATGTTTTATTGTAAAAGTTTCATTTATTTCTTAGAATAGAATATACTTGAAGACTTTGTAAATCAAGACGAAGCCCACCGGAGTGGAGAAGCCCAACTCGAAGATTCTTATGTAATAGTATAGAATCTTAGTTGTAGGTTTTTGGGCCCATGTTTGTCACGCTTTACTTTATGCAATTATTTATATATGCATGCTATGAATGGATGACAAAGCATATGCCATGTAAGCCGTAATAAAATGAATCCCTAAAAATAGTAAGTCACAAAGTTGCCTTCCTAATTCGAAACATGTCAAGGCATCGATCATTGGTCACGTAGACTAGGAGTCCTAGATGCGCCCGATTATCTTTGTGAGGCATGGGTTGTGAATGTAGGTTGGACTTAACATGGAAAGGGATGCCCAGACCTAGGCAATTAATAAATGGGTTTGTGCTATAACATCTTAAGATGTTAGCCTATTTGATCCAAGAGTCATGTACGAGACATGAATGGAGTTTTTCCTACCTAAGTAACTTAACTTGTTAGGTGTACAAGCTTAGCTTGACTAATAAGTTGTTGTGAAAAGTGGATCTTGGCCCACATTAAATCACTAATGTGAATTATTTAAAGGGATATTAATTCGGTTTGTGGGATTATAAATAAAACCTCATTTAATCTTGCTAAATTTTATTGTAGATTGAAAATGGCATCTTCAAACAACAATTTCTCATTGCGATCGGTCCTTGAAAAGGACAAATTGAATGGCACCAATTTTATAGACTGGTCTCAAAACTTAAGAATAGTTTTTAAGCAAGAGAAAAAGCCGAGCTCCATGTATGAATTATAACATGTATGCAATGAACAAGTCAGTCACCGAGCTCCATGGGATGCTTAAGAATGCTGAAGAGAACATTCGAAAGACCAATCCCGTATTGATGGTTCAAGGGGGCATTAAGAAGAGACCCGCTAAGGGAAAAAGAAAGGGAAAGGCAAAACTCAAGAATGACCTGGCTTGGTTCAAGTCAAGTGGGAGTGCACCTCAAGCCCAATCCAAGCCCAAGGCGTAAAAGAGAAGTGAAGGGATTACCCCTCTCTATAAAAGAGAAAATATCATCGGCCACTTGATCAGTGAACTGAGAAGTGTATGGCCATATCGAGATGAAATAATGAGTAATCATTATTTATTTGAGAGTTCAGTGTCACTGGAATATCAAGAAAGGAATTAATATATATAAGGATGACTAGTTCTATGCCTTATATTAATTCTGATATTTATGGGTAAGGAACTATGCAAAATTGCATTAGGTCACTAAATGCCATATGCATTTTCATTTAATTTGGAATGCTATAATATCTTACTAGAGAATATATATAGCCTTTGAATTAATTTATTAATTCATTGCCAACATTAAATAGACTTATAGGATCGCACACAAATCATTGGGCTTAAAATATTTAAATAAAGTATTGGGCATTAATTTGGACTTTTAATTAAAGTCAAATTAATATATGTAATGGGCATTATAAATGCTATTGGACCTTGGCCCATGAGAGAGAGAAATTTAGCCCACATGGTTTAATTTCAATTAATTAATTATCTTGTATTAATTTAATTAATTGAGTATTAAAGCCTAAAAGAGTTATAATCAAATTAAATCACTTAAATAGATGTAGAAGTGGCCGAAATTCCTAGAGAAATGCCAAGGAATTTCGGCACATTCATGAGTTTAATTAAGTGATATTGTTTGATTAAATGTCTTACTTTTATCTTGGATTAAATAAAAAGAATATGAATCAATATATATTTCTTATTTTAAAGAAGTGATAAAGGCTAAAATTAATTATCTTTAGGTAGTGGATTTTAGATTTATCACTTAAAAAATTAAATGATATATATTGAATGAGAAAAAGATAAAACCCGAGAGTTTTTCTTTGGTTTTGGCGTGAATTACATCTCTCTCTCACAAGAATTTCTCTTGGCCGAATTCACAAGGAGAAATATTATTCTTCATGCTCTTGTGTTCTTGGGCATTAATAGCACCTAAAAGAAGTGCAAGATCAAGTCTTTTAGCTTCAAACCATTGCCATTATACAATACTTTAAAAGAGAGCTAGCAATCTCAATTTTAAGCCGTCGTTGCAATTGTGTGTGTGAATATAGAGAAGAGTGGTGTAAAGGCTATTCTTTTGGCATTGGTGATCAAGATCTAAGGCAGATAAATTCATCTTAGTTGCTGGTCATCACCAAATTCAAGTTTTAAGAGGCATCTAAAGTTGTAAGTTTTTAAAAACCCTAAAATTGCATGTTTCGATTCTTGTCATGGAATTGTTTGCCATGCATGATCGATTTTATCATTTTTTCGCTGCATGATTACCATGAACATATCATGTCATATTCCATCATGGTTATCCACCTACCAAGCGACAGTTGATTGTAAATGTAAGCGGGTCACTCTCCAAATTTTAGATGAGCAGGAAGTCACACTAGTGGGCCAAAAAATAGATTTTTTCTGATATTATCACTGCTATAGCTGCAAAAAGACTGTTGAGGAAAGGTTGCATGGATTACTTGGCATATGTTATGGAGGTCAAAGAGGAAGAACTCACAGTGAAAGATGTTCCAACCGTATGTGAATTTTTTGATGTATTTCCCGATGAATTGCCTGGTTTGCCACCTGACAGGGAAGTGGAGTTTACCATTTATCTGACTCCTGGTACTGCACCTATATCTATTGCTTCTTATAGGATGTGCCTACCAAATTAAAGGAGTTGAAGGTTTAATTACAAGAGTTACTTGATAGAGGATTCATCAAGCCTAGCACTTCTCTTTGTGGAGCACCAGTTCTTTTTGTTAAGAAGAAAGATGGATCACTGCGGTTATGTATTGATTACCAAAAGTTGAATAAGGTGACTATCAAGAACAAGTATCCCTTGCCAATAATTGAAGACTTATTTGATCAATTAAAGGGAGCAGGAGTGTTTTCAAAGATAAATCTCAGATCAGGTTACTATCAGATGAAAGTGACAGATGTTGATGTGCCTAAAATAGCTTTTCATACCAGATTTGACCACTACGAGTTCTTAGTGATGCCATTTGGTCTTACAAATGCTCTAGCTACTTTCATGGACTTAATGAATAGGTTTTTTCATCCTTATTTAGATCAATTCTTGGTGGTTTTCATTGACGATATCCTTGTGTATTCGAAGACCTTAGAGGAACATGACAAGCCTCTATGAATTATACTGCAAACATTGAGAGAAAAATAGTTGTATGCAAAGTTCAGTAAGCGTGAGTTTTGGTTAGATGAGGTGTCTTTTCTAGGACTTATCATATTCGCAGAAGGAATTAAAGTCGATCTAAAGAAGATTGATGTAATTTTACAATGGAGACCACCGAAGAACATTACAGAGTTGAGGAGTTTCCTTGGATTAGCAGGATATTGTTGAAGATTTGTTAAAGGGTTTTCTTCTATTGTAGCACCATTGACTCGATTACTGCAAAAATAGGTGAAATATGAATGGTCAAATAAATGTCAAGAGAGTTTTGAAAAGCTTAAGCGTTCACTAACTGAAGCTCTAATATTAACTCAAACCGAATCAGGCAAAGACTTTGTAATTTATAGCGATGCCTCAAGAACTAGGTTAGGTTGTATTGTGATGCAAGAAGGGAAAGTAATTGCTTATGCTTCTCGTCAACTCAAAAATCATGAAAAGAATTACCCTACACATGACTTGAAACTTGCAGCGGTAGTTTTTGCTTTAAAGATCTAAAGAAACTACTTGTATCGAGAAAAATGTTATGTTTACATAGATCACAAGAGTTTAAAGTACTTGTTGACTCAGAAGGAGCTTAATTTGAGACAGAGGAGATGGCTTGAGCTCATTAAAGATTATGACTGTTTCATTGACTATCATCTAGCTAAAGCTAATATAGTTGCTGATGCCTTGAGCTGGAAGTTTATGGCATCTCTTCGGGTAATTAATGTAAAAATAAGTATGGCAAGAGATGGAGCCATTATAGCTGAAATGCAAGTTCAACCTGATTTTCTAAAGCTAATAAAGGCAGCTCAGCAACAAGATGATCATGTCACCTTTATTGTGGTTCAATTGCAAGACAAGCCTGACAATGATTATTTATTAAGTGCAGATGGTGGTCTATATTGCAAGCAGAGACTCTATGTGCTTGATCAAGATGAGTTAAAGAAGATGATTCTGACAGAAGCTCACAACAGTAGGGATGCATCCATGCATCCTGGGAGTAATAAAATATACCAGAATTTAAGGACTTTTTACTGGTGGCTACACATGAAATGTGATATAGTGGATTTCGTGGGTAAATGCTTAATTTACCAGTAGGTAAAGGCTGAACATCAAGTTCCATTTAGGTTACTCCATCCTATTGCAATCCCTAAATAGAAATAGGACCAGATAACGACGGACTTTGTGATCGGGCTACCATTGACCAGAAGAAAACATGATGCAGTTTGGGTTGTGGTGGACAAGCTCACCAAGTCAGCTCATTTTCTACCGGTTCGGATGGACTATCCGTTGACCAAATTAGCTGAGATCTATATAAATGAAATAGTAAGATTACATGAGGTGCCTACTTCCATTATCTCAGATAGGGATCCACGATTTCCTTCTTATTTTTGGAAGGCTTTACAGGACACTTTAGGAACCAAATTTTGCTACAGTACCTCATTTCATCCACAGACCAATGAAAAATCAGAATGGGTGATACAAATATTGAAAGACATGCTTAGGAGTTATGCATTGAAATTTGAAGGCAATTGGGAAAGATATTTACGCTCAGTTGAATTTGTATATAATAATAGTTACCATTCAAGTATTAAGATGGTCCAGTATGAAGTGCTTTATGGCAGGAAATGTAGGACACCATTATGTTGGATCGAGCTCAGTGAAAGGAAATTAGTAGGGTTAAATTTAATCCGTGACACTGAGGAAAATGTGCAAGTGATTAGAGATCGATTGAAAGCGGCTATGGACCGATAGAAGTCTTATGCCGATTTTAAAAAAATAGGACATTGAATTTCAAGTCGGTGATAGAGTATTTTGAAAGTATCACCATGGAAGAAGATTTTGAGATTTGGTAAAAAGGGTAAGTTGAGTCCGTGATTTATTGGTCCCTACGAAGTCATCCAGCGGATAGGGCCAGTTGCATAGAGACTAAAACTGCCCTTGATGTTAGAAAAGATTCATGATGTTTTTCATGTATCTATGCTCCACAGATATCGGTCGGATCCAAGCCAGAAGAAATCCAGACTCAATCAGATATGACATATGATGAGTACCCAATGAAGATTCTAGCACGAGAGACCAAGCAGCTTTGGAATAAACAAATCTCATTAGTAAAAATCTTATGGAATCACCATAATGTTGAGGAAGCTACATGGGAAATTGAAGCAACCATGAGGCAACAATACCCACAACTATTTAACACAGGTAAAAATTTCGAGCTCGAAATTTTTATAGGTAGGGAAGATTTTGTAATGGACTGACAGTCCTAGCGATCGTGAATAGTATTTTTCGATGGTAAATAGTGCATCGGGGGTAAAAATACGCCAAAAAATGAGAAAATATTTTATTCAACCATCGAAAAATACTAGTCACCATGAGTCAGGGGGTGAAATTTGAGATCAAATTGAGATTAAATAGGCCTTCAAAAGTAAAAAATATGAAAAAGTTACGACTCGGATAAATAGTAATTAGATTAATTTTAGACTTGATTGGACCTTTAAAAAATAGTAAACGAGCTCTAAAATTTTTCAAAATTTTATGGTAACATAAAAAATGGGCTAACAGGATTGATTTTAGGCAAGTCGGGTCGAAAATGAACTCCAATTGAGCCAAAAATTTTTATGTAGCCTAATTTAAATATTCTAAGTATGATGGAACCATTTTTATCAGTAATTGAACTTTGGAAAGTGGAGAAAAAATTTAGGGTAACAAAAATGTAATTTGAAGGGAATATTGGGTGAATTAGTTGGATTGGCTTGGTTGGACCAAAACCAACCTAACCAAGGATCTATAAATTGCTAAAAAATCAGAACAAGGTAGAAGATTCTCCATCTTTCCACCTTCTTCCCTATAGAGCTGGCCGAACTCCATTATTTCTCCTCTCTTTTGGGATTTTTTAAATTTCTCTAAGAAATTCCACAAAATCAAAGCTTGTATAAATAATTCCAGCCCCTCTTCTTCTCTATTACAACCTCTAGCCTTCAATTTAGAGCAAACAAGTGGTATAAATCAAGATTAAAAGCTGAAAGTGTGAAATTTAGGTAAGTGAAATTAGAGTTTTTAATTGAAATTAAAGGGCTAGTTAGGTGAATCAAAGGTAGTGGATGAAGATTTTGATATTTTATTGATAAAAAAAAGTTAAAATAGGAGGATTTTAATGAGCTATCATCTTTGATTTTGTGTAGAAAACAAAGAAAGTGAAGGAATTTCTAAGGATAAAGGCAAAGGCAAAGAGATATAGGGAGCCAAAAATCAAGCCAAGGTTTGTAAATGCAAAATCCAACTTTTTTCCATTCAATTGCTATAATTTATGTTTAGAATTATGAGTAAGTAATGTTAACTATGCATGTATGGTGTAATTAAAGTATATAAATGAGTTTAGGTATTTTAAATGATGAGTAAATAACTTAATTGGAAGAAAGAAAAAATATGTATAGTGATTATATGATGGCCGAATATCACATTAATGTTTTTAAGATAGATTTAATTGCAATGTTAAGTTAATTCACATGTGATTTAATTATCATGCTATAAGATTAAATTAATAATTGTGAGATGAAAAATCAAGATATTAACTGAGATTCTAAGCCTAGCCGAGATTAAAAGAAAAGAAAATGAAGGTGAGGCTTTGATATTTTGATGAAAAGAAATAATAAAAATAAGTACAAACATAATTAAGAGTATATGATTTTATTGAGAAATTTTTTTATGGTGATATGGAGCTTGTTCATGTGAGCATGGTATTATGCTTAATTAGACTATTTATATATATTGTTTACATTAGTAATGAGTAATTAAGTCATACAATAAATTATTGTAATATATAAGTAGATTTGAATGATGAAATGAAATACATAAGAGATGGAAAAAAATAATAATATATAAATAATAATAAATATTTTAAGTTTTGCCCTTAGCTGTCTGGTAATGAAATTTAGTATAGGATATAGTTGGCTAGCCATAGGAACACATTTGCCGCTATCCGAGTTATGACGACTCAGTTTGGTAGGCTAATAATAGTCTATCCCATGGCACATGTTCACATAGTACAATGTTCATGCTATGCAATCCTTTGGGATCACCCATTATCGGGCCTTTGGGCCCATGTCCTAGATATCCGGTTTAGAGATTTCTACTGGTGACACTAGGGGCAAGATTAGAAATAGAAGTAAAATAAGTACTAACAAGTTATGATATAGGATTTATGGAAAAGGGAAAGGATAAACTGCATTAATCAAGCTACTAATTAATAAAAGATAAAGGAAAAAAAATTTATATGTATATGTATGTGAGTTTAAAGTTTAATTAATTAAGCTAAACTGTGATAGGTTTTTTTTATGTACTCAAATTATTTTTTTTGAATGGAAAAGTTTTGGATATACATTTACCACTGAGCATATTAATGTTCAACATGTAGTTTTATTTTACTGCGTGTAGGTTCCTATTTTGTTGGAGCGAGTATAATGAAGAAATCATAAAGATAGATTTGGGATAGTTTTGTTTCAAGTATCTTGTATATAACTCTTTTGGCATGTATATGTAAAAATATTTATGAGATTGTAATAACATATATGGATAATGGTTAAAACTAGTTTAATATTTCAAGAGGATAGGTTAAAAATACAGCCGTCACCATGACAAAACTTTAGAAAAAAAATTTTAAAGAAGTTAGGCAATAAAGCATAAATCTAACTTTTGTCAAATATTTGTGCCCAGTTTTGCCGGTTACATTGGTATAGGTGATGGAGTTAGGGTGTTACATTAATAATGTAATTTTATGCAGTCATTGTATATAATGAAATTGATCAATTAATGTGTGTGTGTACACACACACACACACACACACACACTTACCAATTAATTTTATTTATGTTTTATGTCACTCAACCAATACTTATCTACTTTGGCACATACCTATATGAGTAGTTCTGTAATTGATATGTAAATTAATAATATAATTATATATATTTATTATATATAATGAAATTTTATTAATTAATTATATAAGTATATAATCACCTTATCAATTAATATTGTTTATTTTTAATATCATTCAAATAGTATCCATTTATTTTTTGTAGGGATGAGAAAAAAATAAAAAATATGGTTACTGTAAAATCGATCCAAAATCAAACCGATTTTTACGGTTAACCAATCTGATGGATTCAGTTTCAATTTTTAATTTTTATATTTTTTGTTAATGGTTATGATTTAGATTTTTATGTACCAATTAATCGTTAGTCCATAGTTAACCGATTCATATATATATATATATATATATTATATCTTGAATTTTTTTCTATTTTTCTCTAAAATTTACATAAAATAATAATTTAAAATATATTTTTATACCTTAATTTTTTATATCTTCCTATAAAATTTATATAATACTTTAAACTAAATTTATATTATGTCATTCTTCTTAATATTAGCTATTAATTTATAGAACATAAATTTTGGTTACTAAATTATGTTTATTTCGTAATTTTTATATTAAATTACTTTACACATTTGAAATTGAATTGAATTTTATTTAATTTTTTTATAATTTTATGTTATAAATTTTAATAATTAACCAAATCAAAAAATTGAAACCAATGGATTGATTAACTGAATGTAATAGACTGATTAATAGTTAGTGATTTTAAAAATCTATATTAATAGATTGGTTAATTGTTTTGCTTATGAACTGGTTAACTGGTACATGCTCATCCCTAATTTTTGGTATAATATGTATATGAATACATAAATTAATAACGTAATTATATATAATTATATAGTTATTCTATATGATGAAATTTTAATTGTGCATTTAAAAATGATAATAGAGAAAAAAATTGTTAGAGGGAATTGAGAATTTGGATCAAAATGAAGTCATTTCAGTATGATAACTCATTTTTCTGTCTCAACTAAATTTTAGTTTTTTACTTATAAAAATTCATTTAAATTATTTCTAATGATTTTTCATAGTCGACTCTAATTACTATTCATTAAACCGGCTACTTATTTTTTATTTCAACTTTTGAAAGTCTATCTAATCTCAATTTCATGTCAAATTATATGTCGGGTATCTCTATAAATTGTACTTTCTAGTACCCAAGAAAAGTGTATAGTGGTCCCTATTCACCCTGAATGGTACTATTCATAGCTTGAAAAATACTATTTATATAATCGAAATTCTTGGAGCATCATACATAGTTTGCAACATCCTTAGAAAATACAAACCAACCACCAAAGAGAGCAAAATAGGGTGATGACCAAAGACAGATAGCAGTGGCATAAGGTGAAGTGTATTGGTAAGATGTAAAGAGGCAGGTGGCGAGTGAAAGAGGCAAAGATTTTAATTGAAGAAAGATAAATAAAGGAGGAAATGGCAATACCTAATATTCTTCTTTAATTTTTTCCTAAAATAAATTATTTTTTAATATTTAAAAAAACTATAAATTCCTTCAATTAAATTTTTAATTCCCTCCTAAAACTCAAAATAAAAAATATTCCCTTTTAAAAACTTTAAGAAATACATTTTTCATATTTTTAAACTATTTTTTTATGAAAATTTGACAAAGAGAATATTGAAATCAATCAAATGGTGACATGTGGCTCATTTTAAACCCTTAAACCTTAGCAATTCATTTAAGCTATGTTTGGTTTCCCGTATAATATACGAGACAACATAAAATAATACCCTTTATATAATAAATTTAGCTAATTTTTTTAAAAGATAATACCTGGATTATATAATACAATACAAAATTTAATTTTTATCCCACGTACATAGGAGTTAATACTGCACCCTTTACCTGTGGATTTATTTAATACATAAAGGATTGTATTAAACTAGAATACAAAGTGATCAGCTTCGATACCACTGTCACCTCCGGTACTGCCTCTTTTTCAGTACCACTTTTGCTTTTGGCACTGCCCTCATCTTCATTAGGTATTCTATATCCAATTTTTTTTTTAAATAACAAAACCTTAAGCACCAAATCTCCCTCTATTTTTTAATCCAACCACCACTAGAGTTTCATTGCCTGACCACTGATCAAAGCTTTTGTCACTAATTAGCATTTTTATTTTCTAGTTAGTTTATCCTTTTTTCATTTTCTCTCTCTTTGATTTCATTCTTCAATTGATTTTATTTTTCATCTTGAAATATATTGGTTTATGTTCTAAGTTCTTAATTGATTTTTTTATAATATAATGATGATATTGACTTAAGAATGGTAGAATTCGGGCAAAAATTATCAAGAATCTAGCCAGCTAGGAGTAGTAACCTTGACTCAGAACAAAAATGGCATTTATCTTTTTAATTTCTTTTTTTTATTAATCAAAATGTTGGTATAGTTTTATGGCGGCCTTATGTTTAATATAAACCATTTTTAGTTTCAATGTCTTTCTCCTATCTATGCTAATTAAAGTGTCAACTCTTTTGGTTGAGAGGTGGTTGTTATTGGATGAATATAATTTTATACCTAATTCTATGATGGATGGTAGATATAATTTTTTCCTATTATGTTCATAAAGTGTTTTTGGTACATAAAAGAATAGAATAGCAGATAACAAAAAAAAAGCCTTTATATTTCTTTCTCTCATTATACCTTCGTTAAAAGCCAAAGAGTCTCATCTTTACTCTCTCTTTGAGTTGTTGATGTTAGTGGTTATGTCTTATGTCAAACATTTAGATCTTTATATAATGTCACATTTTATTTTATAAAATTTGATTTCCTTCACAGTAATATATTTTTTTTGCATGTTACATTTTAATAATATTTATAAATAATAATTTAATATTATTTTAACTATCCCTAGTCATTTATCACTAAAGAAATAATGAAAAATTAAAACTAGTATGGATTTGATTGATAATCATGGGATGATTATATATGGTGATATAAGTCAAACTTATATGTACTTTGTAGAGAATATGGTACTAGATAGACCCATTGTGAGATACTACGTGGATTAATATCATTAGTGATGTAATGGCCTAAATGTCAGGTTAGCCGTAAATAGTATTTTTGATAGAGAATAGTATTTTTAGATTGAAAAATACATCCGGAGATGAAAAATACTTTGTTTGACTACGAAAAATATTGATCAAGGATAGTCCGGGGTTGAAATTTGAAATCAAATAGGCCTTCAAAAGTCAAAAATACGAAAACCAAAGCGATTCGATTTTAGATTAACTAGTTGATCAAGGTTTGACCGAGCCATAAAAAATAGCAAATAAAGTCTAAAAATTACCAAAAATTGCATACATACCTAAAATGATGTATAGATTATTTTGGTTGGAAAAAGTAAAATTTTTGATAATATTGGTATTGGTTAAATCGGATCGATCTGATTGAATCGAATAAGTAACTGACTCCGATTGGGCTAAAATTTTATGTGCAACCTATTTTTGATAAGATAAGAATGATAGAATTGAATTTTGAGTGATTTAAATTTATGAAGAGAGATAATTATAGGAGAATCACTTTATGGACTTTATTTTGGATTTTTGGGTTTTATTTAGTGGGCTTAGGTTGGACCGAAACCCAATCCATTTTGTCAACTTAAATATCAGATGGAAAGGGATATTTTGGTCAGCTTTTAGTATATTTATCAGCCCCTTCTTTCTTCTCCCATAGTCGAACCTTTGTCTCTCTCTCTCTTTCCCTCAAAATTTCTTCAAATCTCTACCTTTTTCTTTCTAAATCTAAGAATTTTAGCTATAAATCTACCCTTCTAGATGAATAATTAAGTCACTATCCTTTGATTATAAGAAGTTAATCAAGAGAAATCAAGTGGTAAAATGTTAGGTATCAAATTGAGGTATGTGTAATTCATGGATTTAAATTTATTTAAAGGTGCCTTTTAGTGTTTTTAGGTGCCTAAATTTCATTTATGGTGTTATTTTGAGCATTTGAGATCAAATGATTAAGGTTTTGATGGGTTTAAATTTTGGCTATGGTAGATTTTCAAAGAGAAAGTCAAGGTTCCAAGGCAAAGGGAAAGGAAAAGGAAGTATAAGCAAGCATAAGCCAAAGAAAAAGGTTAGTGACTAATAAATCCTTCTATTTCCCTTAACTTGCATAATTTTTTCTTTATGTAACTTAGGGAAAAATTAGGGAAAGTGTGTAAAATTGAAATTGACATTAGATTAGTGTAATTAGACCTTGAATAAACCTTTTAGAAAGCTTAAATGAATTTAAAAGACTATGGTAAAATTCTTATGTTGGCCGAATGGTTACCTTAAAGAAATTAATGTGTATTTTATGTATTTTGATGAAATTAAGCCATAAAATGATTATGAACATGAGATAACATGTCCATGAATTTTTATAAATTTATAAAAATTAATTGAATATCAAAAGATGAAATTTTGGTTATGTATTAACCAAAAATGTTGAATTTTTGAGAAATAATTAATAATTGATAAGAAAATGGTGAATTATAATGATATAATTAATAAACTATGTAAAAAGTATTGAAAAGTTGAATGACAAAATTGACTATTTTAGAAAAGAAATTGAAAGTGTTAAACAATAGTCAGACAGTCAAAATTTAGCTCAGGATATAATTAGCTTGCCATAAGAATAACTATATTGCGGTGCAAGTTATAGTGACTTGCTTTGTTATGGTGGGATCATTGATCTCCCATAGTATCTGTCTGCTCTGTTATCTGTTATGTGAGAATAGTCCTTAGGGGTCATTTCTCAATTTGTACGTGACCCTATGGAATCCATATTCTATATATCCGGTTTGAGAATTTTTGTCAGAATTATACTAGGGGCATTGTGTTAAGATTAAGTTGAAAGTACACAAAGAAAGTTAAAAGTGTAGTTTAAAGTGAAAAATGATCTAATTGAAAAGAAATAAAAAGTTTAGGGGCAAAATCATAATTTTTCCAGAAGTTGCACTTAATGAGTAAGAGTAATTAAGAAATATTTATAAAGGATAAAATGATAATTTAATGATCAAACAATCCAAAAATAAATTTTTGTAAAATTCTGGGACTAAAATGTAATTTTACACAAAAAGATAAAACAATGACTAATTAGAAAATTTGAATGCCAAAACTTAAATGTGAAGTGAAAATAATAAAGGTAATGGCAATTTTATAATTAAAAAGTAAAAAGGGCATTTTTGTAATAAAATGAAAAATAAAGGACTAAAATGAAAAGTTTACTAAAGTTTTAGTATAGAATTGAAAAGATTGTTAAAAGTATTGAAAAGTGCTTTTGATAAGAAAAATTAAAATTTTTGCATAATTAGTATAATTATGCATGTTGAAAAATACTATGATTGTTAGTCATCATTGGGCATATTTAATGCTCAACACATAGGTTTTTTTGCATGCAGGTACAAATGAATTGGAGCAATAGTACACTTTGGATGAAGGGTCTTTGAAGGTTTAGAAGTTATATTTTTGTATTGGCATGTATATTATGGTATATGTTTTAAGTTAAGAATTGGTCTGTAATGGTACAATATATTGTATATATGTTAATATATGATTGGCTAGTATGGGTGAACTATGTGTGAATGGAATGGATTGAGTTATATGGATGAGATGTATGTGCAATATTTTGAATAGCTGTGCCCTTAAAGGGCTGTGAAAATTATCTATATTTCAGGGCTCTAGTTAGGTCTATAGCCGTTATATTGCCGAATTTTTGAAAATTGAATAGTAAAGTTAGTTATAGGTCAGTGATAATATGGACATAAAGAATGAATAATGGATAAGCATTAAGTAATAAGGAATTAAATGGTCAAGATTATAAGTTTAAGTTAAGAAAAGAAAATTTTTTTTCGGCCAATCGCTTAAATCAGTAAGACTATAATAGTAAAGGTGTTACACTTTGTGGTATTAGAGCAATGGTTTAAGTGGTTCTAAGATCGGAGTGAATAAGTGAAAGATTTATCTGTATATACATGCCACTTATCAGTAAAAAGGTATTTTGGAATCTAATGTGTACTTGTTCCTTTTTGTTTTATAGTGAAAAGATATATTTGGACAGAGACAGACAGGTGGAGGATAGTAAAAGCGAGGCATCAATAGGTCCTAGATAGCAGTAGGCTTCTTTTCGAACAGTGCCACCTTCACCCCCACAGTTGGAATTCCTTAATCTTATGGCATACTACATTCAGTAGAGGCTACAGGCAGGTCAAGCTCAACCTTCTTAGGCTACAGTACAAATTCAGCCAGCTCCACCCAGAAGGAAATCTATTATGGAGCAGTTAAAAAGGTTAGGAGCTGAGGACTTTCCTGGGTATGATCCTCTGACACCAGCCCAGGCTGAAGAATGATTATTAAAAATAAAGATGTTGTTTTAAATTACAAATAGCCCACTGGAAAAAAAATTTGAATTTATTGTGGCTTTACTTCAGGGGCCAACATTCATCTAGTGGGATTCAGTCAGGAGGCACACCCCAGTAGATCAGTTGAGTTAGGGATTCTTTGTATCCCAGTTTAAGAAGAAATATATTGGCTCAGAATACATAGTAGCTATGTATGATGCCTTTTAGAGGATGAAGCGGGGTAATAAATCAGTGGCAGAGTATGAGCGCGAGTTTGAGCACCTCAGTGCTTATTTAGATGAGAGCCAGTCCACAAAAGAAAAGTTATGTCAGAGATTTGAAAGGGGACTACATATAGAGCTTAGATAGATCATTGGAACTTAGAAGTACACTGATTTGAGATCCATGGTCAAGGCTGCCATCAAGTTAGAGGCTATCCAAATAGAAAAGGATGATAGAAAGTCTAGGTTTCAGTAAAAAAGGAAAAAAAGGGACAGTCTAGTGGTAAGGGAGGTCAGAGTAAGAAGTCTAAGGAATCTCCTGCACCTCAAGGCCGTTCACCAGCTACAGCAGGCTAAGGATAAAGTAGTGCACCCAATGGTAGAGTCCGGCTGCTTCAGTAGCTAGTACATCTCAAGACAAGGATAGTGGGACAACAGTAGCCTATGACCAGTGTAGTAAGTTTTATCCTAGGGAGTGCAAATATTTGACTAAAGCATATTTTAGATGTGGGTCCAGAGATCATCAGATCAGAGATTTTCCAGTAGTATAGACTACTTCAGCCATTTCTCCTGCAATAAGTACTGGATCCTTTGCATCGAGTGGTCATGGTAGGGGAGTTGCTCCCATCACTTCAGCTTTTAGATCGGCTGGGTAGTCATCTTAGGGCCAGAGATGAGCTGTAGGCCAAAATTATGTTGTCAGAGCCAGAGAGGAAGAGGATGCTCTAGATGTGATAGTAGGTAAATTTCTCTTGCTATCTGATTCAGTACATGCTTTGATAGATCTTGATTCTACACATTCCTACATTAGCATTGCTTTAGCACGGGATAAAGGAATGAAAGAGGCATACTTGAACCAAAATATCTTGGTGAGTAATCTTCTAGGTCATAGTGTAGTGATGAATAAAGTGTATAGATAGTGTCCGATTAGTGCTTAGGGTTATGTTTTCCTGGCAAATTTGATTGAGTTGCCCCTTCTTGAGTTTGATGTGATTCTGGGGATGGATTGGCTATTTGCCCACCAAATGACTATTGATTGTAAAAGGAAAATGATAACTTTAAAACTTGAAGATGGCTGGGAGATCACAGTGATAGGTATGAGAACCGATTTTTTATCTGATGTGAAATCTGGTACTGCTGCTAAGAGATTGATCATGGAAGGGTGCATAGCTTATATGTGTTATGCAGTGGAGGCAAAGAGAGACACCCTAAAGGTGTCAAAAGTGCCTATTGTCAGAAGTTCCTTGATGTATTCCCTAATGAGTTACCAGGCTTACCACATGATAGGGAAGTGGAATTCTCCATTGATGTTGCTCCAGGCACTGCTCCTATCTCCATTGTTCCTTATAAGATGGCACCTACAGAACTGAAAGAAGTGAAGATTTAGCTATAGAAACTGATTGACAAGGGATTTATCAGACCTAGTGTTTCTCCCTAGGGAGCACCAGTCCTGTTTGTAAAGAAGAAAGATGGGACACTTAGGCTATGTGTTGATTACTGATAGCTGAATAAAGTGACCATAAAGAAAAAATACCCCTTCCTTGCATTAAAGACTTATTTGATTAGTTGAAGGGAGTGGGTGTGTTCTCAAAGATTGACCTGAGATATGGCTACTATCAGATGAGAATGAAAGAGATAGATGTGCCCAAGACTGCTTTTCACACTAGGTATGGCCATTATGAGTTCTTAGTTATGCCATTTGGGCTTACAAATGCATCGACTGCCTTCGTGGATTTGATGAACAGGGTTTTTCACCTTATTTGGACCAGTTTATAGTGGTCTTCATCGATGACATCTTGGTGTATTCCAAGACACCGGAGGAGCATGATAAGCATCTGAGGATTGTTCTGCAGACTCTGAGGGAAAAATAACTTTATGCCAAGTTCAGCACATGTGACTTCTGGTTGAATAAAGTATTCTTCTTGGGCCATGTGATATTTGCAGAGGGTATAAATATGGATCCTTCAAAGATTGATGCAATCTTGTAGTGAAAGCCACATAAAAATTTTACAGAAGTTAGGAGTTTTCTAGGGTTAGTTGGTATTATAAGAGATTTATAAAGGGCTTCTCCACCATTGTAGTTCTTATAACTTGAATGTTATAAAAGCATACTAAGTTTGTATGGACTATTAGATGCCAAGAATCTTTTGAGAAGCTTAAAAGTATGCTGACAGAAGCTCCTATTCTTGCACAACTCAAGTCAGGCAAAGATTTTATGATATACAGTGATGCCTCTAGAAATGTTTAGGCTATGTTTTGATGTAGAAAGGTAAGGTGATTGCTTATGCCTCCTGACAACTCAAGACTCATGAGAAAAATTATCCTATTCATGATCTTAAGCTAACAACTATTATTTTTGCATTAAATATTTGAGGGTACTATATGTATAGAGAAGGATGCTATATTTATTCAGATCACAGGAGTTTGAAGTATTTGCTTACTCAGAGGGAACTTAGCCTCAGATAGAGGCATTGGTTGGAGTTGATCAAAGATTATGATTGCTTTATTGACTACTATCTAGGAAAAGCTAACGTGGTAGTTGATGCACTTAGCAAAAAATTCATGTTAGGTAATGTAAATATTTTCAAATGAATATGTATAAGTGATTGATTGATAATAGTATTTACAACTTTTCAGGCTATGAATGTCAGTTTGAGTTTGGCTTCAGATGGAGCTTTATTAGCTGAAATGCAAGTGAAGTCTGACTTTATGCATCAAGTGAAAGTAGCCCAGAAAGAAGATGATCGACCGAAGACTATCATGAATAAGTTGAAAGATAGCAATGAAGAAGATTATTCCTTAAAGGTTGATGGAAGCCTTTATTATAAAAAAAGACTCTATGTACCGAATCAGGAGGAACTGAAGAAAAACATCCTTACTGAAGTGCACCATAGCAGTTATGCCATCCATCTTAGGGATAATAAGATATATCAGGACTTAAAAAGCTTACTACTGGTGGCCAAATATGAAGCAGGATGTAACAAAATTTGTGAGTAAATGTTTGATATGTCAACAAGTGAAGGCAGAGCATCTGGTTCCTTTGAGATTGCTTCATCCTATTTTGATACCAGAGTGAAAATGGGATAGGGTAACTATGGATTTTATAACAAGATTGCTTGTCACTCAAAGGAAGCATGATGCCATATGGGTGATCATCAAAAGACTCACCAAATATGCTCATTTTTTGCTAGTGCGGATGGATTATGCTTTGACCAAGCTGGCAGAAATATACATTAATGAAGTGGTGAGGTTGCATGGAGTGCCATCATCCATTATTTCTGATAGGGATCCCAGGTTTACTTCTCATTTCTGGAAATGTTTGTAAGAAGATTTAGGTACGATGCTCCATTTTAGTATAGTATTTCATCCTCAGATAAATGGCCAGTTAGAATGGGTGATTCAAATTTTGGAAGATATACTATGATACTGTGTTAGAATATGGTAGTAGTTGGAAAAAAATACTTATCTCTTACAGAATTTACCTACAATAACAACTACCAGTCCAGCATAAAAATGGCTCATTTTGAAGCTTTTTGGATGCAAAAGTCCATTGTATTGGATTGAATTAAGCAAAAAGAAACTGGTAGGATTTGATTTGATTCGTGATTTAGAAGAAAAAGTTTGGATCATTAAAGGTAGATTAAAAGAAGCTATGGTTCGCCAAAATTCCTATGCAAATCTAAAGAGAAAAGATATAGAGTTCCAGATTGAAGATAGTCCTTCTGAAAGTATCTCCATGGAAGAAAGTTTTGATATTTGGCAAGAAGGGCAAGCTAAGTTCGAGATTCATTGGCCCTTATGAGATACTACAACGAGTGGGTCTCGTAGCTTACCGATTAAAGCTACCATCGGCAGGTACAGGTCCGATCCTAGTCATGTGTTCACACCAGAAGAAATTCAAGTGCAAGTCGATATGACCTATGAAGAGAGACCGGTGAAGATCCTAGCTAGGAAAATTAGACAGCTCAGGAATAAGCAGGTTCCACTAGTGAAGGTTTTATGGTACCATCACAATGTGGAAGAAGCTACATGGGAACTAGAAGCTGCTATGAGATAATAGTATCCTTTGCTTTTATATATAGGTAAATTTCAAGGATAAAATTTCTTTCAGTAGGGGAGAATTATAATGGTATAAACGTCGGGTTAGCCATGAAAAGCATTTTTCAATAATGAATAGTATTTTTAGGCTAAAAGGTACATTCATAGGTGAAAAATATTTTATATGACTACCAAAATTGGTCACGGATAGTTTGAGATTGAAATTTGAAGTGAATTTGAGGTCAAATAGGCCTCTAAAAGTCAAAAATATAAAAAATAAAGCGGTTCGATTTTAGGTTAACTAGTTGACCAAGATTTGACTGAACTATTAAAAATAGTAAATGAAGTATAAAAATTGCCAAAAATTAGATACATGCCTAAAATGATGTGTAGATTATTTTGGTTACAAAAAGTAAATTTTTCGATAACACCAGTATTGGTTAAATTAGATCAATCTGATTGAATTGGATCAGTAACTGACTCTGATTGGGCTAAAATTTTATGTTTAACCTATTTTTGACATGATAAGAATGATAAAATTGAAATTACAGTGATTTGAATTTTTAAAGAGAGGGAATTATAGGAGAATAGCTTTATGGGCTTTATTTTGGATTTTTTATTTTTATTTAGTTGGCTTAGGTTGGACTAAAGCCCAATCTATTTAGTCAACTTAAATATCAGATGGAGAGAGATATTTTGGTTAGCTTTCATCATCTTTATCAGCCCCTTCTTTCTTCTCCCATAGCCGAACTTTTATCTATCTCTCTCTCTCAAAATTTTTACAAATCTCTCCCTTTTTCTTTCTAAATCTAAGCATTTTAGCTATAAATCTACCCTTATAAATGATTAATTAAGCCTATATTCTTTGATTAGAGGAAGTTAATTAAGAGAAATCAAGTGGGAAATAGTTAGGTATGAAATTGAAGTATATGTAATTCAAGGATTTAAATTTATTTAAGGGTGCCTATTGGTGTTTTTAAGTGCCTAGATTTCATTTATGGTGCTATTTTATGCATTTGAGATCAAATGATTACGGTTTTGATGGTTTTAAATTTTGGCTATGGTAGATTTTCAAATAGAAAGTCAAGGTTCCAAGGCAAAAGGAAAGGAAAAGAAAGTCTAAGCAAGCATAAGCCAAAGTAAAAAGTTAGTGACTAATAAATCTTTCTATTTCCCTTAACTTGCATGATTTTTCCTTTATGTAACTTAGGAAAAAATTAGGAAAAGTATGTAAAATTAAAATTGACATTAGATTAGTGTAAATAGACCTTGAATAAACCTTTTAGGAAGCTTAAATGAGTTTAAAAGACTATGTATGGTGAACTTATTATGTTGGCCGAATGGTTACCTTAGAGAAATTAATGTATATTTTATGTATTTTGATGAAATTAAGCCATAAAATAATTATAAACATGAGATAACATGTCCATAAATTTTTATACAATTTATGAAAATTAATTGAATATTTTGAGATGAAATTTTGGTTATGTATTAACCAAAAATTTTGAATTTTTGAGAAATAATTAATAATTAATGAGAAAATAGTGAATTATAATGATATAATTCACAAACTGTGTAAAAAATATTAAAAAGTTGAATGAAAAAATTAACTGTATTGGAAAAGAAATTGAAAGTGTTAAATATCTGAATAATGATTTGAAATTAAATGATTTTGTGCCCTTAGCAATAGTTAGGTAGTTAAAATCTAGATCAGGATATAATTGGATAACCACTAGGATATCTATATTGCGGTGCAAGTCATGACGACTTGCTTTGCTATGGTATGATCATTGATCTCCTATAATATTTATCTGCTCTGTTATCTGTTCTATGAAAAATAATCCATAGGGGTAATTTCTAAATCTATATATGATCTTATAGGATCCATATTTTATATCCGGTATAAGAATTTTTGCTGGGATTGTACTAGGGGCATTGTGTTGCACTTAAAGTTAAAAGTACAAAAAGAAAGTTAAAAGTGTAGTTTAAAGTGAAAAAATACCTAATTAAAAAGAAATAAAAAATTTAGGGATAAACCATAATTTTTCCAAAAGTTACACTTAATGAGTAGGAGTGATTAAGAAATATTTATAAAGGGTAAAATGGTAATTTAATGACCAAAAAGTTCAAAAATAAACTTTTGTAAAGTTCAAGGACTAAAATTTAATTTTACATAAAAGATAAAATAATAATTAATTGGAAGTTTTGAATGCCAAAACTTAAATGTGAAGTGAAAATAATAAAGGTAATGGCAATTTTGTAATTAAGGAGTAAAAAGGACATTTTTGTAATAAAATATAAAATAAAGGACTAAAATGAAAAGTTTATCAAAGTTTTAGTATTGAATTGAAAATATTGTTAAAAGTATTGAAAAGTGCTTTTTGATAAGAAAAATTGAAAATTTTGCATAATTAGTATAATTATGCATGTTGGAAAATACTATGACTGTTAGTCATCACTGGACATATTTAATATTTAGCACGTAAAATTTACTGTGTGCAGGTACAGATGAGCTGGAGCAGTAGTACACGTTGGATGAAGGATTTTTGAAGGATTAGAAGTTATATTTTTGTATTTGAATGTATATTATGGTATATGTTTGAAGTTAAGAATTGATCTCTAATGATACAATATATTATATATATGTAAATATATGGTTGGCTAGTATGGATGAACTATGTATGAATAGAATGAAATTGAGTTATGTGGATGAGATTTATATGCAATATTTTAAACTGCTGTAAAAATTATTTGTGTTTTAGGAGGCTAGTTAGATTTATAGCCATTATATTGCCGAATTTTTGGAAAATGAACAGTAAAGTTGGACAGTTATAGACCAGTAACAATATGAACGTAAAGAATGAATAATGGATAAGCATTTAGTAATAAGGAATTAAATGGTCAAGATTATAAGTTTAAGTTAAGAAAAGAAAAAAAAATTTTCAGGCCAATCGCTTAAATCAGTAAGACTGTAATAGTAAGGGTGTTACAAGTGATCTCATAATATTTATGTTATCGATCCTTAGACCTAAAATTATCATAGTATTCTACATGAGTAACATTATATTTTAAATTTTTTTTATCAAATAATCATAAAGGTTATGATTGGATATTATGAGAAACATGCAAAGGATAGTGAATAATCATGATGAATTTGTTTTTTCTCTCATGAGAGAGATATCTATTAGGCCCCTCGATAAGTAGGACTAAGAAATGCATGATTATGCTCAAATGAGTTGACGGAGTGATCAATTTCATTTGATATTATCAGTCTACTTAGTGATCGAGAAATTATATATTTGAACTATATAACCTTGACATGAACCATGATTATATCCAAATTAGATATTATGTGAAAAAAAGGATTATAACACATTTTATTGATTAGGTTAAAATTAAATTATCAATATTCATATTATTTGGATAGTTATAATATCTTGTTAGAAACCACTTATGACTTGTGGATCCATGATGGGACTGGAGCCCATTACCAACATAATATAAACCTATTGGATCATACACATAGAATGTGATGATGGATTAAGGGTTAATTCTGGCATTTTGAATTTTATTTTGTGACAAATTAAAATTCAAAATAAAATTTTAAAGTTAATATTATAATTCTTATTTTAAATAAAAAATAAAGTATTTCTTATTTTAATTAGAAATATAGGCCCAAAATTTTCTCTTTCTAAATTAGGGTTAGGTCACACACACACACACACACACATATATATGTATGCATGTATGTATGTATGTATGTATGTATGTATGTATGTATGTATGTATGTATGTATGTATGTATGTATGTATGTATGTATCGTTTAACCATAAGCACACTAAATTAAAAGTGGCAGCCGTCATTTTTGTGTGGAGAGAAAAATTTCATTTCTGTAACCTTGGAAAAAATAGAAAAATTGAAATCCTAGCCACTAAGGAAGGGAGCTAACATCTCGGGCGATTTCGATCATTACGTTCGAGTGTGGATACCGGTAAAGGATGTTTGTTTCACATGAGGCAGCATTTGAAACTTAAAAATTATTTTTTTGCGCTTCAAGAGGTTGGTAAGCATTCATCTTCCTCATTTTTGAATTAATGGATCTCATGAATCCTACTGGATTTCTTATTCTGCTGTGATTTTTTATTTTATTTTTCTATTGAAATCCAACAATTGAACAAATCCCTTTTGTTTCTCCTTTAATGGAAGAAAGTTGTTATTTTTAAGTACATAGGGTCCATTTTGATTTTTGGGTCATTTTTATTTTCTTCTCTACTAGCATTTTTCTTTTGATGCTACTTTTGTTTATTTCATTTTCATTTTATACGGATTTTTTTATAGCTCAAAATTATTAACACTTCTCTAAATAGCTTCCTAAATGGACAAGATGGGAATTTAAAGTGCTATAAGACAGACAACAAGGGTAGTGTATAAAATATAAACAACATTGGAACTTTTTTGTTTGAATTCCTTGTTGTTTTTTGGCAGCTTTTCATTCCTAATCTTGCAGCTTTGCCATTCTTTTCTTTTAATCTTCTTGACGTACCAAACTTATATGGTCCCGGTGGCATTTGACATGATGTATGCATGAGCATATCTAATATACCTAATTTCTTTAAGCTCACACTTATGTTTGTATTAGCTTTTACTTTTATTTTGCTTCATTTCATGTGTCTATTGTTGCCTTGTTTCATAACTTATTACCCTTATCATACACCATTAGTTCCAAATTAATGTTAGGTATCTTTGAACCTAAGGGCCACCTCTAATATATCCTTATCACTCTGATTATTTTTGCAATGTATCTAGTAGTATTCTTTTGTCATGCTAAAAGATGTACCATGATTATTGAAGTGTACAAATTACACCTTGACTTATAATCAAATACCACTTTAAAGGTAATTCTTGTTGTATTTTACTAATAAATTTTGATAATTATCACCACTTCATTCATTGGCTGGAGATGGAACTAGTAACTTGCTCAACTTGCTTTGCTTTTGAGAAATTGCTAACTGATTCTTTTTTTTTTTAAATGTTGATGCATAAAAAAGCTTTATAGTACTTGGTTGATAAATGTTTCTGAGAACTGATCAAGTTTGAGTGTTGTTAAAGTCTGTCCAAATATTCACCTAGGTGTCTTGCTGGGCCAAGTAAATAAGAAATGCTAGAAACATTAGTAGGATAGATGTAAAACTATTATTTTATTTTCTCATTTTAATACTCAATACTTTCTTACTAATCTCAATGTAAATATGATGACCTTTTTTGTTTGAATTAATAATCTTGGTCCGATGGTGATGATGTTAATGGTTCATATGTGATTACTTGTTCTTTTTTGTACATTTTCATTATTCTTTGTTTTAAATTTACAGAAGTTTGACCAAATATTTTAAACATGAAGTTAATAAAAGATGGGTAGTAGAGTGGATAGTAAATAAAAAAAGAATATTAATATTTTTTTTCTATTTATTTCCTTTGGCTAGGAGCAAGTCCAAGTCAATTTGGAATTAACATAGCAATAATTATTAATTAGATTCCTTAAACATAGTATTTAACAAAATCCTATTCCTTGAGTAAATTACTATTCTTTCATTTGCAATTTGTAAAATATAGTTTAAATATGCCAAATGAAGTCTTTTTAATGACTACTTATTATTTCCAAAATATGCTAGCTAATTTCATATCACATTTTTTGCATTGAATTTTGATATATTGTTATGACATTTTAGTCAATGTATTGCAAATTATGCACTATAGGCACTTTGTTGGTTTCTAATAACTTCATGCTTACAATTACTAACAGTTTTACAATGTCTTAATGGCTTGTTTTTCTAACATCTCAAATGTTGTTAAAAGAATGAACTTTGTGGGTTAAATATGATTTCCTTATGAATGCATGTTTTGCTTAGGATTTTTTATTTATTTTTCCCAAGTCTTTGATGGGCTTTTGAGAACCTTGCTTTTTTTCCCTATGGCATTTGATTATACACTTTGTTGTTTGGCTTTATTTAAACTGTTTACTATTGATCTTATTTTTATAATTGATTTATTTTATCTAATGCTTCTCTTTTTTTATTATTTGAATAGGTATGGATTAAATTTTTTTTTTTATGTTTTTCATAATCATAAGGACGTGGCATTTGCAAATGATGTGGTTGCTATTGATGATGACGATTCATATGGAAAACATGAAATAAAGTCGAATTAGAAAAAGAAAAATGCTTATAGATAAAAGCATTGATAGGGATTAAGTTCATTTTACTTATGTGGATCGCATAATTGGAAATAATGACTTACATTATATTAATCAGTTAAGAATAGATAGAAGAACATTTTGAATATTATGTGACCTGCTTCGAACTTATGGAAATATTACATATGATGGACCGATACAATTAGAGGAGAAAATATGTATGTTTTTACATATTCTTATCCACCATGTAAAAAATTACATAATTATCTTTAAATTTTTTAGGTCGGTTGGAACAATTAGTAGAAATTTTAATTGTATTTTAAATAGAGTTTTACGACTACAAAGGATTTTACTTCATATTCCAAAATCTATCCAAGACGATTGTATTGATGATAGGTGTAAATGATTTAAGATTAATTAATAAAAATTAACTACATATATCAATTTATAATCTAAGACTTTTTTTATCATCACTGATAGTTGGCATGTATTTGTTGTTTGTTCCATATAAACAAAGTAGAATTGCTTAGGAGCATTGGATGGAACTTACATTAAGGTTTGCGTGGGTGAAAGTTACAAACCTATATATCATACTAGAAAAGGAGAGATTGCAACTAATGCATTTGGTGTTTGTTCACGTGATATAAAGTAGGGATGAGCATGGACTGATTAATCAATCCATGAGCAAAAAAATTAACCAGCCCATCAATATCAATTTTTTAAAATCACTAACCATTAACCAATTCATTATGTTTAGTTAACCAGTCCATCGATTTTGATTTTTCAGTGTGATTAACCAATATTTTTTTATTAACCATTAAAATTTATAACATAAAATTATATAAAAAAATTAGACAAAGTTCAATTTAATTTCAAATGTGTAAAGTAGTTTAATATAAAAATTACGGAACAAACATAACTTACTAGCCAAAATTCATGTTCTATAAATTAATAGCTAATATTATAAAATATATTTGATATTTATTGAAAATTATTATATTTGATTCTAAGTCAAATAAAATTTTGAATAATATTAAATGTTATAACATAAACTCTAAAATATAAGAAAATGTAATTAAATACTATTAAGTAAAATATGAACACCAATATATGATAAAAAAATAACATATTTAAAAGTTAATTGGATACTATATATAAATATTACTATATAATTAAAGAGAATGATATAATATAAATTTAGTTTAATCATTATATAAATTTTATAGGAAAATAAAGAAATTAAGTTAAAAAAATAAATATATAATTTAAATATATTTTAAAGTATTATTTTATGTAAATTTTAGAAAAAATAGACAAAACTAAAGATATAAAAATAATATATATATATATATCGGTTAACCGTGGACTAATAGTTAATTGGTACTTAAAAACCTAAACCGTAACTATTAGCCAAAAATATAAAAATTAAAAAATATAACCAAATCCATTAGATCGATTAACAGCAAAAATCGATTTGGTTTCAGACTAGTTTTACGGTTAATCACAATTTTGATTTTTTTTTGCTCACCCCTAATATAAAGTTTATATTTATTTTTCCTAGTTGGGAAGGATTTGGGTGGGTATATAAATGGATAGGGGTTTTTAACACCGTATAGAGGTACCTATTATCATTTATTAGAGTGGAAAGAAGGAGTCAGCTTGCTAATTATGGAGAATATTTTAATATGAAACATGCCTTGACCATAAATGTAATAAAAAGATATTTTGGCTTCCTTAAGATGCGATGGTATATATGTATTAAGAAGTCCATCTTTTTATCCTATTAAGATACAATGTCAAATCATTATTGCATGTTGCTTATTGCATAACCTTATTAGAGGTGAAATGAATGTTGATCCATTAGAGCAAACAATAAAAAATTTAGATAATGATGAAGAAAATCATGAGATTGATATCTTAAATATAGCTGAATCATCTGATTAATGGACTGCCTGGAGGACTAATTTAGCTATAAAGATGTATGATGAGTGGAGAGCAAGTAGAAAACATTAGTGTGCTTCATAAATTTATTACATTGATTCATGTATTATCATTTTGAAATTTTATTGATTAGATTATATATTTTTATTAAATGGATTATGTTTCTATTTAATTGAATATTTATTATGTTTTTATATTAGAATATTTTACTCCTAGTATTCTTTGTGTATGCATTATATATGAATGATATTTTATATATTTAAATTTTTTTTTAGGAATGGATATTGGCCAAAGTTCTCAATCTAAAGGAACAATACGAATGTGGAATAAGAATGAAGAAGAGTGACTATTAAAAATTATTAAAGAAATAGTTGCTAATGGTGGTAAATGTGAAAGTGGTACCTTCAGATCTGGAACCATGAGAGCCATTAAAAAAAGATGTAAGAGTTAAATCCAGATTGTGCATTAAAAGTTAATCCCCATATAGATTCAAATATGAGAAAATGGAAAAAATATGCAATAGTCTATGACATGATGAACAAAAGTGGCTTTGCTTGGAATGACATAACCAAATGTATTGAGGTTAATAGCAATGAGGCATGGCAAGCTTATATCTAGGTTTAAAACTTAATCATTCGTGTATTTAACTTTTTTTATATAACTTAAATTTAATTTATTATACTTTTTGTATTGTTGTAGCACAATATCGAAGCAATACAATAAAGAGGACAATAATTTCCTATATTTGATCACCTTGCTAATATATTCGGGAAAGATAGAGCAACTGGTAAAGGAGTAAAAACACTAGCTGATATGTCAAATGCAGTTGACCTTGAAGATAAAAATTTGGGTAACATTAACGATGATAGTATGCATGGGATTGATATTGATGAGACTTCACCAATGTTAGTTCCAAATGTATCTATCAATACATCTCGAACTAGAAAGAGAAAGAAAAATAAGGTAGGTGATGAATCTTATGACAATAGTATGAAATTATTTAGAGAAATGTTAAAAGAAAGTGTTGAGAAATTTGCTACTAGTATTGAAAAATTTATTAGAGCAAACGATGACCGTTCTAAAACTTTCAAAAAGTTGGAGGCAATGGGTCTTTCTCCCGAGGATTATCTTGATGTTTTTCAAGCAATAATAGATAAACCTCAACATATGGCATAATTTAGGTCACTGAAACCCGAAATTAGGGAGATGTTTGTTCAAAGATTACTTAGACAAATAAAGGATGATTGAGAGAATATTAAATGCATTAGTTATGTTTTTAACTAGGTTGCATATTTCATAATAATATATGAACTTTTTTGTAGTCATTGCTTCTTTGGATTATGTCTAAAATAATGATGATGAAATTTATTTATTTTGATTTGTTATTGGATTATGTATAAAATTATTAATAATAACATATTTGTTAATAAATTTCAGCTATATAATTAAATGCTATTAGTTAAGTTGTTTGTTTGATTGTTAATTTATTTACTAATATACATTCCTATTTCAAGAAATTTGTGCATTATTTTAAAAAAATTGATTTATGCACGAAAAAAATATATTTTTATAATTAATTTTTTTTCTAAATTTGTAACATTAAAAATAATTTAATTTTACATATTTTTTATTTTTTTTTAAAATAATGTAGTACATCGTTGTGCACCAAAAATAGTATAAAATATTACAAGTTAATATAAATTTATACCAAACACTATATAATATAATATAGGCTAATACCATACAAGTTAATGTTGTACATGCTAATACAATATAGTGAATCAAAAGTACCTTTAAGGTATATATAAAGGATGAAAAATCAGAATTTTCTAGTGAAAATTTTGTCTCCCTCTTATTCTTCCTCTTGATGCTGAATTTATTCCACCATGATGTTAGTGTAAGCCCTAGCCCCAATGTATTGTAATAAAACACTTCAATTAATAAAATGAGGCATTTGTTTTATCCATTGTATTCCTGTGCATATCAATTGATAGAACTATCCAAGAATGTTGTTTCGGTTTAAGTTATCATATGTGAGGCACATGATTGTAAGACCTTGAAACAAATGAGACTTCATTCTAAATATCCCTAGTCAGTCATTGTTATGGGAATAACAATGAATTAAGACTAGTATGCTCTCTCTGATATTATGAGTTCTGTCTTACGGATCATTAGGACAAGAGTGTCAATCAGAGATCATAGATACATGTTAAAGAACATGGTATCTGGATTTGATCCGCTCATGAGAACACTACATGGTACAAGTCATAAGTGTTTCTCATATGCAAGTTTTGTATCAGAGTTCTTAGACCTAAAATCTCTATAAAACTCTTTATGAATTAATGTGTGCTTTGACATACACCTAACGTGCTCGTAAGAGAGTGACAAGTATGGGTATGATTGGGTATGCATTGATTCATGTTAGAGAGCATGAGAGAAGTGAAGGAATTACCCCTCTCATTAAGAGAGAAAATATCATCGGCCACTTGATCAGTGAACTGAGAAGTGTATGGCCATACCGAGATGAAATAATGAGTAATCATTATTTATCTGAGAGTTCAGTGTCACTGGAATATCAAGAAAGGAATTAATATATATAAGGATGATTAGTTCCATGCCTTATATTAATTCTGATATTTATGGGTAAGGGACTATGCAAAATTGCATTAGGTCACTAAATGCCATATGCATTTTCATTTAATTTGGAATGCTATAATATCTTGCTAGAGAATATATATAGCCTTTGAATTAATTTATTAATTCATTGCCAACATTAAATGGACCTATAGGATCGTACACAAAGCATTGGGCTTAAAATATTTAAATTAAGTATTGGACATTAATTTGGGCTTTTAATTAAAGTCAAATTAATGTGTGTAATAGGTTATTAGATTGCTATTGGACCTTGGCCCATGAGAGAGAAAAATTCAGCCCACAAGGTTTAATTTCAATTAATTAAATGTCTTGTATTAATTTAATTAATTGAGTATTAAAGCCTAAAGGATTTTAATTAAATTAATTCACTTGATAATTGGATGGTGTGGCCGAAATTCCAAGATAATGTCAATGGAATTTCAGCACATGATTAATTCTTTTATTAAGTGATTTAGTTAATTATTATGTCTTACATTTATCTTAGAGTAAATAAAAAAGGATTATCTTGGATTAAATGTATTATTTTAAGGAGTTTTAATCAATATATATTTCTTAATTTAAAGAAGTGATAAAGGCTAAAATTAATTATCTCTAGATAATATTAATTATCTTAAGGTAGTGGTTTTTAGATTGATCACTTAAGAAAATGAAAAGAATATATATTGAGGGAGAAAAAAAACGTAAAACCCTAATAATTTTATGTTTTGGCTTGAAACCCTAATTCTCTCTAAGGTTGGCGTGAACTTCATCTCTCTCTCTCTCTTAATTCTTTTGGTTCAATTTTTCACAAGGAGAAAGGATTGTTCCTCATTCTCTTGTGTTATTGGGTAGTAATAGCAATCTAAAGAAGTACAAAATCAGGTTTTGTAGCTTCAAACTATAGCCATTACACAATACCTTAAAAGAGAGCTAGCAATCTCGATTTTAAGCCGATGGTGCAATTATGTGTGTGAGAATAGAGGGAGTGGTGTAAAAGGCTGTTCTTTGGCATTGGTGATCAAGATCTAAGGTGGATAAAGTCATCTCAATTGCTGGTCATCACCAAACTCAAGTTTTACAAGGCATCAAAAGTTGTAAGTTTTAAATCCTAAAATTGCATGTTTCAATTCTTGCTTTGGATTTGTATGGTATGTATGATGAAAAAAATTTGTTTTTCCTCTGCGTTATCATCACATTTATACCATGTCATATTACATCACATGAAAGCTTAATTTAATCTTTCTCTCTCTTCCAATTCCTCATATATTCCACACTATTTCCATCAAAATTATATAAGCGACATCCTTTCCACCTAGTTAATGACTTTATGAAGAAAGAAGCTTGAAGAATTGAAGGAATTTTAAAAGATGAAGTTACATCAAGTAAGTAAAACTTTAAAATTTTGGTAGATTTAATTAGAAATTAGTATATTAAGTGATTTGCTTGTGTGATTGGATGGAAATTGAAAGAAAATTGATGGATTTGTATATGCATACAATTTAACAAAAAGGAGATCAAGGAAAAAAAAGTAAGGAAATGGAAGAAAAAGGGAAAGAAAGAGAAGTCTAAAAGGAGCAAAGGAAAAATAGGTAAGTGGATACCTAAACTAGTATGTTTCATTACTTTTTGGTTAGGTAAGTTAGGGTTTTTGTATATAGAGAATAAATAATTCAAATTAATGGTAAATAAGTTAAAATGGATGTTAATAAAGTGGATTAATAAGGATAAATATATGAATAAAACGTTAGAATGTTGAAACCTTAACAAAAATACATTATGTGTAATGGCTCAAATACCAAGTTAGTCAGAAAATAGTATTCTTCGATGGTAAATAGTGACACCGATGTGAAAAGTATTTTTCAATGGTAAATAGTGACACCGAAGTGAATAGTATCTTTTGAAGTAAAAAAATATTTTATTTGACCATTGGATAGATCATATCATTAGGAGTTCGTGATTTAAATTTGGAATCAAATAGAGGTCGTTTGGACCTTGGAAAGACATTAGGAAGTTAAATCACTCCTAAATTTGGAATATTATTAGTTTGACTGGACCATAAAATATGATACGAATCTTGAAAAAATAATCCAAAAAATATGGATCTACTCGCATTGATGAGTAGAATTATATGGTAATGAAAAATTAATTTTTCAATGACTTTAAAAATTGAATTATCAGACTGGTAAAAGTGAACTAGATCAGAAAATAGCCTCTGATTGAATAAAAAATATTCATGAAGCCTAATGAATATATTTTGAGAATTATGAAAGTATTTATAGAAAGGTTTGAACTTAGGAAGTAAGAAAAAAAATAATTTCGGTTTAAATAGTATCCTATTGACCATAGATTTGATCGATACTTTAAAAATAGCAAATGATTTTTAAAAAATTGCAAAAAGTTCTAGTTGGGCTCTAATTAGTATTTAGAATTATTTGATGGTAAAAAAGTGATTTTACAGGCTAATCGGATCAGTTTGAGTGAATCGGATAAAAAATGAACTTCGATTGAGTTGCAAATTTTTATATGAGCTAATTTGAATATTTTAAGAATTATAAAATCACTTTTGGGAGAAATTAAGTTTGTGAAGTGAGAGAAATAGTTTTGAATTGCATAGTGGGCTTTTGGGTTAGCCTAATTGGTTGGCTCATGGTTTCGCCATTTGAGGGGCCCATATGAGATGAAAATATCTAAATTTGAGATAAATATTCAGTGAATTTTTCTCTTTTCTTCTTCCTCCTTGTTGTGAGTTTCATTCCTAAGAAACTTCATGGATTTTTTTCATTTTTCTTCCATGGTTTCCACCAATTCAAGCTTTCCAAGCAAAGTTTAGCCCCTTTTCCACTTATGGCATCCTCTAGACTCTATTTGAAGTGGAAAAAGTGGAAAAAATAGATAAAAAAGGTTATAGACCAAAAGTGAGGTAAGTAAACTTTGATTTAATTGATTTTATAGGTAGATCTAAGGTTAAAGATTATGATTATGTGATTTAATTGAATTAAGAAAGCATTTTAATGGATGTTTTTTTGATGTGTATGTTGGCCACTTTGGGATCTTATAAGGAGGAGGTTGTTTTATGGCTTAAAGTAAAGGAAATGAGGATTAACGAGTGGAAATTAAGCTTATGAGATAAGTGGATACAATATCCCTTAATTTTCATGAATTTTGTGAGGATATATGGTTATGTATGTTATGAAATTGTGTATATATGTCATGTTTAATTGAGATTAATGTTATAGATATGTTAGAGGAGGTTAGAAATGGTGATTGAAGTGATTAAAATGAAAATAAAATAAGAATAGAAAGATGAGGTAGGGTTGGCCGAATAGGGTATAATAAGGAAAATTTGTAAAATTAATTAAGTTGTGTTTGTATTATGTACATAATGGAAATTATATGGTATAATATGTTTGGGTAAGATTTTAATATAAATGAGAGTAGTAATGTAAACTATGTGATTTATAATGTACTTTATTAAAGGATATCCAAATGTCTATTGAAAAGTAAATGAAGAAAACAAGTTAATTAATGTATTAGATAATGGAAACAATGATAAAAGAGGAAAGAATTAATTGAGAGTGAAGAATTCTAATCTTGGCCGAACAAAATATACTAGAATTAATACAGTATACTTTAATGTATAAGAGTATACAAGCATATAGATATGTTAGCTAGTGTATAATTTAATTGAATAATTGATGAAATGAAGGATAATGGAATATTGGATAAAGGAACAAAAAAATAAATTTGATAAAAATTCATAGGAGGTCGAATGCATTGAAATATGGAGGTAATTTATGTTAATCTAATAGTTATAAGGCCACAAAAATAATATTAATTGAAAATAGAGTACATGGTGATTTATTGAGAATTATTAAAGTTTAATTGAGTATAATTTACATTGATAGCATATTATACTTTAAATGAAGCTATTAGAGTATAATATGTTTAATTGAAATAATAGTGAAGAATTAGTTAAATATTGATAAAATAGAGATAAACGGATATTAAAGAGGTAGAATGGTAAAGTTAATGAAGCTAAATTACCATTAATGATATTAGCATTAAACAAAAAGAAAAAAGATAAAATGAAAAAGGTATATAACAAATAATTGAATTAAGTGGGATACATAATTCTATTTAAGTGAAAATAATAAATTATGATGAGATAATTCATGAAATGTGCAAAAGTGATAAGAAAGTCAAGTGACTAGTGTATTAAAGTGAAAGTGTTGAAATATGTAAAAGTGATGAAAGAATTGAATGAAAAAGTGTACTAAAATTAAAATGCAAATGAAAATGCCAAAAAGTGGAAAGTGATTATGAAATAAGTAAGTAAATTTGCTCTTAGTAGTGGTCTAGCGGTTTAAATCTAGTTCAGGATATGATTGGCTAGCCATAAGGACACCCATACTGTGGTGTAAGTTATGGCAACTCGCTTTGCTATGGCAGGATCGTAATTATCTTTCATAATTTCTGTACTAATTGTTCTATTATGTTTTATGGTGGATTGATCTTTTGGGGTCATCCCATATTGTATTGCTATGGACCCATGGGGTTCACGTCTTATATATCCGATCTAAAGATTTTTGCCAGGATTGTATTAAAAGCATAATGGTAAAAATAAGTTAAAAGTGCAAAAAGTGAAGTGAAAATGAGAATGTGTGTGAAAAAATACCTAATTGAAAAAAATAAAAAGTTTAGGATCAAAAAGATAATTTTTCTAAATAATAAGTTAAGTGGGTAAAAATGATAAAGTAATGAATAAAGGGGTAAAAATGGTAAAAATTGTGAATGAATAGCTTAAAAATGAACTTTTATAATTTTGGAGGATCAAAATATAATTAGACATGAAAATATTAAAATGATGACCGATTGATAATTTGTATGACAAATAAGGAATTTAGAGTGAAAATGAGTGAACTAGTGGCAAAATTATAAATAAGATGTAAAAATGATAATTTTATAATTAATTGAAAAGAATTAATAGATTCAATGATTAAAATGATAATTGTGTAATGAGTAAAAATATGAAGGTTATTTCTCCAAGTGGAAAGAAAATATAAGTGAACTTATTTATAAAAAATGAAAAGAATTGGTACTAAAGTGGTAAGAAAATAATATGTTAAGGATTAAAATTACAATTTGGGTAGTGAATAATAAATGGAGTGCGTAGCTGAATTCAATTAGTGATATTAAAGTAATTAATTATAATTGGAGGGATCAATATGTAATTTGCTATAAAAATAATATATTTGTGAATAAAAGATAGATTTCGTATCAAATAAGAAATTAAGTATGAAAGTAAAGATAAGTAGTGGCACTAGTGTAAATAAGTGATAAAAGAGAGCACCATCGTAATTTAGTGAAAGTGCAAAGATCAAATCGTAATTTAGCAAATGAAATATTAAATTGAAGGAAAAAATTGTAAATGAACCATATTATATAGTGAAATAGGGATCAAAAGTGTAATTCTTGCACTTGAGTAAAAAGTAAGGATCAAATCGTAATTTTACATGTCATAGCATGTATTAAGAGTAAAAGATAAGAAAAATGAGCTATAAGAGTGAATAGTGAAAAATATAAGGTGCATTGGTAAATGTACAACTTTAAGGGTCACATTGTAATTTGCCATTAATAATAGTAAGAAAATGACTAAAATGAAAATTTAAAAATAGTAGGGTCCATCAGTGTAATTAAAAGTATATTAAATATTGTTTAAGAAATGATAAAAATAGTAATGTTTGGCTAGTGAAGGGTAAATTGTAAATTAATGGATTTTAAGGAGGACCTAATTGGAAATTAGTCTTGATAAGATCGAAGAAAGTTTAGCCTACAAGCTGAATTAGAATATGATCAATAAGTGAAATAAGTCTGAAAATGTTAAAGTTAATGTTAATGCATAGGTTATTGATGTTAGTATTAATGATAAAAACAATGGTAGTAAATTAATTAGTGATGCTACCATAATGTTAAAGAATTAATCAAAAGGATTAGCAAAATATAGATAGATCATAGAAGTAATAAAAAGAAATGATAGAAAGATTGATCAAGAAAGTGAGGTAAGTATTGCTAAATGAGATCCTAACACTTAAATGTTAATTAATAAAAGTGTAAGCATAGTAATAGCCAATTCTAATAGTTGATGGATAATTAAGGTAGCGACATTAAAAGAATTAATGACAGTATAATATGAGAAATGAATAAGCTTGTGTATACCTGTATGTGATTAGGATAGGAAAGTTTGAAATATGTATCTTACCACTAGGCATTGTTAATGCTCAGCGCAGAGTATTGTGACTGCACGCATGTTTCGAAGGCGAAAAGATTCAAATTTTTTTTTCAAATAGACATGGAGGATGATAAAACAATCATTTTCATTTTCACTTAAACAATCAACAACTTCTTTACTTCAAATTATTTATTTATCACTCAAAACATCACCATCAAATAAATCTATAGCATCCCCTTCAGCTTCATAAATGATTTCATCCATGATAACTTCCTCTTCATTTCTCTTCTCCTTTTGCTTACACATTTTACTTAGTTGTTTGAAAAGTTGTTTAAACTGCAATTTTATATTATTAAGGTCTTGTATCACACACTTCATATCTTCCCTTAATCCATTCCATTATTCTTGATTTGAATGTCGCTTTGACTTGTAATAAGACATCCTCACAAATCACTCGTTTTTACTCAAAATTGGCTTTTACTCTCATTTAAGCTCAACTCTCAAGCCTCTTTTCACTCAACCTTGCGATCCTCATCTGCACTTCATGTTGAGAATTATTAGTTACATGCATCTCATAAATAAGCGAAATTTAAAATTTTTAACCAATAGATCCGATCTTGCCTTGAATTTACAATATACATATTAATGAGAATAAGAAAAATCACCTTTGATTTTTGTTAAACAGTTGATTTTCCTTCTCACCGGGTTGTCACAAACTACAATGTCCAAAATTGAACACCTCCAATTAATAATCCACACTAGAGAAGGATTGAATGAACCAACAATGGAGAAATACAAAGGTTGATGCTAGCGAGGGGGGGGGGGGGCTAGGGTTTTTGAGAGAGAATTTCTTTTTCTTTTAATTGTTCGCTTAACCCTAAAATCTTTATCACTTGGATTTTTATAGTTAGGTTAAAAAATCCAACTTCATAATGGGATTGGCCTCCTTAAAATTGCTGGAGAAATATTAAATGGGCTTTTGAAATTATTAATAATTTATTTGGGCTCAATTAAATCCAATTTAAATCCTTTCATAAAAGACTATGCACAAAACCCCTAAACTAGGCCCTTCATGTATACACTTGGATTTAATCACCCAAATGAATTTCAAATCCATCCAAATTAAATATGTAGGCTCTATAACACTTATAAAATATATTTGATTTATTTGTTCCAAAAATTAGGCCTCTAAGGCCTTTTATCAGGGTTTGGCATGTAACCCTTCCTCTGGAGGGTCACTAAGCCAAAAACAATCTTCTAGGCCTCTTTTAATTTCTTCAATGGATCTATTAATTATTATATTAGTCCTATAACACTTATAGTCCAATAATAATTAATTATAAAATACAACATTTCAGTTAGGTCCATTTTACAGAACATTTCTAAAAAGTTTCGCAAACAATTTTAATTGATCATAATTAATTAAACTCTTTAATTAATTATTCTCTTATTCACTTCTCTATTCTCATAATAATATCAAATATTATTATCTTTATCATTTTACCATTTTATCATTTTCTTTATATGTGTGTGACCTATTGGGTTCTTGTCCATATTGGCAGTATAATATGTAATTGTGAGTTCTATTCAAAACTCACATGATTTAAACTTCTTTAAATCATTTTATCAATTCCTATTGATATTTATGATACGCTATTATACAAATCATAATTGGCCTCTAGCTAGGCATCATGACTACCCAAAATGTCAGGAAAGTCAAGTGGTTTGACTATACCCTTCCCATAGAAATAGTGATCGTGCAATTACTCCTTTCACCACTCTTATCTCAATTAGATTTTGAGTATGGATTTCTGTCAACTCATATAAATCTAATTATGTATGTTCTATTAATTTAACCATTGTTTCCAAAATACCCTTCATGGATCCCTATCCATCTTGACATATTACTCTGGCCAGAGATTCTCTGAACAAGGCAATTATAGAATCATGCGAGATAACTTTCCTTAATAAATATGGGATGGTGAATCCTTTGTCAATCACTCAACTATCTTTAAGTAGGTCATGATATATCCAACCTTCTAACTATTTTCACCCCCAGTTGGAAGTAATCAGTTATGGAGTCAAAGTATACCATTTGCTACTTAAGATAACCTTGGTGATTTTAAGTCTAAGGATACTTGCACAACTGCTATAAAGAGATTCCTCATTGACATAGATTTAATATCCATATAAGGATTCTATTTGCAGGTCTCCAATGAACTTGTTCTTCTAACAGGTATCCATATGTTAGCTTTGATTATCTTTCATAATCACAGTTATGAGAACCGCTGCTTAAACCATTCAAGAAGCATAACATGTGCTAGTCTGTCCGAATTAACAATGTCCTATCTTGTTAATTCTATGACTAGGGATATTTAGATATTAACACATTTGCATGCAATAGACATCTCATATCATAAACACTTTCATGATTGCCTTTGCACTGTATTTATAATATCTAGGACTTCATTTATTAATTTAAGATTTACAAACTCATGTATTTAAACATAGCATTAATAAATGAATGATGCCTTTTATTAAGAATATGAATTCATACATATGAAATACATCCCTTTTACATGGGCTCTAGGGCATACTCTCTAACAATCTCCCACTTGTACTAGAGCTAATCACTCATATGTCTTAAACCCATGTTATTTATATGGTGATCATGCTTTATCTAGGAAAGTGTTTTAGTGAGGGAATCTGCCACATTATCATTTGTAGGGACCCTTTATATTTTCACATCATTTTTAGCTACTATTTTCCTTATGAGATGGTAGCGTCTGAGAACATACTTGGATCGCTGATGAGATCGTGGTTCTTTTGCTTGCGCAATGGCTCCATTGTTGTCACAATATAAAGGAATCGGATCAACAATGCTAGGTACCACTCCTAGTTCAGATATGAACTTTTTGATCCAGACTACTTCTTTGGCCGCTTTCGAAGCAGCAATGTACTCAGCTTTTATCGTGAAATCAGCAGTTATTTCTTATTTGGAACTCTTCCAACTAACTACCCCTCCTCCTATTATGAACACAAAATCAAACTGTGATTTATAATCATTTTTGTCAGATTGGAAGCTGGTATCTGTATACCCATTTACTTCCAAACTGCCCTCCCCATATACCAAGAATATATCCTTAGTCCTTCTCAAGTACTTAAGGATATTCTTGATAGCTTCCCAATGTTCCCCTCCAAAATTGGATTGGAATCTGCTTGTGACACTCAAATCAAATGCTACATCTGGACGTGTACATAGCATAGCATACATGATAGAACTAATTGCAGATACATATGTTATTCTATTTATGTTCTTTCTATCCTCTAGTGTCTGGGGACACATAGACTTAAAAAGGTGTTTCCCATGCACCATGGTTATAAACCCTTTCTTAGAGAGATCCATATTGAACCTTTTCAATACTTTATCTATATATGTACTTTGAGAAAAACCTAGAAACCTATTGGATTTATCTCTATAGATCCTTATTCCTAAAATATAGGATGTTTCTCCAAGGTCTTTTCATGGAGAATTGTTTGGATAACCATATTTTAACAGATTGGAGAAGAGAAATATCATTTTTTATGATCAATATGTCATCCACATATAGAACTAGGAAGACAATTGCACTCCCACTGACCCTTTTATACACACAAGGTTCATCTTTATTCTGTGAGAAACCAAACTCTTTGATTGTCTCATTGAATTGTATGTTCCAGATCCTAGAGGCTTGCTTTAATCTATAAATGGATCTTTGAAGCTTGCATACCTTTTCGCCATTTCCTGATGTAAACCCTTCTGGTTGTGTGATATACACATTCTCAGTCAGATTTTCATTTAGGAAAGCTGTCTTCACATCCATTTGCTAAATCTCATAATCATAATGAGCTGCAATGGCTAAAAGTATTCTTATAGACTTAAGCATCACTACAGGAGAAAAGGTTTCATCATAGTCAATACCTTCTTTTTGACGATAGCCTTTTGCTACTAAGCGAGCTTTATAGGTAACTATAAGAAGACCCATTTGCACCCTATGGGTTTTATCCCTTCAGGTGGTTGAGTTAAAGTCTATACTTTATTCTCATACATGGAGTCCATTTCAGATTGCATAGCCTTAAGCCATAAATCACGTTCTGAACTATTCAAAACTTCTTGATAGCTTGTAGGCTCATTGTCCTCTACTACAATTATGCCTCTATCTGAACTATTAAAATTGCTAGAGAAATATTAAATAGGCTTCTGAAAATATTAATAATTTATTTGGGCTCAATTAAATCTAATTTAAATCCTTTAATAAAAGACTATGCACAAAACCTACAAACTAGACCCTTCATGCATACACTTAGATTTAATCACCCAAATGAATTCCAAATTAATCCAAATTAAATATATAGGCTCCATAACACTTATAAAATACATTTAATATTTTTTGGTCCAAGAATTAGGCCTTTAAGGCCTTCTATTAGGGTTTGGCAAGTAACCCTTCCTCTGGAGGGTTTCTGTGCCAAAACCAATCTTCTGAGCATCTTTTAATTTCTCCAATGGATCTATTAATTATTATATCAGCCCTATAACACTTATAGTCCAATAATAATTAATTATGAAATACAATATTTCAATTAGATCCATTTTACAGAATATTTCTAAAAAGTTCTGCGAATAATTTTACTTGATCATAATTAATTAAACTCTTTAATTAATTATTCTCTTATTCACTTCTCTATTTCCATAATAATATCAAATATTATTATCCTTATCATTTTACCATTTTATCCTTTTCTCTATATGTGTGTGATCTATTGAATTTCTGTCCATATTGGCAGTATAATATTTGTGAGTTCTATTCAAAACTCACATCATTTAAAATTCTTTAAATCATTTTATCAATCCCTATTGATATTTATGATACACTATTATACAAATCATGATTGACCTCTAGCTAGACATCATGACTATCCAAATATCAGGAAAGTTAAGTGGTTTAACTATACCCTTGCATCGAAATATTTACCGTGCAATTACTCCTTTCACCACTCTTATCTCAATAATAAGGAAACCAAATTTCTAAACTAAGACAAAAAGTAGGAAATAAAGACACATTTGTCTAGATTAAGATAAAAATAATAAATGAAGACATATTTGTCTTAAATCAAGGATAACAATATCTAAATTAAGACAAGATAAAATAAGGATAAACTATATCCAAAGAACTGTAATCCTATTTGTTAACACCAATAAGAGGTAATTCCAAATTGAAAAACTTCTTTGCAATTTTTTTTTTAATTCGGATAAACAATATCATGAACAGTAATTCAGATGAATAGTAACGTGAACAATAATTCGGATGAACAATATCGTGAACAATATCAATGATTTTTTTTTTTATAATTAAAACATCAAATAACACAAGATTAGATGTATGAATGAAGAAGAACACAAAAAAATAGATTTGGAAACAAAGAAGAACAATAAGATAATTCCGAAATTTTAATTCTAAGGAAATTTAAACAATAGAACAGCAAATTAACACAAGATAAATAAGAATTTATTCTAATCCAAGCTCTGATATCAAATGATACGGAATCCAAGGTACAATTATGACCCAAACCCCAAATCAATTGAATATTCATAAATTAAACTTGCAATCTGATTTTTAATGAACTTTAAACCTTAATTGCAAAGGATATTAAGATCTAAAGTAGAATAAAGAAAGAATAGAACTACACAAGTAAAACTTGAATAACCCAAATCTTGAAATATAAGAACAGAATTCGTCACAAAATAAATACCTTAATAAGAACTAAAGTACTTGATGCAATAGAAGAAAACAAGCAATGCTCCCTCTGTAAATTTCGACCAAGCCAAAATAGTGTATTCAAAAGTCTCAAAATTCTATCTTTTACAAGTTGTACTGAGGTATTTATAACCCTCAAAAGGTAGGTAACCCTAAATAAGTGAAAAGGCCTTATAAACACAGACCTCCCACCAAATAACTAAGCCCAAACTAAATAACACTAAAAGAATTAAATTAAATGAGCCCAAGGTAAAATAAATCTAATTCACTTAAATAAGCCTATTAAGCTATATTAAGATCCAACTAAACAAGTTAAAACAAAATAAACCTAACATAATAAAATAAGCCCATCGATCCAATAATTAGCACATGCATTATACATGCCTTATCTCACATGATGTGCACATGCATATGACACGTGTATGGCACATGATATGACATATGTATAGCACATGTCAAGGCACATACTTGGCATATGTCAGTCATATGTCCGGTACATGTCAAGTGTTACGTGATCGGCACATGTCATGGATCACATGACTTGCACATGTCAAATTTATCATGTATATTTAGACTTCACAATTCGGCCTATAATTCTTCCTCTTGTCCATTCGACCCTACTCTCTCTTGAATGCCCATAGATTCTTTCTCCTCATGAACTTGCCATTATTCTTGGTCACATTCATATCAAAAATTAATAGTATGTGAAATTTCATAGGAGACTAAAAAAACAATTATTTGAGTATGAAGTCTCTCTTTCTCTCTCTAGGTAAAGTCTCAAATGATGTTGCGTATATGTGATGGATATAAACCCACACTGCTTTTTATTTTTCAAACTGTATACATTCCTACACTAATTAGGATATGATTTGGATATTCTACTACAGCGGAACTCAAAGCTTCTAAGCTGTAATCTTTTTAGATTAAGATTAGGCCCCAATCAGACCAGCTCAAAAGACTGAAATTCCTTAAGCCTGGCCCAACTGGAACAGAACAAAATTTATCATTTTGCCTAGTGCAATACATGGCGCCATACGATAGGCCATCAGCAAACAGGGAGCCACGTGCTGCTCTATCAAATCAAAACTCCAGTATCGATAAAAGGAGAAACAATAGGCAGGCAATTTCTTGCTTGTGCTTAGTTCGACAAAATAATGGAGACTAACTTTGTTCAATTCCTTAGTTCAAAATCACTTCTGCCAGCCATTCCTATCACCAATAAAGCCGACACAGCCAATATATTTTTACCTCGCCGGAGAACATCTCCGGTACTCAATTCCACCAACAATACAGGAGACAATGATGACAACCCACCACCACAGCTAGCCCCATCTACCTTAACACCACCAGACACGATTGAGATAGGTTCAAGCGTGGCTCGAGGAGGAGAAACAAACAGCTTAATGCACAACCAGCAACGGCGAAAGCTCCTGATCCTCCGAAAAAGTGGGAGGATATGAACCTTACTGATAAGGCACTTGAGCTTTACATGGGAGAAAAGGGTCTGCTCTTTTGGCTCAACAAGTTTGCTTATGCTTCCATTTTCATCATCATCGGAGGTTGGATACTGTTCCGGCTTGTAGGACCTTCTCTTAATCTTTATCAGTTAGATGCTCCTCCTCTACCTCCTTCCTCCATGTTTAAGGGGTCTTAAATCACCTTTGCACAACTTAAATACCGTTTCAAATTTTGTAGCTTTGAATCTAAAGTGCAATTGCAGTAATAAAGAGCGGTTGGTCGTGACTTACAAGTTCTGCAGTATCTTAGAATCTGTGAAATCTGCCAGTGATGCTTCTGAGCCATTGGCTACTGTGAATTCCGCATACGGATTGGCTAGTTGCATCACCAACAAATGAGTCATATCACTGGTGACAGTCCAATGATTAGCTAAAATAAATTGATATGAATGTTTTATTATTGTAGTAAATGAAACAAGCTTTAGAAGAAATGGTATTCACACCGGCACTCTGCTATCAAAACAAAACTCTTCTGCTGTCATTACATTCTTTAGATTTGGAATATCAACAAATAGTAATTCCTACAATAAGGTATGGGATAGAATGTGGCATCTAAGACTTTCACTTTTTTCAAGATCGAATGTTGGAGCAAAAACAAAACAGCATCGCAAGGGGACACGGATGGTACAAATACCTATCACCCCTCCAATTCATAGCTACACAGCATCGACTGGCTGCGAAACTGGCTGACAGAATCTCTCTGTGTCTTGCACCTATTAGTAAAGGTCCAATTGCAGCAAAGTGTAAGAAATATAAAAATTGTAAAACACCATGGACAAGAGAGTTTTAACATATTAATTTCAATAGACAGATGAGCATAAGATGCAAAAATAATGTTTCAGCGGGCCATACTTGCTCTGTCTAGGATGTCCAAGCAATTTTTACAAGGACTGGGTGCAAAAATCCATCAGGGGTTCACTGGTAAACAATCTAAAACCATAGACACAAGAAGACTTGCAGTTTACTTCCACAGTTCCCCTGAAGTGCTAAGAGATGGCACTCCAGGCTAATTGACCCTGCCTCACCTCTCACATATATACATTTTCATCTTAATATTCAAGTTCCATATATTCTAACAAATCCCTATAAACAAATCAGAAGGAGCAATTGAGATTGAAATCATCTAAGAAGAAAGACTAAAAACTGCAAACAGGAACAGTTAAAAGGAAAGGATGGGAGAGGATTGGCATGCAGAAAATACAGAATATTTCTCTAAGCTTCTTATAAGAATAATACTATAATCCAAAATAAAACAATAAATTTGCTCATAGCACCATTAGTTCTTCTATCCACAAAAAATGTTGGAGGCATAACAATTAAAAGCATTTTCAAGTATTATTCAAACAAAGTTAAGCAAGAAAGTTCTTGACACGTCCTTGTACTTATTATCACTTCGGAAGCTGCTTACAGTTTTGCAAGCAATATCCAAACTAAAAATCACATATTAAAAATATATATATACATTTAAAATGGCCACTAAGCAGGTAATGGAAACTATAAATGTCAGCTGACAGTCAGTCCATCCCATGTACCTTTTCACAAAAGCTATGAGATGCAAATAATTTTAACTTGGCATAACTCATCACAAAAGATACTACATGATATCCACCACAGCCAGCTTTCAAAGGACACCGTGGCAAAGTAATAGGCATAACTGAAGGAAATTTAGAAACTAACCTATTGCATTGTGATCGAGATGCATAATTATGATTGTTGCAATTTTTACACATCCAATCACCACTGCGCCATTGCTTTGCGCTGCAAGAAGCAATTGTCAGCATCATACATGAAGTCCAGACAACAACTTACTATGATTCAAAGACATTATACAAGAACAACAAAATACCAAGAACTGGTCCTAATAATACATGTCACCCACCCTAACCTTTGGTAACCACAATAAATTTATGCATATTACCATTGGTTTTGTAATTGCTGTTACTTTTAAAAGTGCCATCTTGCTTTTAAAGGGTAATATTTTGCAATTGCACTACAAGATTGAGATGCAACTGGTGCTTACGTAAATAGGTCCTAACTCTTCAGTAAGTTGGCAGAGACAATTCTACCATTATCATAGTCGATGTTCTTTTTGATATGCTCATTAAATATATTAGAAATGGAAACTTCAGAGTTGGACACAAGCCAGAAGAACAAAAAAAATAAAAAAAATAAAATAAAAGGGTGAGAATAATGCCAGATCTGGGCAGTTAGCGACCATGTTGTGCTCTCAATAGTTCCAAAAAGATGTCTAACTTTGATAAGTTAGAGACTTGGGGGAGTGAATCAACAATACCCTTTTCCAAGAAGTGCAAGAGTTGCTACTTGATGTGGAAACTGCACAGATGCTTGCCAAATCGGAGATAAACCTGAATAAGACCGGCATAGGAAGCCCCAATGATTTGATCAAACCCTGGATATGTTTGTTGTTGTCCGATTACCTGCAAATTTGGTTGGCATAACTTGAATAAGAATGGTGAAAAGCAGCTGTCATTATGAAGCAAGGATTTGCAACAAAAATGACATAAATAAAAAGAATGCTAAACAAAATAATTCCTCGCATTTCCTGAATTCAATCTCTTCTTCTCCCAGTCCTGAGAGAGCTCTTCAGATGCCAATCGCTTTGTTCCAAGTGCTTTAGAACAATAAAAACGAATGAATGAATAAATATAACTAAATTGGTAAATAACACATTCCAACCAACAAATGGCAAGAATTCAACAATAAGAAAACTAATATAATGGTATAATTTTTTCAGACAAACTAACAAGAAAATTTTATATAAATTACAGTAGAAGAATTGAATATTCCTAACAAGCAACTACTGGAAAGGAATGCACCAACCACAACACTATATGGGAAGGCTATAATTATATAAGATCACAAGCAACTTTCATGATACCAAGTTGAAATGGACGAATAATTATTTTAAGATACATTTCTGATTTCTGAAATTCATCCAACCAATAAATAGAGAAATAAGACCTCAGATCTAATAAATGAGCGACAAACTAATCAATTTGAGTCAAAGCAAGAATGAAAGAGTTATAAACCATGTAAAGCCCATAACATTACACCTTTGATATAGCTTTCTTTATGTATAGAAACAATAATCATCATATAATCATTCACTTTCAATCAGCCTGCAGAAAAATCCATATCAACAAAACTGTACCAACAATCTAATTAACTATCATAGCATACAGAATCAGAGCATACCTGGAGGTATAGTATAGAAGCATTACAATTCTTGCACTGTAATTGGAGTAACAACCAGATCAGAGACCCAAAAAAAGAGCAAAAGTAAAATAAAATTTCTGAAACAGAAGAAGATATATTTGGTTTATTGAATACTCAGGTATCATGTTCATACCTGAGCACGAGAAGAGTAATTGTGGAACCCACAATTACATATCCAGTCACCATTTCGCCATCCTTTTGGAAATGAAATAGGGTGATTTGCAGGATTTGTACATGGAGGTCCAGATACCTGGCTTCCACCTAAAGGCCATGAAGAAGCTGACTGAAGACCGTACTTATCAGCTCCTCCGGCAGACCAAGGGAGGGGCTGATGTAAAGCAGCATTGCCTGCTAATCCTATATTCATCTTTTGTTCTGGTCCTCCTGGTGCCCTGGAAAAATAATGTGAATAAGTTGGAAGAGAAGCTCCAGGCATTGCAATTGCTGGCATTGCCGCTACTTCCTTTGGTTGCCTGCATTTTTTGCACTTTTCTCTTGATGCATAATTGTTGTTAGTGCAACCTATTGATCCATTGCCATACACATGCAACCCACAATGCAGCCACGTAGATGGGAAGGAAGCCACGTGTACGCACACCAACCAGCCCATCCCAAACCAAATACACATACAAAAAAAGACAAACCACTCAACCTAATTGATAGCAATTTCTTTATTTCAATTTGACAAGAAAAATGTAAATTGAAAAAAACAAAGACAACACAGGATAATAAACAGAAGTGAAAAAATATTTTTCTTCCAGATGAATATCAATCTATGCTTTGTAACAAAATTGTGCAACAGAAATTTCATTTGCTTTAATGAAAGAGAAGAAAAAAAAAAGAAGAGAAAAAGTTCCTTTCTCTATCTTGGACGCATATTTAGAGAGAGAAAATTTTACCTTTTCTATTATATCCATATAAAAAGTTTTACACAAAATGCAGTATAAAAGATATATTAGTAAATTCCATCTTATTTAGGTTAGTTTCTACCATTTTCTACCAATTTGAAAAAAATGAAATGGGAGCTTCAAGGAACCCATTTTCCACTTCTCTTATATCATCCAATGGAAAAGAAATTGAAATTCAATTCTCTTCTTTTCCATCCAATACCATCAAAACAACCAAAGAAAAAGACAGTAAGAAAATTAATGAGGCAAATCAAAATATCTTAGGGCAACCAATAAAGACTGCAAGTCATGTTCAGAATAGCTCCCCAACTAGACTGTAGATCAGTATCTCAAAAAACGCAGCAGGTTTTGAAGCCTGGCTCAACAGCAATGCTGCAAACAAAAGGTTAGGGAAAAAAACTTATTACAATAGCTACTTGGTTACTCTGGTCTTAAATGAAACACTTTCTAAGCAATACCAAATAGAACTGTGAAAAAGATACTAAAGGCACCGGCAATAACTCTTTGAGAAACATAAGCAATAAATAGAAATCCAGCAAGCTGATAAACCTTCAAAGCTACAATTCAACACATAAACTATAAACATCAAACAATATATGGACTACACCAACAAGAATTAAATTCTAACAAACATAAATAGACTAACCCCTATAAACACAATCTTCAATTCGGAAACTGACAATTCTCCCCTAATCATCACAACCCAAAAACCAATATAAACAATAGCCTAACCCCTAAAAACGATAAAAACAACGATCTTCCATCAAAAAGAGAAGAACTCTCCAATAATCAAGCCCAAAAACCAATATAAACAAATAAGTGAATAAAGAAAACGAAGAGAAGATAACTGGTGCAGATCCAATCACCGATACGATGGAGCCATTTAGAGTCAGCAGGGGTTTTGGTGTCCACAAGGAGACGGGGTTGTTTGCATCTATTACAAAAGGATCTAAAAGCGTAGTTCCTGTTCTTGCATCCACTACACTCCCAGTCTCCTTCTCTGCCTTCTCCCATTTTAATAGCTGAAATTGCGATTAAGCAATGGAGAAAGGTTTGAACATTCGATTGATCTTTTCTTTATCTTTTTTTTTTTTAATTTCTGTTTCTCCCTAATTTTCAGGTTGCAGATCTGCTTGCTCAGTTAGGTTGCTACGGCGAGGGAACGAGGAAGGAATGTTGAGGAGGTTGCTGTTTAAGGACCCCACACGTGCGTCACTCCGAATACCTTTTTACACGACCAGACCAGTTCAGTTTCGAGGTTTGTGTCGAGTTCAGATGTCATTTGTCAACGGCTTCTTAGTTCTTAGAGGGCATTAATAGTTGGATTATTGGGCTATAAAGATCAAGCCCATTTTTTACTTTGACAGAATTAAATTAAATAAAAATTAAAAATAAAGAAAAAATTAATCAATCTATTAATATTAATTTTTTAAAATTATTAACTATTAATTAGTTCATTACATTTAATTAATTAATTTTAATTTTTTAATTTAGTTAATCAATATTTTTCGATTAATCATTAAAATTTATAACAAAAAATTATAAAAAAAATTAAACAAACTTTAATTCAATTTCAAATTTGAAAAGTAATTCAAAATAAAAATAAAAAAAATAAACATAATTTATTAATCAAAATTTATTTTTTATAAATTAATAGCTAATATTATAAAATAAATTTAATATTTGTTAAAAATTAATATATTTGATTCAATGTTAAATAAAATTTTAGATAATATTAAATATTATAATATAAACTCTAAAATATAAAAAATATAATTACATAAAATATAACCACCAATAAATGATAAAAAATAATATATATAAAATTTAATTGGATATTACATATAAATATTAATGTATAATTAAAAAGAATGACATAATATAAATTTAGTTTAAAGTATTTTATAAATTTTATAGAAAAATATAAAAAATTAAGATATAAAAAATATAATTCAAATATATTTTAATGTATTATTTTATATAAATTTTAAAGAGCAATAGAAAAAAATTTCAGATATAAAAATAAAAATATAATATATATGAACCGATTAACCGTGAATTAATAGTTAATTAGTACTTAAAAATCTAAACCCTAAAAAAATAAAAATTATAAAAATTAAAAATCGTAATCGAGTTAATCAGATCGGTTAACATGTACACATCCATTTGGTTTCAAATCAATTTTATAGTTAACTATATTTTCGATTTTTTTGCTTACCTCTAGCAAAAATTACGTAGTTTGCCACTTTTTTAATTATTTTTTTTTTCAAAATTGCTCCATAGTTTTTTTACAGTTTCATAATTGCATTTTTAACTTTCAAAAATATCCCATTTTATTTATATGAATATGTTTATTTCATAGATGCTCATTTCTTTCTTTTTTGCCTTATTCCTTCCTTGCTCTGTCTTTGATCTAAATTCTAGGGGTTGTCCTTTATCAATCCGGCTTTTTTTTTAAGTTGTTTTTGTGTAATTTGCAAGCATCCAATGATTGGGGACTTGCAGAGAATTATGTAAAAACCACCTCTGCTCTCATTGCTTCTTTCATTTTTCTCTCAATTTCTCTCTTTTTGTCCTTTTTCACTCTTTAATAGAACCATTGGCCAATGACCTTTACACCTTAAGCTTCGCCTCGATCGCCATTACCACTTATATTGTAGTACAAGTTTCGGCTCCTCCTATTCCACTCTCACTCCAGCCCTTTCAACTCACACTTCATTCTCCTCCAAGTTTGGTAAACATCCACGGTGACTCCCTCTTCGATCTTTGGTTCTCTGTATGCCTCGACTTCGGCAACATAGACACTCACAAGAAATGGCTCTGTTTGTTAATGGAGTTTTATCTCGGTAGAGCTCTATTTTTGTTGTCAGAGAAGTTAAGTTAATGGGTTTTACAAGTAAAAAAGATAGAGGAGGAGTAGGTTCAGGTAGTAATGGAGAAATCCAAGATTGAGAAATAGCTTTTTGTGCCATGGAATTAGTTTTCTTGAATGAGAAATAGCTTTTTGTGCCATGGAATTAGTTTTCTTGAATATTTTACAGATTGCCCATGAATCTTACAAGTCTAAAGGTAGAGTCTTTGTTGATTATAAACCAAAATAAGGAAATATATATTACATAAAAGAAAGTGGAAATTAAGGTTAGAGAAAGTTTACACTAGGAGGAATAGTAGATTCATCCAATAATCTTTTGGCATAAAAAAGAATTAAAAAGAGAAGGCAAGCAAATTTCATGGATTATCCAATCAGTTTTGATGCCTTTAGCAGCTCTACCTTTGTAAAAAGTAAGAGATTTATTCAAAACAATGCATTTGTTCCCTTTAGGTCAGTTGGTCTTGTTGCTTTCCAAAATCCAGCTCCTGTTACTCTATTTGACCTCACACTATTTTTATATTTTCTATCCCTTGGGCAGTAAAAATACCATTATTTTTCTCCAGCGATTGCCAACTCTACACAAACACATAATTACTATATAAGCACAACTATATAATCATATCTATATTTCATTGATATTTCATTTATTTTTATTTATCATATGGAATAATTTCAAGTTCAGTCTTTCTTTGTTTCTTCTCTTCGGTTCTTTTGTGCAAATTTAGACATATAAAACAGAAAATATAGATTCATCCCATTAATGAATTAAAGAAAAAATAAAATTGAAATAAAAAATTAATCTTCTAAGGAATAATCAATCGTATACACTTGTGTAAAGTGCATAAAATGTATTCACAAAAATGTATACACTATATTCACTTTGTGCAAATCGAATACAATGTATTCACAGAAGTGCATACATTGTATTCGTTTTGTACAAAGTGAATACTTCGTATTAACAGAAGGGTATATTTTATGGCTACTAGGGGTGAGCATTTGGTCGGTTCGGTTCGGTTTTGGACCGAACCGATTGAACCGAAAACCGAATTTCAGAAAATATAAGAACCGAACCGAAACCGAACCTTATAGAACCGAAAATCGAATAAACCGAAATAATTTTGGTCGGTTCGATTCGGTTCAATCGGTTCTGGGTCAATATGGGCTTTTTTTATTGGGCTTTTAACCTATATGGATTCATAAATTAAATTAATTTATATTCAACAAAATAAATTCATTTAAAATAACTAAAATTAAAATAATATACATAAATTTATTATATTATGTCTATAATAAATACTAATTAAAATTATATTAAAAAAATATACTATCCAAATAATATTTTAAAAAATACATTAAAAAATCTCCAATAAAAAAATTATACATATTTGAAATAGCCTAATATGACATTTGTTTGTTTCTTCATTTATTTTATAAATAGCCAATTAACAAATAAAATTGAAGACCGCAGGGCCGTCAAATTTGTATCATTACTTTACAAGTGGAAGCAAAGCAATATTATTATTGAAATTGGATTGGACCTAAATAGATTCACTGAACTATTCTCTTCGTATTTGCAAACATAAGCTATTTATATAGTAATTTTTGAATTTAATATTTCATTAGGAAAAACATAAGCTATTTTTTTCTTTCTTTCATTAGTTTTCTGAATTTAATATTTCATTAGGAAAAAGCAGTTGGAAATTTTTGCAGGAAAGACAAAGACTTTAATTTTTATTTTTTATTTAATAAATGATTAAGAGAAGGGAATTAAGAAAAATAATTTCAAAGTACAGTTTAACCATTCGCATGAAAATTTTGGCACATGGGGGAGAATTTAAGAACCTCAAATATTGGTAAGTTATAGCATTAATCTCATTTTGTCGTACCCAACCTATCTAAATTTATTTCAAAATTTATTATTATTATTATTATTATTATTATTATTATTATTATTATTATTATTATTATTATTATTATTATTATTATTATTAAATTATTTACATGAAGATTTCTATAAATGATTTCTATTTGTAACCTGCACAAATTTGTTGTTTATTAAATTTTAAATGATTTACATGAAGATTTATAATTAGATAGATTTTATTAATAAAAAATGCAAAATTTCATTTATAAATAATTAGTTTCATTTATTTTTTGTCCAATATATTAGTATATGTTAAATAATAAAAAAATTATAAGTCCAGCACCAATGCAAAGCCCGAAAGTTGTGGAATCTGGGACCAGAGCAACAAAACTTTTAAAGTAAAAAAAGAATTGAGAAAAAAATTAAAGTAAATAAATAAGAAAACAACAAAATGCCACAAGCCCTCAAATATGCCGTGAGATGTGGATTCGAACCTGGGACCTATAGGTATTTTATTTGGCTCCAAACCATCAGTCCAACTCAAATCATCTGAAACATTAATATTATAAAATATATATATATATAAATTTCGGTCGGTTCGGTTCCTTCGGTTTTTTAATTTCAAAAACCAAATCGAACCGATAAAATCGAATTTTTATTTCGGTTCAGAACCGAACAAACCGAAAACCGAAAAACTCGAACCAAACAGACCAAAATCAGTTCGGTTCGGTTCGGTTTTCGGTTCCGGTTCGGTTCTGCACACCCCTAATGGCTACGTTTGTTTTCCCGTATAATATACGGGACTGTATAAAATAATACCCTCTAATACAACAAAAGGTGTTTGGCTAATTTTTTTAAAAAAATAATACCTGGATTATCTAATACATAATTGAATTTTTATTCCATGTCCGCTGGATTATTTAATACACCCCTCCCGTGTGGGTTTATTTAATACCTAGAACACTGTACTAATCTAAAATACAGAGCAATCAACAGTGCCACTGTCACCATCAGAGTTTCGTTGGTAGACCACCGATCATAGCTTTTGTCCCTAATTATCATTTTTGTTTTTTTATGAGTATATTCCTTTTTTTTCGTTTTCTCTATCTGACTTCATTGTTCAATTGATTTCACTTTTCATTTGGCTTGGAATAAATTGGTCTCTGTTTTATCTCTGTTATAAGTTCTTGATTGTTTCTTATTTTCTTCTTTATTGGTATATTTCTCCTGATGCTACTTTTGTTTCTTTCATGTTTATTTCATTTTGTTTTGTTAATTTCTATGATAAATTGTAATCTTGAATTTGGAAAACTTAAATTGTTGTGAATTGTTTTAAAATCCCTCGTTGACTATTGGGTTTGTTGTTTTCTTTTAAAGCAAAAATCCTTTTGTTTATACTATAGGTTTCATATATTTATAATTTAAATTTTGATTTCTCAAGAAAGGCAATAGCTTTCTTTATCTGATTACGAGTTTGATTTCTTAAAGTTCTATAAGTGATGCTTGGCTCATTAGCCAGTATTAATTTCTCTTCTTGGGGGTTGGTTTTATATTTCTTTTAATGAGTTAATAAAGCTAAAGAATTTGGAAGGAAGGGGCATAAAGTGCTCCCAGATTCTATACATATCCATTTTGATTCTTCTCATTAAAGGGTTTTATCTAAGAAATGTTGTCAGATAATTTTAGGATGTTGGTGCATTCCTTTTAAATTATGTGCTGTTAGGGCTTTTGGTGTTCTGTCAAGTTGTAAATTTTAGAGCAAAATCATTCGAAAGTTATTTCAAACTAAATGATGTGCAGTCTTGTTAGGTTCACAGTTAACAAATATAACATTAACAAACAAAATATCACAAAATATAGGTAGAAGAGAAATTGCTAAAAGTGTTCTTTATTGAATAGATTTGATCAGCATTAGCGAGTTTGTCATAATAAAAAATGAAGAATCCAAATGAGCAATCTAAAATAGGAGGTTGCATAGAGATAAGAATGAGCTATTACATTCAAGAGGATGAGGTGAAAGATTGGCCTTTGCTGCATTTCTAAATTTATTAAGACCAAAGAGATTGTTTAAAAATCTCAGCATTTCTTGCCTTTTAGATTTTCCAAAGAGACAGCAATAGTGATTTTGTTAGTTTACGCAAAAAAATGTTGAGATAAAGGTCTAATAAGAACATCAAGCCAATGTTATCAAGAAGGAATACTTAAACCAGCAACTAGGTTGGCCTCAAAAGCAGCAGTTATTAAATTAAAATAATTTGGTGTCTTTACATCGTTCATATTCGTGGATCTCATGCAATATATGGTACCAATAATGCTTAAAAGTGAAGCACTATCTTGTTGCTTTGATGAGACCTTCTCTTACATTTACTTGCCTAGTTAATTCCTTGTTATCTATTGATTATTATCTCTAGATAAAAGTCAGAAAAAGTTTATATATGTATATATATCCAATAAGGTAAAGTGTTTCATATACTGGCATGAGATTTGAAAGGGACTATTTTGATGTTACAAGAATCAGGAAAATTGATTTTAAAAACCTTTGTTACTGATCTCATTCTTGAGTGCATGCTGGGAATAAATAAGATTGTTTACAATGTAATATGTTTATCCTAATATTATGCTTAAATTGCAGGTGTGCAACGCAAGTTGGACCTTGCTGACCAGGTAAGGACTATTAATTTTATATTAAACACTTGCTTGCTTTCGCTTAATTATTGTATTTTATATTTATTTGGATGTGGGAGTTGAGAATTTGGGACACCTAAATTTCTGTTTGAATTGTGGGCCATTTCAGTGTCATATGGGTGTTGGTTAATATATTGAGCTCATTGTTGGAATATTAGGTTTGCATAAAAACATTAAATGTATTAATAATGAGATCTTTTGGTTCCATGTCTAGAATAGAGATGATCTTATACTGGACCCTATATCTGAGATATTTTGAGCATTGGACCTTAGATTTTCTATTATTGCTGTACTAAAAAAAAGGTCAGACTAGTTGTAAGAAGTAAACTTAATGCTTGCTAGGCTTACTCATGGCTTAGGCACAAGGTCAGGCTAGTATTTGAGGGAAGTTATTTGAAATATTTATTAAGTTCATCATGAACTATGTTATTATTATTTTTTAAATCATGTTAGCACTAGTAATTAAATGTTTGAAGTTATTATAAAACATTAATACCTTACAGAAGATAAAAGTTGCCCTATTTTTTCATTCCCCTTCGCCATCCATGTGAATATGAAGCTGATTTCATTTATATATTAGTTGCTTATAAGAAAGTGGTTGAAGCTGAGAAAGTGTGAAGAAAGGACTTGATTTTGGTTTAAAGTTATGAGTGTATTTTGCCTTACAAAAACATTATTGATGAATTTTAAAAAAATTATTGCCTTGTTCATTTTGCATAGAGGCATAATCTTTGATGTTTGGAGCTCTAGTTTATTTGTTTCTTTTTTTTAAGTGATCTCTGGCTTGTGACAATTCGTTGAGATTTCCATTATGAATGAAAGGTAGAATTTCAAATTGGATGTCGGTGGTGCTTCTGTTGCTCTAGCAATTATTTGTTGATGGCTTTATGTTTCTTACTGCAAGTATTTAAATAATTGATGGCTTTTACTTTGATTCATATTCTTTTAATGATTCGGCCACCAAAGTGTGTTTTTTCCCTTTTTTTAATTGATTACGGTAAAATGTACATTGAAAGTTAGAATCCTACCTAAAACATTTGATTGATCACTTTGTTGTTTGTTTTTATTTAAATTATCTGAGAATTGATTTTTTTCTAATTTATTTATTATGTCTAATACTTCTAATATTTTAATTATTTAAGTAGATATGGATCAAAGAAATGTTATGTTTTACATAATTGTGAGGATATTGCATTTGCACATGATGTGATTGCTATTGATGATGATGATTCATATGGAAAACATGAAGAAAAGGCGAATTAGGAGGAGCAAAATGCTTAGAGATAAAAGCAGTAATAGGGATCAAGTTCATTTTATTTATGTGAATAGCATAATTGGAAACAATGACTTGTATTAATCAATTAAGAATGGATAGAAGGACATTTTGAATACTATGTGACCTTCTTCGAACTCATGGAAAGGTTAAAGATGATGGACTGGTACGATTAGAGGAGAAAGTATGTATGTTTATACATATTCTTACCCACCATGTGAAAAATTGTATAATTATCTTTAGATTTTTGAGGTTAGATGAAACTATTAGTAGACATTTTAATTGTATTTTAAATGGAGTTTTACAACTACAAAGCATTTTGCTTCATATTCCAGAACTTGTCCAAGATAATTATACTGATGATAGGTGGAAATGGTTCAAGGTTAGTTAATAAAAATTAAGTACATACACTAATTTATAATTCAAGAAATTTATGCCTTTTAAAAAAAAATTGATTAATGTACGAAAAATTGTAATTTATAATTAATACTTTTGCCTAAATTGTTAAATTACATAATTTTTTATTTTTTAAAAAATAATACAATACAACATTATATACCAAATATAGTATAAAATAGTATAGACTAATACAATTTTGTACCAAATATTGTATAATCTAATACAAGCTAATACTATACATGCTAATACTATACAAATTAATACTATACAGCCTAATACAATACAATGAACCAAACATAGCTTAAAGTGAATACAATGTATTCACTTTGCACAAAGTGAATACAATGTATTCATAGAAGTGTATGCACAATATTCATTTTGCATAAAATGTATTTAGTGAATACACTTTTAATTTCTAATTAGATTTTTAATTTATTTTAATATAAATTGAATCTAAAAAAAGTATTTGATGACTAATTAAAGGACTTTATATATGCTAAAGTAATTATTATGATTTTATTCTATTTTCTCAAAATTATATCAATATGTGTATAATAAAAGATAAGTAATTATTAATTAAAAAAGCAACCAAAATTGAGTGATTAAATATAAAGAATTGAGGTTTAAAAAAACACAAAAATATATAAAGAATCAAAGGTGACAGTATAAACATTTTAATTTAATATTAAAATTTATATTTCACGAGAGAAACTTAATCTTGTCATTTTTTTGCACTTTTTCTAGGGAAGTTGCCCTATTAATTTTTATATTTTTGTATTTTTTAGATAAGATAATGTAAATTTTTTTGGAATATGGTACTGTTAAATGTTAAAAATATACAATTTTTCTTTCAAAAATTATAGCGCTTTAATTAGACTTGGACAATATATTTTTTTAAAAGAATAAATTAAACTTACCTTATAAAAAAGAACTAAATTTTAAATAAAGTTAAATTTAACTCATAAAATTAGAAACATTTAAGGGATAAAATTAATTAAAAATAATAAAAATAAGTATTTTCTTAAGTTATAATATAAATTAGTCGCTATTAGGCTAATAGAAAAGCTCATCTGCACAAATAAAGTGAATATCGTGTATCATCTTAACTGAAGTTAAGGTTGATTTGTTTTGTTTGTTAACTATGAATAGAGTTGCTCATTCGAGGAGGAGGTTTGAAGATTGGGAGACTAGATGGAGTCCTCCGGAGGCAGGTTGGATAGCCCTGACTACAAATGGTGCTGGTTATTTTGGTTTTTGGTGCAACATAGCTGGAGGTGTTTTTAGAGATGCTAGGGGCTCTTGGATATAAGGTTACACATTTAGAATCAACAATGCTGGAGTGTTTTATTCTAAACTAATTGCAGTAAAAAGAGGGTTGGAAATAGTATGGGACAAGGGATGGAAAAAGATGTTGGTGCAAATTGACAGTATGGAGGTAGTGCAACAGTTGATGACTAGAATGCAGGGGGAAGGTCATTTGTCAGACCTGATTACTGACATTTATAGATTGGTCGAGAGAAATTGGCAAGTATTTTCAGCCATGTTAATAGAGATACAAATTCAGTTGCTGATGCGTTGATCAAAGCTAAAGATGTTCAAAATACAGGCTGTAAGTGGTTTGGTTCCCCTCCTTTTTACATTAAAGACACTCTAATGCATGATATCAGGGGTTCTAATACCCTAGGTCCCTAATTTTTGTTTTTCTATTTTTCTTCTCTTTAGATAAAAAAGTGAATACCATGTATTTACAAAAAAGTGTATTCACTATATTTATTTTGCCAAAAAATTATACATTGTATTCACTTTGCACAAATCTCAAAGAAAGCTTAAACAATAAGGTCATGGTAATCCCTAGAATTTTAACAACAAGAAACATTATAATAATCGCAATAGATCTTTAACCTTAAACCTCTCTTTCTCTATTATCATTTCCATCACCAACTTTTTGAAATCTTTTTATGGATCCTCTAATTTCTTTACCACCCAAAACTTTCTCTCACATTTCCTTCATATGGATCGGGTAATGATAAAGGCAATTATAATTTAAAGAAATGAATGAGAATGATACCATTATAGGATGTGGGGTACTTTTGAAAGAAACAAATTTAAGAAATGACAATTATGAAAGAAAAAATTAAAAAAAAATGGTATTTAAGAAATTTGAAAAAAATACAGGAGTGTAAACATGATTTTATTTCTATAGCATTTATGTATAAATCCCATAAATTAACCCAGTGTTAAGTCGAACAAAGTTTTATTTTTTAATAAATAATTAATTTAGTAAGTTTTGAAGAAAAATATAAAATAATTAAGTTTAATTTTATAATAATAATAATAATAATAATAATAATAATAATAATAATAATAATAATAATAATAATACATTAATAAATACATATAATTTACTTTGATTGTAATTAAGATATTTATGTAAATATTTCTTAACCATTTGCTTATAAGGGTGGTTCTGCTTGTATTACTTAAAAGGTGGACAATTTTCCCATTTATTTTTTTTTATATTTCCATTACAAAGTTAGACAAAATTAATTATGTTCATTTATTTAAAATTTCCTCATTTAACATAACATTTAGTCAAGAAATCAAAATTTTCCCTCCTCTTAATATAATATTAAATTCTAGTTGCATCTTTAGTTACAATAATATATATATATATATATATATATATATATATATATATATATATATATATATATATATATATATATATATATATATATATATATATATATATATATATACAAATGAGAAAAAATAAAAATAAAAGATAAACATTTGAAAAGATAAATTCAAAAAATTGCAATGTAAGTAACAATTTTATGTCGAAATACTGATTTTCCTGCTAATGCAATAAGGAATAAAAAAGGGGCTTTTAGTATGTAAAAAAAAGAAAAAATTGCAGGAAAGACCTCACTTTCTTATAAATGCTCCTATTATCGGCTAACCTTCCAAATTCTACTGCTACCATAAAGATAACTGCCTAGCCACCACTCGAGGGTACCTTCGCTCCCCTAATTGAACAAAATATAACAAATTTAATCAAGGACCTGGTAGATATGGGAAAAAAAGAGGAAGGTTTTATTTTGACTAAAATCCCCCTGTCGGAGCTTCAATCTGTAAGCGAGTGAGGTAGGCTTAGTCTCAAAGGGTTCCAAAGTAAAGGCTCGGACTTACAGCTAGTAGTCCATTATTAATATTAAAATCTAAACTGATAACTAGAGGAATGAAATCATTTCCAAAGGCTTAGCGATAAGGTAGAGCGTAGTGATTAATCAAATGAAAGCTTCAGAGGAAGTATGGTGCTAAACAAGGTCGATAAAGCATACCTTCCATCCAGTGCTATATTTGTAAGAGAAGGTGTGATTGTAAGAGCTCAACTTGTTATTGGCGGTTTGAGACATAACCACTACTAGGGGAATAAGGGTTTAGTCCTATCCACTTTTAGAGTGATTATAGACTTTTGGCTAAATTATAGGTGGAAATGGGTAGTTTTGATTTGGATCATAAATGGAGCAATGCCCAAATGAGTTAGGCAGGTTTTGGATTAACCTATGGGTTTGTTACATATTGGCCCATATAAGTTATATATTGGTCTAGATGGATTATATGATGGCCCAGATTTGGGTTGAAACAAAATTTGAAGATTTTTTTCTACACAATAAATATAAATAAAATTCAAACCTTTTTTGGACTAGACCATATTCAGGATGGGCCAAGTTCAGGCCAGATAAGAATTGGTTGAATTTGGGTTAGGTTAGGATATGTGTAGACATCGAATCCTGAGGTAGCCTAAATTAAAGTTAGTCAATGAGGATGTTGTTACCTATATTACAGATGGAGAATGGAAGTGCTGATTCTTATCTTTGGTTTTTATAGATCTTTAAATGTTTTTTTTATCGGGCCTCATCTTTTTACTTTTTTCGAAACTAAAATGACAATTTAATCACAAAAATCACCTTTTTTTGTTTACAGATACTCATTTGTGGTAACAGAATCCCGTCTATGGTAACAACCACTCTGTCTGTCTATGACAAAATTTTGAGGAGAGTTTTACTTAGATTCAAAAACTCCATTGAATAAATAGGAAAAACCCTAAAAGAGGGGATTTTTTCTTTTTTTTTTTTGGTGACTAAAAAAATGTTAGGTTTCTTGAGGGATTTTTCTTTTGGAGGCAGCCACTAATTTTTCTTGTAGGATAAAAAATCTAATTTTTATTTCTTCAAGAGCAAAAGCCTATCTTATGCTCTTTTGGAGAAATCATTTTTTAATCACAAAATAATTTTTATTCCTTTCAATTGTGAAAATAATTCATGGAAGAACTCGAAGTGCCATTTTCCAGCATTACAAAAAATAAACTGAGGGTAATATTATAGGCTTCTATTTTTATATTAAGAATGAATTAATTTCCATGTAAATGTTGCAAATCTATCATGTGAAATTGTTGTTTGTTTGCTTTTATTTTTATGCCATGTTGATTTAATTATATGTCTATTTTAATATCTCCTTTGCCTTGATTATTTGAACATGATTAAAATTATGTAGAAAAGTATGTTCTAGGATTTTTTCTCCATTTATGCATAATTATATTTCTTGATGAAATTCTTAATTGTGTGTTAGTTTACTATTTTAGCATGATTTTAAGGTGTTTTTAGAATCTAACATTAATTGTGGCATGATTAGGCGGTAGAATATATATGTTTACTCCACAATTAAAAATTAATTTCTCTTTATATGTATGCTGCTCTTCACCCTACGTTTTAGGTGTGAAAGATGGGAAGAAGGCGTGATAGATGCCCATTAGACACATCGAGTGATGGGACATCTTTGATGCCTTACTCTATCCCATCCCTCACATTCTATTTGCCCATCTATCTTTCTTATTTGGCCATTGTGACGTGCATCAAACCCCCTCGAATGCCTTATGATGGAATCCAGTTTGCTCTTGGAGGCTCACTTTTAGGGTTTAAGACCAAATAAGATTCATAAAGTCCATAAATTGGCCACTTTATAATAAGAAAAAGATTTGGCCCAATTATTTTATTATTGGTGGTAACCTACGATGCCATCTAAGTGGGGTTAAGAGGTAGGTATCATGGAGTCACCACCCAATAAAATGTTGGGAGAGTGATTTTAACATTTGATGCCATACTAGAGATGGTGTTTAGGACATCACTCTTAGTTGTTATTGTGTATTATCCATAAGTGCACGGTTTTACTTGTAGTACTTAAGATATCGTTCCCACGAGGAATGATTAGTTATTACTCACTATGTCTTGATTCCTATTGTGTTTATAATTAATCAATAATTAAGTTGATAATCTAAACTAATAATATTGAATTATAACAAAAACTACTAATTAACCTTAGTTTAACTATAAATAAAGAGGACAAATAAAAATAATGATTTGAATTAGATATGAAACTTGATAATTATTCTTTCAGTCTAAAGTTAATTTTTACAATGCAATTCAAGTTGTCATAAATTTTAAAATCACTCTCTCGACATGAAATAGAATGCCTAAAACATGCAAGTATTATTTTTAACCCTTAAATCTCATTATAGAATTAGACTATAATAATCACATATTTTAAGAATAAACATCAACCTATAAGAATGATCAAAATCATTCTGGTCTCCCCAGTAATGAAATGATAATGAATTTCTAATAGATTTCAACAAGAATATATCTCTCAAACTATACTTAAATGCAAACACTACTATTAAAGAATTCTACACTAAAAATTACTTGTATTAATTTGAATAACTAATAATTAGCATAATTGTTCAAGTTCCTAAGAAAAGATAATTCAAATAGTTACAAAGAATAAAAGACAATCGAAAGATAAATTAAAAGATGATCTCTCAATCCTTTACTCATAAATGATCTCTTCTTCTTCTTTGCTCTTGTCTTCACTTTAAAAAGTTAGATCTCTCTATCTTTTTATATAAAAATAATAATTTCTATCTCTAAATATTCCTCTCATTTCATCAAATCTTCAGTGCCTTTTACTGCAGTGTATTTTCTTAATATCTTAGTCTTTAGGACTTAGATAGGATGAGAAGGGTGTCGAACTCTGGGAATCAATTTATGTTTAAGTTTTATCTTGTATTAACCGGTCACATATTAAGATGTTTAGGCAATGATAAATAAAATGGGGTTGGTTATATTAAATTCTTACTTACTAATCTAATTATCTAATGTATCTATACCTTCAAATAATCAATATAAGCATTGAAATTACAAAAAATCAATTGATCTTATAAAAATACAAACAAATATATAAGTATGCAATGAATAGAGAATAAGGCCCACTATCCCTAGATGCAACTCTTATTGTTAAATAAGGGCATTCCCATCTAGAGTTCAAAAGCACTTTCATGTCATTATGGAGATATAAGAGAACCATAAAGTTTTATGCCTATTCTTAAGCCTCTCAAAGTGAAACCTTTGTCTTGTAAGTGATTTCTAACTTTAAGTAACTATAATTACCTTTCCACCAACATGTCCTAATTAATTCTTATTGTCAACAAATTGATTAACATATTATATATGGTGATCAAGCATACATAATAAATTAAAAACCCAATCAAACTCAAATCGTCCATACTCAAATAAGATATTTATATTAATGAAGATCAATTCATACTTATAATCCTAACAAAATAAAGTTAGCCTAGATACATATTGGGAAAACAAAATACACAAGGAAAATACTAATGTCAACTAAATTCTAAAGAGAAAGGAGAAGAAAGAATGGTATGAGACTCTTCAATGCTTCTTCAGAAAAATATTTGAGTGACGATTGAGCGCTTTTGATCTCTCATTTTCCTTGGAGTATTATCCTTCCTCATAATATTTTCTAATTGATTTTGAAGTCAAAAGGTAGTTTTTCTATATTTAAAATATGGTTATCTTTATGTATTTATAAGACCAAATGTGTCCCAATTGGTGTTTTTCGGAAAGGATTGCAAATCTGAAGAGGTACATGAAAGATTATAATTATTGGCCTTTGTTATGAGTCGGCACACTTGTGATGAGTTAGACAAGTCAGAACAACCAGGCTCTGTAATGAGTCATCACCACTAGAATGAGTTGGCATACCTTTAACTGCTTCATAACTTGGTTTAACTAGCATAAGTCGGCACACCTTGTTATGAGTTGGCATAGGCTTTTGAACTTCTAAATTTTTTTCTTCTATACCTTAACAAAATTCCCTTCATTTATGCTTCATTTCACCCAATTATGCACATTTAGCCTACAAAATAGAAAAGGCATAAAAAGTCACCTAAAATATGACAAAATACATATATTAACTAAATAAATAATGTAATAACACACAAAATAACTATGTTAAATTGCATAGCATCACTTTTTATAAATTCCTTCCAGAGCAACACAAATTTTCAAGTACCCCTCTAGAAGTACACATCATTTGGTTAAGAGTGGTGTCCTTTTAAAGCACCTTTTGAAGTTCAACTGCCCAAAAGCCCTATTTCTCGAGCTTATGATAGGACACAAATATGTCTCCTTTGAAATTAACGTATTCTTCTCCTCATATATGGCTTCCTTCCTATGTTGCACTCGTGATGAATGTCACGTTCACAATAAAAGCTCTCATCCTTTGCTAAATTTTGCTCTTTCTCCTTGCTTAGTTCCTATTACTCCTAAAAATGACAAAACAACCACACAAAGCATAAAAGACACCAAAATCTAAACAAAATAGTTAAATTAAAAATTTACATCAAAATTTTAAACGTAAAACACTCATAAAACATGCACTATTAAGCTCATATTAATTCCCCACACTTAAGCCGTTGCCTATCCTCAAGCAAAAACGTATAATGTAAAACACACAAATAAAAACACAAAACATAACAAAATAACATTATAAAGCCTTCATACCTTATAAATACTTGGTAAACCAATGAAACAACTTCCATCCCACAATACATCAGTCTATATCAATAAATTTCCAAGCAATATCATGGACTATCAAACTTTAAGATCTATGTACACCTAACTTAATAATCATGAGAATGCAAAACACAAGAATATAGGCATATTAAAATTTAAATTTCTTACAATATGTATTAGTTATTGTAGATGTCATATTGATCCTTCTCAAGGTAAACACTTTACTCATATCACTCAAGTATTTAGTAGGGTAGTGTTTCCCTCATTCCTTTAGTACATCTATACATCTATAAGCTTAAAATTAAGCAAAAATCTCCACTACTAGCAAAAGTTAATGCACAAAATCAAATGATCTTATTATAAGTTGTAACTTGGCTTAAGTTAAGGTAGGGTTATCTTTTGGATAAGTAGTTGTTCATTATTCGGTAAATGTACCAAATTGAAAAGTAATAAAGTGGGTATATTTAAGATCCCAAAATATCAAACCTAAAGGAGATGCAATGGTGTAATATAATTTTTTTGATTGATTGGCAATATGTGCTTAAAGAATTTCCAATTATTTGATGAAAATGGCACCATATGAAGTACTATATGAAAGAAAATACAGAACACCTTTATGTTGGACTAAATTAAGTGAGAGCAAGCTAGTAGGACTATATTTGATCAAGGAAACAGAAGAGAAGATAAAGCTAATCAGAGATAATTTGAAAGCAACAACAGATCGATAGAAATCATGTGTCAATTTAAAGAGGAAAGACATAAAATTTGATATGGAAGACAAGGTATTCTTGACAATTTCACCATGGTGAAAAGTTCTCTGGTTTGGTAAAAAGAGGAAGCTTAGTCCCATATTTTAGAAGCCTATAAAGTGATACAACATGTCAGACCAGTGGCTTATAAGTTGAAGCTGCCTTCTGAATTGGAAAGGATCCATGATGTATTCCATGTTTCTATGCTGCAATGATATCATTCGAACCCTTCTCACATTATTACATCAGAAGAGATCCAGCTGAGACCTGATTTGTCTTATGATGAATAACCGATGAGAATTTTAGCATAGGAGATTAAACAACTACGGAATAAGCAGATCCCCATTCATCAAAGTTCTATGGACAATAAATAATATGGAAGAAGCCATCTAGGAGCCTGAAGAAACAATGAGACAACAATATCCGCACTTGTTCAATTCAGGTAAATTTTGAGGACAAAATTTTATTTAGTGGGGGAGTACTATAACACTCTCAAATTTGTATTTATCATGCATGGTATGATGTAGAGCATAAATAGTTACCCTAGAATAATTTTGGAATACTCAAAGTTAATTAAAGCAGGGAAATCAGAAAAAGTTTATAGGTTAAACATGCTCGGGTATAGAAAATCCGAAGATGGGTGACCCGATAGGCAATTTGATCTAATAGTAGTTTATGAAAGTAGGTGTTAAATGGAATTCGATGATATAATTTGAGCGCAAAAAATGAGCTTAGTTTGACCCTTAAACTGGATAATAAAATTTTTATTTTGTATCGTAAAAAAGGTTGAATGAAAGTTTGATTGGACTTTGAACTAGTGTATGGATTAATTGCACAACTATGTTAGTATTAATCTAAATAACCTATTGAAAGAGAAAAATTAATGTTCTGCTAGTTTCAGGATTTTGGACCGGTTGCATAGGTCGTTGAAGCCAGAAGTATATCAAAATGATATCAGAATAGGCTGAAATTTTAATCACGTGTTCTTGAACATATCATGACATGTAAGAAAAATTTTAGGGCATTATGACATGAGGAACAAAAATTTTATATTTAGGGTGTAAAACTTAGATTGGGTTAATTAGCGGGCCAAATTCGGGAATTATGGATATATGACGATATAAGAGTCATTTGTAGGAAGTTATAATCAAACACAAGCAATTCTAGAGTAGTAGGATGTGCATAAATGGGTGATTGAGTGACATATGGCTTAATTTAAAGTCATTAGATTCAATAGTTAGTGTAGAGAATATTAGTGACATATATGCATAAATGGGTGATTGATCCTAACCATTCCATTTGCCTACTCAAAGATCAGCTATAAAGGGATAGAAAAATCTAAAGAACTCTTCGAAATTACAGCAGCTCCTTCCTTCTTTCTTGCAAAATCCGAACCCTTCCCTTTGTTCTCTCTCCTCCATTTTTCTTTCACTTAAGCTCTCTCTTTCTAAAGCCAAATGGTAAATTTCATCTCTAGACACAAAAAAACTTTCTCTTCAATCTAGAGAAAGAATTATAGCAAGGGGAAGTCAAGGAATTGAGAAATAAGGTAAGGAAAATTAGGTGTAATTTTGTGACTTTATGAGTTTTAGGTGGAATTAGTGGGGGAAATTTATATGTGCATGTAGAGAATAGTTAGGAGAAGAGTGTAGTAACTTTAAATTTCTTAAAATTGCAACTTAAAGTCACGATTTCCTCTCTTGTATTTTTGGCCAAAGAAGAAAAATAAGAAGAAGAGAAAGCCAAAAAAGGCAAGGGCAATGAGAAGAAAGAATAGGCTTATCTCAAGCCAATTAGAGGTTAGTGGATGCAAATTACACATAATTTCACCTATTTTATTGGATTTAACCTAGAATTTATTATATGTAACTAAATATAATTGAATAAAATTGTAAAATAAACTAGGGTAACTTAATAGAATGAAGAATAATCATGATATGAACACAAATAGGTGAAGAACTTATCTTGGAAGTGATGGAACCTAGGTTAGTCGAATGGTGTCCCTTAGGGAAATTTAATGGTATTTAATGTTTAATGATGCAATTAGTAGGAATTAGGCAATATAAAGCATAAGAAATGTGTTACAAGTGATGAAGAGTAAAAATAACTAACATACATAATTATGTATAAGTGTACATAATGATGAAAGTGTGAGTAACTTAGAAATGTTAAGGTAAATTTGATATATATCACCATATTAGTGCCTAAAATGGATAAAAATCTATGTATGGCCTTTAAATGAAAGACAAAACATTATGAATGTAAGACTTTCTTAAGTGGCCGAATGGTAAAGGTAAGGTTAATGGCATGATTTTATTGTTTTCTTATGGTATGAGATATATATTATGGAATTTATTATTGATAAACCTATACGGATGTAAACTTGGTCCTAATGATGTCAATATAATATAATTATAATGGTAATAGTGTAAAAATATAATATAATATGCATAATATTATTGCCCTTAGTCAATATAATATAATTATAATGGTAATAGTGTAAAAATATAATATAATATGCATAATATTATTGCCCTTAGTGTACGGTGGCTAATCCATGATCCTAGGATAGCCATTAGGGCATATATACCATGATGTTATTGTGAATCTAGTGAGATTGTACAATGAAATATGATTATATTACTTAGTCGGCTTATTATATAGTATACTGGAGAATTTCAATATCGTACCTCATGTTGTACGGTCCCTCAAGTGCATTGAGATTATATGGTACACTAGAAAATTCGGTATCGTATCCCGTGTTGTACGGTCCTCCTAGCATATTGGCTTTACTGAAGTCCTCGTTTCGCTTATCTGATTGAAGAATTTCCACTGGTGAAAATTAGGGGCAAAATTATAATTTTTTATGTAAATCGAAAAAAAAAATTTTGGCATTAAATATATTAAAAATTTTAATAAGAATTTAATAAGATGAAGAATGAGTTTAATAAGTCAAACAAGGGTAAAATGGTAATTATGCGATGAACCAGGGGTAAAATGGTAATTTAAGGTTAGCAAGATGAACAATGAGGTTTAAATAGTTAAACGGGCTAAAAAGGGTAAAATCATAAGTAAAATAAAGTTCAGGGACTTAGGGACTAAAACATAATTTATGCATTAAAATTTAATTAGAAGTCAAAGAAAATCAACCGAGTCAAAGTTAAGGTCCATTTGGTCAAAATTGAGAAAAAAGTCAAACTTAGGGACTTAATTGAATTTTTTTTACATAATTGAGTAAATAAAGAAAGTTATAAGAGAAAAATAACTATCATGGCATTTAAAAGTAGATTATAACATCAAAAGAATAAATTTTCAATTAAATTGATAAATAAAATTTTTAAATGATAATTTGGTAATTATGTCTAAATTAAGTAATAAGATAGTTAGGTGAAATTTTATATAAGTGCATCCACCACTAAGAAACAAGTTTGCTTAACACGTGGTTTTATTTGACTACGAGCAAGGACATGTACAGTGAAGGAATTCGAAGAGTAAGATGTGGCATGTACAAGTGGGAATTCCTTTACATTTTTGTTGCTAATTGACTTGTATAAATATACTAGACTTGTAATATGTATACATAATTATGGTTTGTAAATTAGATCGTGCTATGACTTGATGGTATTGATGTATGTGGATGTATGTGATAGTGTGTTTGAGAAATTCTTGTGTGCGAGACTGAATACAGAAGTGCTGTGTTATTGATGAGGAGAATTGGAAGAGGAGGAAAAGTATTTTGGGAGTGTAAATTGAATTTTTACAGGTTTGGGTAGCATGCTTTTTAACCCGTCATGTTGCCAAAATTTCATCAACAATTGATTATAAAGATAAATATGCAATGTGCCATATTAATTCCAGAATTAAAATATTGGAAAAGAGTAAACGTAGGATGTCACATCTTTAGCATCAATCACATTGAGCAACAAAAAACCATGCATCTTGAAATTATATAGGACAATGAAACCCACATTCAAGCACATGAACTACCATCCTAGTGCTCTCATTATGACCTAAATACAATGCCACATGACAATGAGTTAGAATATTAACATATTCCTCCTTACCTACACATCTTTGAATGACTCCATCTGTAACACCCTAATCCACCAAACATGCAGAATTATCAATACCAACATAAACCTAGTAAAGAACAGGCAATAATAATAATAATAATAATAATAATAATAATAATAATAATAATAATAATAATAATAATAATAATAATAATAATAATAATAGTACATGCCTTAATTACATGCCACAACATAACCAAATAAAACTCTAAAATAATGAGACATAACATAAATGGCCTTCAAAACATTATGTAAACCCCAAGGATGATTGCAACTTGCTAGATCCTCTCTTCAATGCAGCTAGAGTCACTACAACTATCTATCCAAAGTGGAGCTTATCTTGAGACCTACGCGGATAAACAAACCCATGCTTAGCTATAAAGCTTAGTGGGGAAATAAAACTCTATGGACAAACTCTTAATAAATATCATCAAATCAGTATAACCTTCACAATTAAGGAAAATCATATGAGTCTGCAATATTAATCATTTCACATTGAACATACTAGAGGAGTCTTCAACCTTAACAATAAATACCATTCTTACAATAATCTAGAGCATTACGTGAACTCGTCTAGTGCCTGAAGACTTTTCAATTTACTTTTATAATAAAATCTCTTACTTGATAAATTAGCATAGTTTTTGCACCTCATAATCCTTTAATTCATGAATCCATACATTATGATTATTGCTAGTGCAAACTTCAAGCATATGGATTTAATCATATTGGTTCCATAAAATATGCATTCAAGGTTTAATCAAAGCATAAGAGAGTGCATATGTCATGTAACATCTATGAGAGATACTGTTAGGCATAATTACTTCACGTATATCATGCAATCATAAGTATAGAATACATTTATAATTCACAATCCTGTTCATAATCATGTATTCCTTAATGCTATCTTAGCATGGCAAACTAAATATCATACAACATCATATTATGTTATACACTACCCTTTGGCTTATGTCAGAGTTATTGGTATGCACTGTTAGTGTAAGCCTAGCCCCAATACATTGTAATAAAACACTTAGTTAATAAAATGAGGCATTTGTTTTATCTTTTGTATTCCCGTGCATGTCAATTGATAAAACTATCCAAGAATGTCGTTTCGGTTTAAGTTATCATGTGTGAGGCACATGGATTGTAAGACCTTGAAACAAATGGGACTTCATTCTAAATATCCCTAGTCAGTCATTGTTATGGGAATAACAAATGAATTAAGACTAGTATGCTCTCTCTGATATTATGAGTTCTGTCTTACGGATCATTAGGACAAGAGTGTCAATCAGAGATCATAGATACATGTTAAAGAACATGGTATCTGGATTCGATCCGCTCATGAGAACACTACATGGTATATTCATAAGTGTTTCTCATATGCAAGTTTTGTATCGGAGTTCTTAGACCTGAAATCTCTATGAAACTCTTTATGAATTACTGTGTACTTTGACATACACCTAACGTGCTCGTAACAGAGTGACAAGTACGGGTATGATTGGGTATACATTGATTCATGTTAGAGAGCATGAGAGAAGTGAAGGGATTACCCCTCTCGATAAGAGAGAAAATATCACCGGCCACTTGATCAGTGAACTGAGAAGTGTATGGCCATACCGAGATGGAATAATGAGTAATCATTATTTATCTGAGAGTTCAGTGTCACTGGAATATCAAGAAAGGAATTAATATATATAAGGATGACTAGTTCCATGCCTTATATTAATTCTGATATTTAAGGGTAAGGGACTATGCAAAATTGCATTAGGTCACCAAATGCCATATGCATTTTCATTTAATTTGGAATGCTATAATATCTTGCTAGAGAATATATATAGCCTTTGAATTAATTTATTAATTTATTGCCAACATTAAATGGACCTATAGGATCGCACACAAAGCATTGGGCTTAAAATATTTAAATTAAGTATTGGGCATTAATTTGGGCTTTTAATTAAAGTCAAATTAATGTATGTAATGGGTTATAAAATTGCTATTGGGCTTTGGTCCATGAGAGAGAGAAATTCAGCCCACAAGGTTTAATTTCAATTAATTAATTATCTTGTGTTAATTAAGTTAATTGAGTATTAAAGCCTAAAGGAATTTAAATTAAATTAAATCACTTATTTATTTAATGAAGTGGCTGAAATTCCAAGAGGGAAATCAAGGAATTTCGGCACATGCTATTTATTTAAATTAAGTGTTTTCACTTAATTAAATGACTTATGTTTTATTTCAAATTTAAATTTAAATTCAAAGGAGTTTAATTCAAAATAGATTACTTATCTTTAGGAAGTGATAGAGTTTGAATTTATTATCTTAGGATAGTTGAATTCAAATCTAAGACTTGCCAAAGGATAAGTATACACATTAAAAGAAATAAACCCTAGGATATAAAAAGAAGTTGGCGTGAAAATAAGCTAAGCCACCTTGCTTTTGGAGTGAATTAATTCTCTCCCTCAAAATAATTCTCTCTTGGCCGAAATACACAAGGAGAAGGATTCTTCCTTGCTTTCTTGTGTTCTTAGGCATTAATAGCACCTTAAAGAAGAACAAGATCAAGTCTTGTAGCTTCAAACAATTGCCATTACACAATACTTAAAAGAGAGCTAGCAATCTCTATTTTAAGCCTTCTTTGCAAGTGTGTGTGTGAGGATAGAGGGAGTGGCGTAAAAGGCTGTTCCTTGGCATTGGTGATCAAGATCTAAGGTGGATAGAGGTATCTTAGTTGCTGGTCATCACCAAATTCAAGATTAAAAGGCATCAAAAGTTGTAAGTTTTAAAACCCTAAAAATTGCATGTTTCGATTCTTGTTTTGGACATGTATGGTATGTATGATAAAAATTTTTGTTTTTCCGCTGTGCTATCATGATTATCATACCATGTCATATTCCATCATGCACATATATGTAAATATATTTATGTATATAGACTAACAGATTTGCATGTGATTTCAGAGAACAAGCATTACATATCATAATTTCCTGGAAAAATCCCTATATCACATGCATACATTTCATAAATTTCAAAGTACATGAAACTCAGGATGTATGTTACAACCCTATATAGTTGCTAGTACAATATTGTATGCTTTGGGGACCATCTTTTCACCGTGGAACCCATTGGTGGAACCAACTCACACGGGAACCATAACCCCTCATGGTTGTGGTGAGATATCACAATTATGTAGTATTGAATATAGAACTTCATTTCATTGAAATAGTTTATAGCCAAAAGGAATTTAAGATAAAGTAATATAATAGGCCATTCATCATGCTTATATTACATAAGTGAAGCAATCACTACATGTATTTCTTTATTTTGTGCACATTTTATAATCTTTAATAGCTTGCCTTAGTACTAGTTCAAAGGGTGGATAATGGGAACAATGGATACCCAAAGGTATCAAACATTGGATATCTGAAGATATCAAATGATGGATATCCAAAGATATCAAACGATGGACCCAAAAAAGGCCGAGCTATGGTTCCATTAAATAAACAAACAATGGACCCAAACGGAATCAACTATAGTAGCTACGACTGTATCCCTCTAGGCATGCCCATTGACCGGTGTCTAGCAAATGTACTAGACCGACTAGTAATATAGGGAAAAATTAAGATCTTGAATATTGTACCCAAGGGATACTTATGAAGGCGTAAAAGAATTTAAGATTTTCAAAACCAAAATTTGTGTGAAAAGAAAAAAAGAATCCCCAAAGTTTTGATTAGAATGTAAACTTAAACTTAAAAGAAAAATTTAACAACTAAAGTAATAATAATAACTAAAGCAATTAACCATAAAATTAAACAAAGCAAGCAAATAATGTCAATGAGAATTCAATGATAACAAGTCTTTTACTGAAGGACTATCCACTCTATTTCTCATGCATATGACTTAATTAAAAGTTTAATGTAGTTGATTATGGAAAACAAGTAATCAACTCAGATAACTTCTTTGAATATCTTTTTAAGTACTAAATCTCCTTGTTCAGAATAATTCAATACTTAGCATAAAAATCTAATTTTAGATTCCTAAATATCTATAAGATCCTTTTTCAAGAAATCTTACTTCAATTCATTCTTAATTCAACTTTTCATGGCTTTAATTCACCTAATACTAACACACAATTATCACGTTTTTAAGAAAATAATTGTGAATTAGATTAAACAAATTAAACCATGAACATGCATATCTTAAGTTACTATTAATTCAATTATTAACCATTTCTCAACAAATTAGCAATCAAAGTAAAAGCAACTACAGTTAAGGAATTTGAACAAGAATTAAGAAATAATCAACTGACATTCAAATTAAAGAAAAAATCAAGTCATTACATAAGAAATAAGGGGGTTCAAGTTTCCTCAGCAAAAGAATACGAACTACTCACTCATCTTTATTGAAGATAAACAAAAATAAAGTAAAAAATGATACACATAAACCCTTTAACTGAGTTTGAAGTTTTTGGAGAATTCTCCACCCTTAGCCTCTGAATTTAAGTGTAAAACTACTCTTACTATAAAAATGCAAAACAAACTCTAAACTATGAAAACTAGGTAAATACTGAGCTCTCCTTTTCTCTTGGTATCTTCTCCCTTTTATAGCTGAAAAGAGGATTAAAATCAACGTTTAATTCCTATTTCAGCAGACTTCCAATTGAACAAAAAGACTTCCTATTTAGTCCATTAAAGAATCCTTACACAAATGGGAATTGTTCACACTCGGCAAAGTGTGATTTTGATCAGCTGAGCATGAATGCTTGGCTTGCCTTTACTCTGTAGAGTAAGATATTACTCTATCTAGTGTCTTTATTCTATAAGCCACTCCATGGAGTATGGAGCTACTGGATATCACATTTTCAACTTCGTCACTTGTTAAACCTTCCCAAAGCAAAGTTCCAAATAAGTCCTTCATGCTTACTTTTTTTTTCTTTTAATTATGTCCTAAAAACACCAAAAATACTTAATTAAACAATTAAAACACCAATTGAAAAAATTAACCAATAAAATAACTAAATAACATAAAACTAACCAAAAAATATATTAAAAACACATTAATAACATAGTTAAATTTACACTTATCACCTATCTAATCCACAATTGAACTAAGATCTATAGGCTTTACCATTTTTTTTAAGAACATCTTTGATTCAATATATTCCTCTTTATTCATTACAACATTTTCTTAAAGCCATAATTCATGTAAGAATGCATATTATTCTCATCATATATCAGTATTGAGCTGTAAGCTCCAGTATGCATGGATACCGGTCATAGGATCATATAGTTGCATCAACATTTATTCATACATATCATAGTTGTTTGCATGATTATGTAAACAATAATAAAGTATAATCTTTCATTGATCTACCTCGTCATAATCAACATTATGTATGAATTTAATAAGGCAATATAAAAGTTTAGTTCTTGTTACTAAAAGTCTTTATAAGGTTAAATGCATGGTCCACACACACACACACACACACACACACACACACACACACATATATATTTACATATATATATGTAAATATATATATGTGTGTGTGTGTGTAATTTGAATCATGGCAATACATGTCTTTGTTTCTCATACTTGTTTGTATACTGAGTCAGCTACTTATCATAGCATAGTTACATTAACAATAAGATATTGAACTTACATAACTTATTGATAGTTCTCAATGACGTACCTTGTTGCTGTTTGTCATGAGTAACCTCCATAAAACATCATAGTTATTCACATCAATACATAAACACTGGAACAACATTTAAGCATCTATGATCAATATAATATGATGAATAAGTTATTTTCATCCTAAGGTCAACACTCATTCCTATTTAAACCTTTAGTTAACTTTTATAGTCTATTATATCATAGACAATAGGTTATATACCCTAACATGATCATATATGCATCAATCATCTTATTTATACTTTGCATCTTATAACATTTTATACCCAGGTAAGTTTATGTAAGATTGTTGCATCTCAAATGCCAACACACTACTTGCAGGCATGTGATTAACATAATAAGGCATAGGGCATGAGCAACCAGACAAGCATGTTCCTTTACATCAAGCTATTCACTACCTTCTATTATGACTTGAAGCATAACCAAACTTCTATGGTCTTATGACGAAGCATAAAATGTAATACCCTTTCTCTTTTAACTTAGACATGTAACATTGCAACTATCATCTTATTGTCACTAGGCTATATCATAGTATTTTCATGCCATTGTAAGGACACATTAGTGCATAGTAATTTGGGTAAAACCATTTACTTTGGTAGGGGACATAACTTGTACCTAACTATATAGGACACATTAAATAGCATATAATTCTAAAGTTACTATGTTGTCTCTTATTCTCTTTAGTTCTGTGCCCAATATGCACCAAAACACATTCTGGCAAAATGATTCATATTAGCATTGCCATATGCAAGTCCCTCTAAATCAGCTTTCAAGTAAACCCCATTCCTTAATTCAATAGACTTTATTACTCTTAAACTTCTCACTCTTTCTATATATATATATGCATACATAGGGATTCTTTAAGTAAGTAACCATACCATATACAACATATTGGTGGCTATAGGTGACTCACAGCTTAATTCAATCTACTTCCTCTTACAAAATCATTCATGTCATTCAAATTCCGATAATATCTCATCTTATAGTCATACCTTTCTAACTATATCTTTCTAAACTTTAACATTGGGAAGACTTCACAGCCCTATTAATTCATCAGTAATTAGATAGCATACTAGCCATCACTTTAATACACAATCATCATCAACATTACTCATTGCTAGCTTAATTCACCCCAATTATATAACTCTCTTCATAAGCATATAGGCTATACAACACTGTGTTCATGATTTATAAGTGATTTATTATTTAGGGGAATGAGTATAGATGAGTGAAGGGAGTACAGGTAACTATGCACTAGGAGAGGAAAAACAATGCTTGGCCATGCACAGCAAGAAGAACAAGGGCATTTGGCTATGCAAGGGAAAACAAAGGGGCCTGAGTGGCCATGTAAGGGAGAATTAAAAGACTTGAGTGACTATGCAAGGAAGAATCAAAGGGCTTGAGTAGCCATACAAGGAAAAAAAGAACTATACGTGGCCATGCAGGTACATAGCAAGGGCAATATACGGCCATACAAAGAAAGGAGGAAAGCCATGAGCGACTATGTAAGGGAAGAGGAAAAGTCATGAGCGGTCATGCACTGGGAAGCCAAAGGCCATAAACGGCTATGCATGGGAAATTAAAAGGGGCTAAGCGGCCATGCATAGGAAATTCAAGGGTCATGCATGGCCGTGCATTAGGTCTCTACTAGAATTCTAGATCCCACTATACAAATCAAACACTTAAACTTAAGATCTCAACCTAACAACTTACGGTAATGCACATTAAACCTTTAAATCTATCAAAACTCATCTATATTGCTAGATTTAGCTTTTAACCTCATTAAAGAGGACATACACATAAGAAGAAAGGAAAGTTCCTGTAACAAACTTATGTAAATAGTATAGTAAACCTATTTCCCGTACATGTTATTAAAGCTTTAAATCCTCCTCCAACCCACTAATCCAGCTCTTTTACTGATGATTTATTTCTTCTCCTTACACATAATGGCAACAATAGGATTTCTTTATTCCTAATATCCATAACTCAAATCAAGGAAAGAAGAGCAGAAAGATCTATAAGAGGGAGACATTACCTTTAAAATGCTACTCACAAACCCTAAGCTTTCACTTTCTTCAATTCGTAACTAGATAAAGAAGAGAGAGAGAGATTCATCTCCCTTCTATGCCCTATATCCAATATGCTCCTTCTCCAGGAAGATTTAAATGAGTTAGGGGGCTAAATATCTCATTAAAGAAATTCCAAAATTACCCTTATACACTTTAACCCCTAAGAACTTGTATTTCTTACATTTTAACCCCAAACTTCCAATCTAATTCAATTGCATCCTTCCTTATAATTTAACTATACTCTATTACACATGTGCATAATTATCAAAATATCCCTCATGCGACTTAACTTTAATAATACAAAATAATTTAATTTTGCTTTATTTAACCATATTCCTCATTAATTTAGCATAATCCAATTAGGGCTAGGTTTGGGGCCTCAAACCATCACAATAAATTTTGAACAAGAATGGCTCCTCACAAATGTAATGCTTAACATCTAAAAAGAAATTTTTCCTTTTTTGATGAGTCATATCTTATGGTAAAATACCTGCAACAATAAAGTTAGTAAAATCAGCATACCAAGGAGCAGTTAAATGCTTTACTAACATCAAAGTTTCATTAGGAAAAGTTTCATTGATCTCATTTGAATCTCCTATAGGACCTTGATCATTCTTCATCCTTGATAAATGATTTGCCATTAAATTTTCAGATCCTTTCTTATCTCTTACCTCAATGTCAAATTCTTGTAACTAAAGAGCCCAACGAATAAGTCGAGGCTTTGCATCTTTCTTTGCAAACAAATATCTTAAAGTTGTATGGTTAGTATAGATAACAACTTTTAACCCCAACAAATATGAATGAAATTTGTCACATGCAAACACTACAGTAAGTATCTCTTTTTTTTGTTATGGTGTAATTTAATCGAGGGTCAGATAATGTGTGACTAGTATAGTAAATAACATGCAAGCGTTTATCCCTACATTAACATAAAACAAAACCAACTACTAGGTCACTAGCATCACACATCATCTCAAATGGAAGACTCCAATAAGATGAAGTTATAATAAGAACACTCAAAAAAGCCTTTTTCGAGCTCTTAAATGCTTTAATACATTTAGCTGAAAAATTGAAAGGCACATATTTCACCAAAAGATTAGTTAAAAGTTTAACAATTAAAGAAAATCTTTAATGAATCTCTTAACACCTTTTATTGTAGAAGGTGCCAGTAACTTCTCAATCAAATTAGTCTTTGCTCTGTCAATTTCAATGTCCCTTCTAGAAATTTTATGGCTTAATATAATACCTTCTTCAACCATAAAAATGGTACTTCTCCAAATTAAATACTAAATTAGACTCCTCACATCTAGGCAACACTCTATTTAAGTTATACAAGAATAACTCAAAAGAGTTCCCTATACACAGAAAAATTATACATGAAAAACCTCTATGATTTCACCAATCATATCACCAAAAATTACAGTTATACATTTTTGAATAGTTGCTGGTGCATTACATAATCCAAATGGCACTTTTCTATAAGTAAATGTTCCATGACGACATCTAAAAGTCATTTTCTCTTGATCACTAGGGTAAATAAAAAATTAAAAACAATCAGATAAACCATCAACAAAATAATAATGAGAATGACCAACAATTCTCTCTAACATTTAATCAATGAAAGGTAGAGGAAAATGGTACTTTCTAGTTGCTGATTTTAGCTTCCTATAATCTATATAAACCTTCCAACTAGTGATGGTTCATGTAGGAATCAATTCTCCATTCTCATTCTTAACTATAGTTATGCCTTCTTTTTTAGGCACACACTGAATTGGACTAACCCATTCACTATCCGAAATTGGATAAAATAATTCTAGCATAGAGTAATTTTATTATTTCTTTCTTAATCACTTTTTCATGTTTAGGTTAAGTCTAATTTGTCTATCAGCTTTAGGTTGACACCCCTTTTCCATGTGAATTCTATGTAAAATTATATTATGGCTAATCCCCCTTAAATCAAAAATTTTCCATCCTGTACTTTTAATTCTTTTCCTGACAACTTGTAAAAGTGAATTCTCTTGCATCAAAGTAAGCTTGCTAGAAATTATAATCGGTAAAGTACTATTATCACCAAGAAATGCATACCTCAAATGGCTAGGAAACTCTTTCAATTTAACAATCAGAGGACTTATAATAGATGGTGAAAGTGACTCTTCATTTGGATGTAAAATCTCGGGTCAATGATCAAAGCGCTCTACCTTTTCTTCAGCCTTTTCTCCAATTCTTGGTCCATCTTAATCCCTTTTCTCTAAGGTCTTTAATACACAAGCATTAATTAGATTAAGTTCCATGCATATATTCTCATCCATAGGATACTTAAGTGCTTTATCCATGTGATACTCAATACTATCCTCTCATATTATTAAAATTAACTTTTCTTTTGAAACATCGACTAATGCCCTACCAGTATTCATAAATAGCCTTCATAATATCAAAGGGCAATTTGCATTATATGGAAAGTTAAGAATAACAAGATAAATAGGAAAATAAACTTATTTACCTTCACTAGCACATCTTCAATTATGCCATATGGTTTCTTAATAGATTGATCAGCTAATTACAAAACATAGAAGTAGGCTTAACATCTTCCAACCCTAACTTATTGAAAATAGAAAATGGCATAAGATTGATACTAGCTCCTAAATCACAAAGACACCTAGGAAATTTCATATCCCCTAACTTATATGGTATAGTAAAACTACCGGGGTCTTTTAACTTAGTTGGAAAATTATTAGTAATTATAGAGCTATAATCTTCTATAAGTGTAACAATTAAAATATTCTCCCAACTCCTTTTCTTTGAAATTAAATCTTTTAAAAATTTTACATAATTAGGATTTTGAGATATTGCTTTAGCAAAAGATAAATTAATATGTAAATTTTTTAATTTTTCAAGAAAAATTAAGAATCGATTATTCATATCCTTATTCTTAAGCCTTTGCAAAAATAGTGGACCGGGTTGAAAAACTATTGGTTTGGTCTCCTTTGTTGCACTTGTGATGGGTGTCACACTTGTAATAGAAGGCTTTTTTCCATCCTTCTCATTCTTATACTATAAAACTTCACTTGCATCCGTGATAACAAAATCATTAACATACTTTTTACCTGACCTTAACATTATTGCCATTATTTTCTACCTTGAATTATCCTTTATATTGCTTGAAAGGCATCCTCGAATTTTAAAGGTAAAGCATTGGCAAGTTGGCCTAAGTGAATTTCCAAATTATGAATAGATGATGCTTGATTCTTTGCTATTTGATCGAACTTTGATTCAATTCTCTTTTGATTTTCATCTTGAGAGCTTATCTTCATGTTGATCCCTTCAATAAATCTACCCTTTTTCACTTTAAGTGCTCCAAAAAGGTCTTGTGGTTGCTAAAATCCCACTGCTTATCCATTTTGGTTATTTCCTTATGAAAAATTTGGATGGTTATGCCTACTAAGATTATAAGTGTTAAAGTAGGGGTTCCCACGACCTTGACCTTAAGAAAACTAACTTACTCCTCCGTACTAGCTATTTCCAATCTATAATCATTATTGTTATACCCTTGTTGACCATATAATACACATGAATTTGGTAGAGATACTCTCATGTTCAAGTTGTCAATCTTATTAAGCCAATGTTGCCACTTGTGCTTGCAATGAAACAATAAAATTAATAGGATGAACACCTTTTATGGGAGAAGAAAGTGATACCTTTACTCTCTCAGTTGGCCATATGTAATTATTTTTAACCGTATCTTTAAGTAAATCATAAGTAGCATCCATAGTTTTTCTCATAATTAATCCTCTAGCTGCTGCATCAATTATTCCTCTAGTTGTATGATTCAACCCATTATAGAATGTTTACATGAGTAACTCTTTTGGAAGATTATGAAGTGGACAACTACATTGAAGTTTCTTAAATCTTTCCTAAACTTCATATAATTATTCATTGTCATGTTGAACAAAAGTAGTAATATCTTTAATTATCTTTGCAGTTTTGGCCAAAGGAAAATATTTTGATAAGAAAGCTTGTGCTAATTGGTCTCATGTGGTTAAAGATCCTTATACAATGGAATTAACCCAAGCTTTAGCTTTATCTTTCAAAGTAAAAGGAAAAAACCTAAGTTTAATTGCATCCGCTGGTACACCATTAATCTTAAATGTATCACAAATTTCCAAAAATTTGCTAAATGAGACCTTTGGCAATCCAAAAAATTAAATACTTGTACCATTTGTAGAAATGATGGATTTATCTCAAATTAGTTAGCATTTACCGTAAGATGAATGACACCTTGTTCAACCTTATTTAATGCTGGTGTAGCAAAATTTATCAGTCTCAGTTGCTGATTCTCTCCATCAATGTTTAGTCTCTTTTTGGCTGACTTTCTTTTTTTTTGATATGAATCCATTTATTTCTAAATTTAATGGTTCAAGTTTTTCTTTAGACTTACTTATCTTCTTTAGACTTACTTATCTTAGGCTTAAATTCGAATTATCAAATATGCAAAACAAAAGAAACAAACAAACAAATTAAATATTGTAATCCAAAATCTCAAATCAAAAATAATTATGGCACTAAATACAAATCAGTTCCTCGGTAATGGCACCAAAACTTATTGTGTATTATCCGTAAGTACACGGTTTTACTTGTAAAACTTAAGATATCATACCCACGAGGAATGATTAATTATTACTCACTATGTCTTGATTCCTATCTTGTTTACAATTAATAAATAATTAAGTTAATAATCTAAACTAATAATATTAAATTATGATAAAAACTACTAATTAACCTTACTTTAACTATAAACAAAGAAGAGAAATATAAATAATGATTTGAATTATACATGAAACTTGATAATTATTCTTTTAGTCCAAAGTTAATTTTTACAATGCAAGTTAAGTCATCATAAATTTCTAAATCACTCTCTTGATATGAAATAGAATGCCTAAGACATGTAATTATTATTTCTAACCCTTAACTCTTATTATAAAATTAGACTATAATAATCACATATTTTAAGAATAACACATCAACCTATAACAATTATCAAAATTATTTTGGTCTCCCTAGTAATGAAATGATAATTAATTTCTAATAGATTTTCATAAAAATATATCTCTTGAACTATACTCTTACTTATAATAAACATTCAATTACTTAAATACAGACAATACTATTAAAAAATTCTGCACTAAAAATTACTTGTATTAATTTGAATAACTAATAATTAGCATAATTGTTGAAGTTTCTAAAAAAACATCAGTCAAATAGTTATAAAAAGGAACAGCCAATTGAAAGATAAATAAAAAGATGATCTCTTAATCCATTACTCATAAATGATCTCTTTTTCTTTTTTGCTATTGTCTTCACATCAAAATGTTAGATCTCTTTCTCTGTCTATACTAAATTAATGATTTCTATCTCTAACTAGCCTTTTCTTTTCATCAAATCTTTAATGCCTTTTATAAATTCCTTCTAAAGCAACATAACTCTTTAAGTATCCTTCTAGAAGTACACATTATTTGGTGAAGAGTGGTGTCCCTTTAAAACATCTTTTAAAGTTCAACTGCCCAAAAGTACCATTAATCATGTTTGTGACTCCTATTGCACTTGCGATAGGACATATATGTGTCTCCTCTAAAATTTCCTTATTCATCTTTTTATATGTGTCTTCCTTCCCATGTCATTTTCACAATGGATGTCGCGCTCGCTACAAAAGCTCTTATCATTTGCTAAATTTTGCCCTTTCTCCTTGCTCAATTCTCATTACTCTTTAAAATAACAAAATAATCAAACAAAGCATAAAAGATACCAAAATCTAAACAAAATAGTTTAAATTAATCATTTATATAAAAATCTTAAACACAAAAAACTCACAAAACATACACTATTAAGCTCACATCACTTATACCTTGTTAGGTGTTGTTTATAAGTGAGTTTTTAATATAAATCCACTACCTCTCTTCTAACACAATGTATAATCATTGGTAAGTAAACACACCAAACACATAAATAAATCAATAAAGTAAATAATTAATTAATTAAATAAAATTGCATTACATAAGCAAATCATCCAAAGAAAAATAAAAATTTCCATACATGAATCAATGCATTTATTTAGTGGTAGGAACATTAGTTTCGTCATGCATATTTTATAAAATGGTGAAGAGTCCTTGTTAATTTTCAGAAAATACGGGATGAGTGATCCCAATTTTATGAAGATAAAGATTCTTATTTCTTAAGAGATTTTGGAATGAAAATTAGACATTGGTCTATTTTATTAAGAAAACCTAATTAATTAGTAAAAATCGTTTTGAGTGAATTTTATCTTAATGTGCAAAAATCATTTTATTACCAACATATTCAACCTAAAAATAAATCTAGATAAATAAATAATAAATGAAAAGAAATAAAAGAAAATAAATAGATAAACAAATAAAAGAATAAGACCGTCCTAGAGTAATTCTCCAAGGCATCTCGACCTTTAAGTCTCTAAGGTTTCGATGCAATAAAGATTAAATGCTTAAAAGATAAAAAGAAAATAAATGGTTAATATTATGATAAATAAAAATAAATATTGAAAACAAAATAAGGTAAGCGTGCATTATGGACTAAAGATTAAGCAAACAAAATATAAAAAAAATGCATAAAGCATAATTAGAATAACATTTTAAGATGTAACCAATCATGTAAATTACTTGGAAATAAGAAAATAAACACAAAACACTAACAATACACTAAATAATGGCCATAGACGCACTAAGCAAGGGGTAGATAGCCAGTTGAGGGGGAAAGATGGGATAAAAAGAAAGTCTCACATTGTCTTATTAGTCAGTGTGTCTAACAGGCATCTGTGGGGCTTTCTTTTCAACTGTCATAAGAAAGACAAATAAAAAGCTTAAAGAATGTACACATTTTTAACCTAATTATGCACATTTTATGTCTTAAACATGCCAGAACTAATCCTAGATATTAAAAACCCATTTAAATTATACTAAATAATTAAATAAATAATGAAAATAGAATTATAATAAGGAAAAACATCATATGTCAATAGAGAAGGAAAACCTTAAATCATTCCATTACATATATTAAACACATCTAGAATAATTATAACATTGTAAAAGAATTACAGAGGTATAAAGAAATAGATTAAGGGATGATAGATCATATGTCATCACATATTAAATATGATAAAATCAAATTAAGTTTACATACGTTCATGCCGTAACAAAGAGATGAAAATAACCTAAAATATTACTCTTAAGAGAATTGATTTCTATAATGTTGGAAGGTTGTGCTCTAAGTTACATGCTCCAATGATTTCCATGATTTTATAAAAGAATTGAAATGTTTTTTATTGATAAAAACATATGAATGAGCCTTTTGTGTTCTTGAAAGACAAAAATTAGTTTTCCTATTCTCAGAGAATGTGGCTATTGCCTTCTAATTCAAAGTGTTCTCCTCCTTTAAAATCTAGGGCTTTTAGTATTTATATGGGCAAGAGTTTAAAATCTTTTCAAATTAGGAATTCATAGAAATCTACCCTAAAAAACCTCCCTTAAATATGCACAAATGTAATCCCTAAAACTTTATTTTTTCGGGTTTTTCTTTTTTTGTTAAGGGATTCTTGAATCCTTATTTTTTTTTGTTTTTATGACTCTTAATTGAGCTTAATTCACTATGAATTTAGCTGTTTCATTATTCCTATGCTTATTTATATTTTTGGTTATATTTAGATTAATGTTTGATATATTGAATAGATGATTGAATTAGATTTTGAATGTTGATCATTAATATGTATGCCTTTTTCTAATATTATTGTGTTCAATAGTTTTTTTTTTTAATTTTGAAATTGAGATATGAGAGTATAGTCACAAATACTATTAAGTTTAAGATATTTGAATTATGATAGATTTAAATTGAGTGTTCTGAGAAAGGGATTCAATTGAAGTTTAGGAACTTAAAATCAGGATTTATGCTAGTTATTGGACTGTTCCTAACTAGGGAGTTCAATTATCTAGAATGGTATCCTGAGTAAAGGGCTTGAATTTAGTTTGGTTTTTCCATAATGAATTTGTATTATCTTGGATGGAGTCAATTTCAGTAGGAAGAGAAAAGGATAATTCCCACAGCAAAAGCTTTTAGTAATTCATTTTTATCATTAAATCTATTAAATTCTATTTTAATTAATTTTAGAATTTAGTTTCTATTTTCAATTTTTTAGTTATTTAATTAATTTAGTTTTAATTTAATATTACAATCAAACTTGGGAATCTTTTAGCATAATTTCTACTTTTAAAAATATAAATTTTTCAATCCCTTGGGAACAATATTTACGGATTTTAAATTTATTTTCCTATATTACTAGATGATCTAGTATACTTGTTAGACCCCAATCAAGTTTTTAGTGCTGCTATTGGGGATTAGCGTAAAAGGCAGATTTTGTTTGTGGATATTATGTGTAATCTTTTTCTTATTTAATTATTTATTTATTCTTTTTAAGTGTCAATAATGCATGAGAAGAACTGATCCAATTGTACCAATTAACCTTGAAATCGAAAGGACACTTCATTAATGGAGAAGACAATAATGAGTAAATATGAATCCACAAGTTGATCCATCTCTTGATAACCAACCACTACTTGAAGGGTAAGAGATTCTAAATCAAGTTCTAGAAAATGTAATATGACTAAGGAAAATTTAGGATTATGCCATACCAAAGTGGAATGAAGTGCACAAAACTATTTTGATGCCTCAGAACAATCACTTTGAGCTGAAGCCATCCATGATTACAATGGTACAAAAGAACCAAATCTCATAATCAGTTATTGAGGATCTGGATCAACCATAGACATCTTTTTGAAGATACATGACACAATACACATTCAAGAAGCCTCCATAGATGCCATTAGATTGAAGCTATTTCCTTTCACTTTTATCAATAAGGTAAGGGATTGGTTATAGATGTTCCCAAGTTAGTCCATTAGGTTATGAAAACATATGCAAGAAAAATTTTTAGTGAGATGCTTTCCTCCTACCAAGACTGTAAGTATCCAAAATAGTATATATAATTGTGATGTGTGCCAGAGCTCGCTCGATTTCGAATTGGAATCTTGGAGGCCCACTTTTAGGATCCAAGACTGGATAAGGCTTACTAGAACTCATAGACTAACCACTTTGCAATAAAAATGGGTTAGGTCTAAATTATTGTTGATGGTAAACCTATAAAGTCATCCAATGTGGGCTCAAAGAGGTAAATATCATGCAGTCACCACTTAATAGGACATTAGAAAATGATTCTCAAAATTTTGATGCCTAAATAGAAATTGATGTTTGAGATATCACTCTTACATAACACATCAATTAGGCATTTCTTATAATTAAAATGTTTTATTTATTAATCCAGTATTGCCCTTCTCATATGATGCAATATGAATAAATTAAATAAATACCTTAAACGGATTAATAAAGCTATGAATAAAGCAAGTAAACAAAATAAATAAGTATACTAATTAAGCTATTATAGAGGTAAATTGTTCAAAGTATAAAAATATCATACATAAAATAGGTTATTTATTAAGTTTGGGATGATTCGAATTTTGATGACGAGCAAATGAGATGAATAAGTCTACCCTAAACATATTTATAAAAAATGAGATGAAAAGTCTTTATATATTTTAAGAAAACATGGGATGATTGACCCCAATTTTGATGAAAATAAGACTTAAACATTAAATGACTTTTAATTAATTAATTGACCGAAAATTCCTTTTTTACTATCTAATATATTCCCTAAATAAATACATCAAAATAAAATAATAAAGTACAAAAATGAATAAAGTAAATCAATTATAAAGCATAATAAAATAAAATAAAGCAAAAAACTAAATGTAATATAAAGTAGAAGGGGATAGAAAGGAACTAATTGAAGGATGACATCCAAAAATGCAAATCTCCTAAAAAATAATCTAAAATTGGGAATAAAATTGCTCACACAAGTACACAAAGAAAGCAAATTGATAAGCATATTAAAATAATTCAAATATCAAAATAAATTAACTTACTAACTAAAAATGTTCACAAAAAATTACTGGAATAAATAAAAAAGAAAGTACAGAATGCAAATCATATTAGATATAAGAAAAAATAATATTAAAATGCATATAAAAACTTAAAGTGAACTAAATTAATAAAAATAACATTAAAATATGTTAAAAAGGAGCTAAAGGAGGTCATAGACGAGCAAGGACAAAGGATAAAGGGCCATAAAGGAGAAAGAGATAGGACAAAAAGAAGACACCACGATGTCCCATCTTTTGCATTGATAGATGGCCATCTGTGATGTCTTCTTCCAATCTATCACTCGAAGAATAGATAGGATGAAAACTTTTGCATAAAAAGCAATGAAAAAAAATTAAATCCTAAAGATATAGCTATATAGTCCTAAAAGATGTCAAATTCTCTAAAAAACAATGAATGAAACTTAAATATCATGAATACAATGCATAACATATTAAAGTAGAATTAAAATCAAACATCCATCCTGAATTAATGGAAGAAGAAAAAGACCCTAACATGCCATTCAAGCATAATAAGTGTATATAAATCAACATGACATTACTAGAGTTATAAATAAATAGATTAAATTACAAAAGATAAATCATGGCATTATAGAAAAACAAACAAATCAACCTAACTATATGATCATGACATAGTTGAGATAGAAAAAGAGATTAAGCTTATAATATTACTCTCAGGATTTTCAATTATATAACTCTGGAAATAGTAATTCGAATTTCAAACCTCGATTCCCACATTCAAATGAAGAAAAATGTGTATTTTTAATGTGAATGATTGTTTAGAGTTACAGCTTTTCGAAATAGAGAATAAAATTTCTCTTTCTCTAAGTTTCTTCTAACTGTTTTCCCTTTTTGAAACCCTAACTTTTTTCCTTTAAATATCTAGAGAAGAGTTGGGGATCAACTATAACTTTTCCTCTTTAAAAAAAGCAGTTAAAAATCCCTAAAATTTAGCCAAGATCAAATCCTTAAAATCTGATCATGATCTTGAATTTTTAAAATTTGAAAATGTGGAAAATTTGGAAATAACCCACAGATGGGCATCTATCATTAATAGATGGCTATGCCTTACATAATTCCTTAGTATTTATAAAAATTCCCTTGATTTAACTTAAACTAAAGGAAGACAGCCATAGACAATCATCCTTCTATGATAGATGACCATCTACCACTGCTAGAGGCCAAAATTAAAGTTTTTTACCCTTTTTTTCCAAAATTCTTAGAAAATCAAGTTGGATAACCACTAAAACATTTATAAAAATGTGGAAATCAAGGTTCAAGCTTTGAGATTCATGTTCTTTATTAGAAATATACTGTTTTATCATCATTAGGTAACCTCGATCTAGGCTACCTTAGGTCCTAGTGTCTATAGTTGCCCTGAATTTTGGGAAACTGGTGCACTAGTGCCAAAGTGAGCTAAATTTCATAGTAAAAAGAAAAAGACGCAAACCTAAGGCAGCGAATTTCTAGTTGATTATTCTAAAACAAGTATTATTTGAGGTAGTGAGTCTCTAATTGGGTAGTTACTGTTAGCTTGTTCATGTGTTAACCCTTAATCAGGTAGTTACCATGAATTTCTTGATGTGTTAACCCTTGGTTAATTGTTTAATTAGTACCAATTTATCGGTATACAGAATCAAATTAGTGCCAACTTATCGGCATGCAAAATTAGGTAAGATTATTGGTTGGTTAATGACATTTATCAGCATGTCTAACCATGCTGTTATTGTCGTTGTCATCCTCTGTCGGCATGATAAACCTTATCATGGTTGTTGATGCCATCTATAGGCATGTCTACCCCTTCTTAAATCAATATTCTTGTTGGAAGATTTTTGGTAAATATGCATTTGTGAGGAGTCACTAACGGTGTGCTTTATAACTTGCTTCTCATCTATAGATCTATCTTGAAGACTAATATAACATAATTCTTTTCCTCATAATTGGAAGTTAAAAAAACCTTCTGGACTATCCCTTTTTTAGTGTGCATTAGTTTTATACTGTGATCTTGGCTTTAGCTATGTGGATTAATCTTTAATGAAGTGTTTCACTTTGTCTTTAGCCATGTGGATCAATCACTGGTGAAGCATTTCACTTTGTCTTCAGCTCTATGTATCAATTGTTGGTGAAGCATTTCTCTTTGTCTCAGCTATATTGATCAATCACTGGTGAAGTCTTTCACTTTGTCTTCAACCATATGGATTAATCATTGGTCTGGTGAAGTCTCTCACTTTATCTTCAGCCATATGGATCAATCACTAGTGAAGTCTCTCACTTTATCTTTTACCATATGGATTAATTACTGATGAAGTCTCTCACTTTTTATTCAACCATGTGGATCGATCATTGATGAAGCATTTCACTTTATCTTTAGATCAAACATTGGTGAAGTCTTTCCTTTATCTTTAGCCATGTGGATCAATCACTAGTAAAGACTTTCACTTTGTCTTTAGCCATATAGATCAATCATTGGTGAAGTCTTTCACTTTATCTTCAACCATATGGATCAATCATTGGTAAAGTCTCTCACTTTGTCTTTAACTATGTGTATCAATCATTGGTAAAGTCTCTCACTTTGTTTTTAGCTATGTGGATTAATCATTGGTAAAGTCTCTCACTTTATCTTCCTTCCCAATTTAATAATTCCCTTATCTGAAGGAGATGGGTGGGATTATAACCATCTCTTTTAAATATTTCTAGAGTTAGAAAATATTTGTACTTCTCTTTACTATGTATCTTTTTTTATTTCAACCTATTAATATTACTTATTATGGCACTCTAAATGTCCTAAGGCAATGGTAAAGGAAAAATAACAATTATAGACTCCCATCCATTCCCATTAAACACTTTTTCTTTCTGATCTAGTTTAGTATGGGTATCAGCAACAAGTTTCTCCATTCCATAAGCAAAAAATATGTCTATTATATGTTCTGACACTTTCCCATGACTGTGTCCCCAATATATAAAAAACCATCATCATCAGGGTTATCTATATGATGATTATTTGTGAAATTTATGGAATATATGCTTTTGGGAGTACTTTGGTACCTGTGAAAAAGGTATAGTATTAGTGTTTGCTTATTGAATCTGGAAGATTTATGATTTTACTTTGTGGCATTTTTGGTGAATTATGGTTAATTCATTATTTTGCCATTTTCTTTGTCCTTTTTAGCCTTCATTTATTTACCTTTTTGTTTTTATCATTCTAGTTATTTTTATTGCTTTTTGTTATTTTTATTGCCTTTAGTTATGTAATATAGCCTCAAATAAAATAATAAAAAAATATAATACGAGAATGATTAAAAGTATAATAAAATATAAATAAATACATATCATCAATTTTTACATACACCAAAATATGTAAAAAAGTTTTAAAACTCCTTGAATAAACAATATGACTACTGTGATGGATTAGGTCTCCGGTGATATGCTATCCCAAATGATGTTGGGAAAGGTGTGAATGATCATAATGACAATGGGCATGAGGATGATGGTCTTGATAAAGATAGACGGAAAGATAAAGGTCTCAATGATGATGGATGTGAAGATAAAGATCCCAATGATGATGGACTAGGCTGATGATACTACTACAGTGCTATCACATAATGCTCTAGAGGTGGAGATGGTGCCCGAAAATGGAACCCCAATATATACTTAGCCAAGAGGCATAAAATCTATCCAATCATCTCAACCAACCTACTAACCCTTGTGCTTAGGTCCTTGATGGTTAAAGTTTGCTGGCTTACACAACCCCTTAGTTTATCTCTCATCTTGCTGATACATGTGTATCGTGCCTCCTTGGCCTATCCTGTAGCATCTAAAGTGTATTGATTGATCTCCTTTATCCTTTAGTTCGCTAACTCACCCTTGAGATTGAGGCATCTATAACCTACAATGCAACATCAAATCTTGCTCCAATTGCTATAAATACCCTTATAATCCTAGCCATATCCTACTGATGTCGTTGGATAAGGGTTTATATGAAATTATCCAATCTTTCTATCCTTTGAGCCAAATCTACATATGTAGGTCCTGTAGGGATTTGTGTATGCTCTCGAGGTGGATGAACCACGGATCCCCATAAGGCAAGAATCTCCTAAATGCTCTGGATGGTGATTGTCATGGTTGAATGGGAGATTATAAAGTCACTAGAAGAGGAGGTGATCCACCTAGCAAGTTATTAAGATCCACTCGTATATCCATCTTGAAATCTATATCCATGTTTTTCCCTTTAGGGCTTGTCCTGTTGAGGCTGATCAGGCTGAACTAGTGGTGCTCGAGGTGCCTAAAGAGGTTGGTCCTAGTCTTAGCACTTTGCTAGCTCTAGTACGATGGGCTTTAATCTACATTGTACCTTGCTCTTCAGGATTATCAACAATCCAAACTATTTAGGCTTTCCATAGAGCGGCTTAACTATCTTTATGATAAGGGCTACTTGTAAGTCTACAAAGATGTCCTTTTAGAATGCTAGACCAAAATTACTCTCGTATGTCCCCAAGTCTAACAATAAGCGAGTCACCACTCCCCCAATGTAGATTTGTAAGGTAGATTAATGGGCTACCCTGAGAAGTGTAGAGATGATCTTATGAGTGATGTTAATCCTCTTGCCATTATGCATAGCCTATAGGTAAATGATATCGACTACATTAATCGACTTTGAACTACCAGTACAGCTGAGATCTAAAGTGGGAAAGACCCTTTGAATGTACTTATAGGCCTATGTAGCTAGCATAGTGCTATTGGTCATGTCTGGGTGGTACATAGCTCTAAAAAGCATGATCACTACCCAATAATGTTGCATAACTCCTTTCTATAGGGTTAGAACATCTGGTCTAATGGGCAGCCCCATAACCTTTATGAAATAATGCTATATGATGCTATATGGGATGCCGTGAATCCTAAATGTAACTACCCCTCCTTCATGTCTGGCCTCTAAAAACCTATGTACTAAAGGGTTGCTAAGAACTCCCATGTGATGTTTGGATAAGTGGGAAAGGATGGAGCAAAGAACTTTATCCATCATACAGCGGCTAATAATCCATCGACCTTATCTAGTATGCCTATGCTCTACAAGAACTGCAGTGAAATGAATCTACTGGAATGGTGTTGAATCCTAGATAAGGCTCAGCATTTATTAACATCTCAAACTGTTATCCATTTTGGAGTAGGTGGAGCTAGTGTAGCCTATATGTAACTACATGGACACATCGTGACTTGAGGAAGCCTAAATTTGGATTACCCAATGATAAGGATACATTATATTTCTAATAGAAAGCAAGAATCTCAAAGCTCCAACCTTGATTTCCATATTTTCATAAATGTTTTTGTAGTTTTCTAACTTATTTTTCCAAAAGAATTGCAAGAAACTTGAGTTTAGGCCTCTAGCAGTGACAGACGGATGTCTATCTTAAAGGGATGGCTGTCTATAGCTATCCTCCTTCAATTTAGGTTAGACTAGGGGAATTTTTATAATATTTGAGAAATTATACATTAAATGCTCATCTATTAATGACGGATGCCCATTTATAGGGTTATTTCTCAATTTTCTAGATTTTTTTAGTTTTTGAAGTTCTAGATAGGGATCAATTTTTAAAGATCTAATTATATCAAAATTTTAGGGATTTAAATCTTCCTTTTATGGAAAAGGAGAGTCAAAGTGCATCTCCAATTCTCCATATAGGTATTTAATGAAAAACTTAGGATTTTTTTAAGAAGGACTCATTCTTTTAGGAATAAGAGCATGATTTTTAAGATAGAGAAAATAATTCTCTATCTTAAAAAACCAAAGAGCTTTGTGCAATCACTGAAAATAGAAAAAACACATATAAAAATATTTCTTTGTTTTTTTAACATGAAAATCGAGGATTGGAGAGGAGATCTTCGTTCTAGTTTCACAGAATCAAGAAAAGTCAAAGGGTAATATTCTAGGCTTTTAACTCTTTCTCTCTCTAGGATTTACCATATGATCATGTAGCTATTTTCCTAGTATTTTCTGATTACAATGTCTTTTCATGTTGTTTGATGTGTTATTTATGATTCTTATGATGCCATGACCACTTTATGATAAATTAAACATATAGAATGGCATGTTAGATTATGTTTTTATGTGTTATTTTTTCTATTAAAGCACGGTAAAGTAGTTTAGTTTACTTTTTGTTCTGGTATGATTCAAGTTGTGTTTACTCTTATTTTGTAGTCTTGCATGTTATAGAGTTTTAGAATCATATGTTTAGGATTTAATATTTGTTTTACTTGCTTTGGTTGAGGTTTTCTTTTCTGTGTCTATTATTCGGGTGATAAAAGCGAAGAAGACATCATAGATGCTTGTCTATTAATGCGATAGATGGGATGTCATGATGCATTCTTCTTATCCCATCCCTCATTCTAGCTTGGGGTATCCATCGGTCTTCAGGGGTGTCCATGGCTTGATTTTTTTTTTTGTATTTTTGGTATGTTTTAAACGGCTTTTATGCTAACTTCATTCATTTTTTGTGTGTTATATTTGTTTAAAGTTCATTTCTCATCTTTGTAAACATATGTTTTTCTATTATGTATCCATTTTTATTTTAAGATGATTATTTTTATGATCATTTTAAGCTAGTTCAATGTTCATTTTGCTATTAAGATGATAACTAATTTGATTTTTGGGTGTTTTGTGTGAGCAAATTATTTTAAACTTTTTGGAGAAAATTATTTTGCCTTGTGAGTCGAGTCTCATCCAATTTATTCTCTATCTTCTTTTTATTTACATTTAGGCTTTTTATTGCTATTTTATTTATATTGCTTTAATTTATTTATGCTTATGTTTTAATTTTAGTATTTTATATTTTAGATGTATTTTTTTTGGAAATGTAATAGTTAGTAAAAAAGAAGTTTTTGGGCACGATAGTCCATGAAGATATTTAAATGTTTTATATTTAAATTAACTTGTATTTTTTATTAACAAAATCGACCAATGTCAAGATTCCATCCTAAAACCACATAATAAAAGAAGAATCTTATTTTCACCAAAATTGCAATCACTCATCTTATTTTTTCTTAAAATTAGTAAAGACACTTCATATCCTATATATATATATATATATATATATATATATATATATATATATATATATTCCAAAACTTAATGAATAACCCGATTTATGTATGATATTTTTGTTTTTTTTTCCTTTGGATAATTTGTTTTTGTAATAGTTTAAGTAGTGGGTTTCTTTAATTTTACTTGTTTTATTTATAGCTTTTATTATTTGATTAGCTTGTTCATTTAAATTTAATTACAATGCATTGTGTGAGAAGCAAGATAGTGGATTAATAACAAAAATTTAATTATAAGAAACACCTAGCCAAGATGCAAAATAAGAGTGATAGCTCAAACATCGTTATCTATTTAGGTATCAAAAGGGTTGAGAATAACTTTCCAACATTATATTGGGTGGAAGCACCATGATACCTACCTTTTTGAGCCCACTTTAGATGCCTTCATTTGTTGACCATTAACAATAGATTAGGCTTAAAGGTTTTTCTATTATAAAGTGGCCAATTTATAAGATATAGTAAGCCTCGATCCGATCTTGGACCTTAAAAGCGAGCCTTCAAAAACCAACCTGGACATTCAAGCAGGCTCTAGTGTATGTCACAGTGGCATCTGCAAAAGGTTAACAATTAGTTTTTAAAATTAACTTGCATTGTAAGTAATCACATTTGCACGAGTTTTGTCAAAAATTTAGTAGCATTCCAATTTAAATCAGTGCTAGCCAACCTATATCAAAATGTGCATTAAACACCATAAAAAATATTACAACATCCTAAACCCATCAATGGGCATTTAGAAAACATGCAAGATAAGTGAGAAATAAAATAATGACTATTTTTTAAAATTTTTAGCAAAATATTAACATCATTTCTACTAGAAATATGCATACCCCCTACACAAAAAATATTTTAAAAAGAGTAACAATGTAGGACTCAATGCCCACCAATCAATTTGTTCAAGAAAATTTATTTATTGTAATCTTAGATAAGGTTCATACTCATTTTTATTATAATCGTTCTCAAAAGGCTAATATAGTTCCATGGATAAATTGACAATCTAATTGTATATGAAAAATTATTTCCAATAGTTCAAAATAAAGAAGGCAATGTATCTAGGTTTAATGGTTTAAATAACTAAATTAGAATTTAACAAATTAAAGTAAATAATCAATTTGAGTTAAGCTAGAAAACTAAAGAAGACTAAGTGTTAAATTCTGTAATTTACACATTTGAGTGTATTAACAAAATCATACCTAGAACAAATATGTAATAAGTATAACTTAAAGGATAATAAATAAAAACTACTTGCCCTTGGGTTGTATAACCATAATAACTTTTGCTTGCTATGTTAGCCCGTATATATTGACCAAACTCAAACAAATTAGGAAGGTACTAGTCAAAGGCTGCCATGCCTCGGTTGGCCTAGCCTAATTTGTATGAATTAGTCAAAAAATATAATGGCCAAAATCCATATGCTTACACTTTTAATTAAGAGAGGTTACACTGTCGATTTTTTACCGTACACCATACACGTCCATTAGGTTTCCCATTGATCCATAGGCCAAGTTCATATTGGAAAGAGATTGCATGACCTCCGATTTAGGAGTAATAAGGTTAGAAGGCTTTGTCCATGCTTGTATGCGATTATGATTAATGTTTAATGAAAGCATTCATTGTATTCATGCATCATCTATATACCATGCTCACGCATCACTCATCATGCTTTATTCCTAACATTTGATTCTTGTAGCCATCATAACTTCATTTAGGTGGTCTAGAGAGTCAGAAGGTTGCCTTGTCTAGAGATCTATATTTGAATTCCTAGGGTTGAGGGCAAAATTAAATATAAAGTTAGAATCAGAGGTAAATTTAGAGTTAAGTTTAAGCTAGTTTTCAGGAAGCAATCAAGACATAAAATAAAAAATGGATGATAAACAATTGAATGAGACTAGAAGAGTTATGGATGAGGCATCAAGGCTTATGTCCTTAAGGGAAAGGTTAGCCATTTCTATTTTAGGACCTTTAGTGAAACAAGATGAACTAGATTGAAGGTTGAATAAGAGGTATCAGGAGTTTGAGGAGAGGATAATGGCCATGATTGGTGGAAAGGTGGCTTTTTCAACACTAAATACTAGAACTTGACCTGTGACATTTGTTCACGAGATAGCAAAGCCAATGCATATTGGGGATGCTACCATAATAGGTGCTACTATACCTTGAGATAAACCATGGAGGGAAAGGCGGCCTAAGCTAGAGAATATTATATTGAAGAGGAGGATGAAGAGTATGATCCTTGTGTAATGAATTTGAGGAATAGAGGTCCTAGTGCTAAGGATGTGGCCTTAAAAAAACTAAAAGAGAAAGTTGAAGCAATGTTTAGATTATTATACATAGGAAGAGGGATGAACCCTGAAGATAGAGATTTAGATGGAGATAAGCCACTACTGTGAAGGTTAAAGATGCCTGATTTTCCAAAATTTAATGGTACTTTTGATCCTTTTGCGCGTGTCAAGTAGTACACTTTGATCATGAAAGGGACCACCTTGACTAGGAAATAAAAGGTGGAGTATTTCTATTTAAGCTTAATAAGCTTGATGATAGACTGGTATCATGGGCTAGATAGACGTACCAAAGAAGATTAGAACTTGCTAACTGAAGAGTTCCTCAAATAGTATAGCTATAGTATAAGGATGGAGGGCACTATGAAGGACCACAAATTGCTTTAGCAAAAGCAAGATAAGTCTTTTCATGAGTATTTAACAAGATGGAGGAATCAACTAATGGAGATGAAAAAAAAAGCTGGATACAATTAACCAGATTAGGCTTTTTATTCAAAATGCAAGTCCCTACCCATGGGATAGCTTAAAAATGAAGGGACTAAAGGATCTGGAGTCCCTAAAAGACCTACCCATATAAGCTGAAGATGATTATTTGGCTAGAAGAGCCAATAATAATTGTGTGAGGAGGAACTTTGGCAATAATAAGACATTTAAAAGTAATAGTGGAGTAAATAAAAGTGGGAAGACAACCAAGTGCCTACTATAAAAGTCAATCACATGCACTACTCTAACCTTGGTAAGTCTTTATCTTGGGTTTTAGATTAGTTGAGTAAGTTAGGAAAGTTGTAGCCATTGACATCGAGGCTCACAAAGAGTCAGGGGATGCCCCATCATAAAGAGGATTAGTATTGTGCTTACCATCAATATATAGGGCATCTTACTAATTATTATCACATCTTGAGGAATAAAATTCATGATCTGATAGATAGAAAATAGATTTCAAATCCTAATAGAGAAAAGAATAAAAAAGAGGATACAATGTCATTTTGCCTCCACTATTAATTATGGGGTCTAATAAACTTGAGTGGTATGTGATGAGAGATTTATATGGGAATGAGTACATAGTCGGTTTCATTCCACCCCCAAAGTAAAAAAGCTAAGTGAAAAAAATTGGCCAATTTCAATAATTGATTGTTAGGATTCCCTTATTGAGAGTGAAGATGAAAGGGCAATAGTGGCCATTGATATCTTAAGTTTAGCTAGTAAAAGTGAGGAAGTGGTAAGGGAAAAAAGAAAAGTGAAGGCAATCACTACGAGTGGAAAGGTGGTGCCTAAAATTGAGAAGTAACTAGCTCCTATAGTGGTGCTTATGGAGAAAAAGACTAAAGAGAATTGGATTATAATGCAGTTAAATAAGACACAGGCCTAGATTTCTATCCAAGATTTATTTAAATAATCTCTATCGTATAGGTAAAAATTTATTGAGGCCTTGAGTGAGTCCACTATTGCTACTACTTTTTCACTATCAGAACTATTTGATTTAGTCAAGGGAGGAATAGGAGAAAATGTTGTGTATTGACCGGTGTCTAGCAAGTGTACTAGATCGGTTAGTAATATAGGGAAATAGAATTAAGACCCAAAATATCGAACCCAAGGGAAAACTTGTGCTTGTGTGCTAATTCAATTTTAAAACCAATTTCTGTGTGTAAAGAGAGAAAAGAAATCCCAAATTTTGATGTTTTGAAGAATAAAAAACCAAATCCAAAATAAATCAAGTAAAGTAAACAATAATTAAGAAAACTCTATTGAAAACAAGTAATTTAAATGAGGTAAAAATCAATGATAAAAGCAACTTTCACTAAAGGACTATCCACCTTAACCAATATTGATATGACTTAATAAACATAAAACATACAAGTGATTATGGAAAATTCAGTTTAATAAACCCAGATAACTTTCTCAAGATTATCACTCTAAGTATTGAACTCCCTTATTCAGAACAATTCAATACTTAGCAGAAAATTCTGAATTAATCTCCTAGATGTCTATTAAAACCTTTCTCAAGAGCTTTAACTTCCAACTATTCTTGATTACTCCCTTCTTAATCCCAATTTACTCAATTTAACACATAATCATAACTTACTCATATTATAACATGCATTAATCCAACCAAACTAACTTAAGAACATACAAATCATTAATCAACTTAACTCAACTAATTAACCGATGTTTAGTCAGGTTAATAATCAAATTAAGATTGAACAAAGACAAGAATTTGCTTAAGAACCAAGAAATAATCAAACTTGTAATTAAATTGAAGTACAAACTTAAGTCATAACAATATGAGTCAAGGATTCAAGTATCCTTTAGCAAAAGTTAGAGAAAACTACTCAAAAGACATAGTTAAGACTAAAAACAAAAGCTTGAATAAAAACTGAAAATAAAGGAAGACGTTAAAGTAATCTAAGAACAACAAATTGAAAAACTAAGGATCGATCTCTATGTCTCTCTCTTCTTCTGTGTTTTGAGCTCCTATTTATAGGCAAAAACGTGGTAGAATTCTTCTTAAATTGCAGAATCAAGATAGGAAAGGAAGTCTGCTCAAAATAGGAAGTCTGACGAATCCTTCGCTCGATGGGAGAGTAAAATCACGTGGCCACGCATCCTTTTGCATTGAGGAACACGTGGTCACGTGTTCCTTGGCCTTCCTCACACGTGGCCACGTGTGAGTTTTGCCTTGGGTCACACGTGGTCACGTGTCTTGTTTATTTTCTCCCTTGTTTCTTCACTTCTACTTCACTTGGCCACGTTACTCTTCACTTTACTCTTACACGTGGTCACGGCTCCATCCTCTGGACTAAGAGCTGCTTTTCTCGCTTAAACTTCCAATATTTACGCTTTTGGCCCAAAACTTTGTACTTTTCACACTTTAAGCCCTTTTCCATCATTTTAGCCCTGAAAATCATGCAAAACACAGAATTAACTCTAAAAATATAAATATTAACAAAATAACTATAATTTAACCCAAATAAAACCAAAATAACTAAATAAAATAACTAAAAACACATTAAAAACTACATATAATTCACACTTATCAAATACCCCACACTTAAACCTTGCTTGCCCTCAAGCAAATTAGAACAACCCTCCTTCAAAACCATCAAACTTGAACAAAGCCTTGCAATTTCAAAACCAAACTTAGCATTTTAACAAACGCACTCAATATAAACTCTAAATAGATTAACTTCAACAAGAGAATATAAACTAGTTTCCTTGAGTGTGTGTAAGACCAAATCATTTTAAGCAATTTTGAAAACCAAAATATCAACACAACTAAGTAATGAAGTATAAAATATATGAATGCATAAGCATACAATCGGTTTCATGCTTGAAACTCTAGAAACACAATAGGCCTCTCCTTTAGCACCGGAACCGGTAGGTCATCTCCGCTAAACAACTCAAATCAAACTTAAAATCACATAGGTCTTACAAAGGTTGTAATGGGGCTGAGGGTATGTTTATCAAAGAATGGATAAAAGATAGTCGAAATGAATATAGCCACTCTACGACCAAATAGATTACAAACACCCCAATAACTTAAACAATACAAATTCAGCTCATCCTTGCCTTGATTCCAAACTTTTCTTTATGCTCCTTCACCAAGAAGTCAATTTTTCTATTTTCCTTGTACTACCCCACACTTATTTTCTTCATATTTACTAATTCTTTTTTTTTTTGCTTAAGTAGCACTAATAAGCTAACATCAAGGTAATACAAGGTCTATTTTCATTTGACTTCATCAATAACTTTGAAACTTTCTTACTATACCCAACAAAACTTTATTCTTTTCATATATCCATTTAGTCCTAAAGTGGCTAATTCCATAGGGTGAGATAAAAGCTTTTTAGGTTATATGGTTAAAATATTAAGTGTAGCAAAAATATTAATGGTACGCCTTAAGCATACCCTTATAAGCTCAAAATGGTTTAACAAAAGATAGATTTATCAAGGTAGGACACGAGTCTTTTTTTTTTAAAAAGAGTTTATCAAGAAAGTTGTTGCCTAGATCATTTTCTAAGATGCTTGAGTTGTTCATATGCTTTGAAGGGTGATGAGGAAGGTTCTAGTGTTCTAAATTTTCTTACTTCACTACTTCATTGCATTGAGTGTTTCTAAGTCAAAAACTGGTCTAAGTGCTTTTAAGAATTTAGAAACTAATAAATATTTATCAAGTTAAAGATTAATCCATCCAAAGACATATTAAACAACATAAATGTTCTCTTGCTAAGCAAAGGTCCAAAACATGCATGCTCCATATCCAAGTTTAAAGTGTTCAAATTTTGAAGTTAACTAGGGCAAACTAAGTTTTTCATACAAATTAAATGAAAAGAGTGAACTACATAAGTCTTTAATACGTTTTCTAAACTCAAACAAAACATAAACACAATAAGAGAAAACAAAACAAAACAAAATAACAGAATTTTAATTCATGAAAAAGAAAAATAAAGTTGAAGAAAAACTTCCTGAAAGGAGGCTACCCCCTCCTCAAGACTTTGCTGTCCGCAGCAACCAACAATCTACTGAAATGGAGGTGGTGGTGGAGGAAAACGTTGCCAAAAATGTTGAATAAAGTGCTCCATTCTCCTATTGCCTTCCCTTACTTCATCCCGGAGTGTATCCAATCTCCCTTGCATTTGATCAAGCCTCATTTGTTGAGCATCCATCCGGCTGCTTAATTGATTAAACGGTGCTTCCTATTCTGGTGTTGTAGGCTCATTAATTGGGGAAGGTACTGCTGTAGCAATATGTTCCTCATTTGGTTCCTCTTGCTGCTCCTCTTCCTGCTCCTCAACTCGAATATTATTCTCTTTTAAATACTCTTCTCGTGTTGCCCAATGTCCTCGGGGTCTAGGTATCAAAATCTTCATCCTTTTCAACATTCTATTATCAATGCAAGGCAAATCTCCTGGGAGTGGCTCGCTATAAATTGGATGTTTAACAGCATCTGCCAAAACTGTAGCTACCCATCCAATAGAAATATTATCAATGTTACCCGGCATTTTCTGCAAATCCTTAATTCGACTAGCTATAATGCCGGCTCCATTAATTGCAATGCCATCCATCATACATCTTAAGACCATTGCTTGAGAGACACTAATAGTACTGGCATTCTTTAAGTTGTTATACATAGTTTTTGCCAAAAACCGATGAATTATTCTCAAAGCATGAGTTCTTAGAGCATGTACCTTGCATTGACCTCCTACCCAAGGCTCATTTAATTCAAGATCTTTAATTCTCTCCCAATTTTCCGCAGGTGAAGCATTTTCCAATTCCCAGGGAGCAGTTGGCACAAACCCTAAGATTTCAGAAAATTGAGTAAAGGACAAAGAATATCCTTTCTTACCTAGCTTAAAACCAACTGTACCCTCCAAATCATCTCGTCTGAAATAACATTCAAAAGAATACAGAAGATCTCTAGCCAATTCTGGGTACACCTTTGGTTTCTTTTTGATGAATTCCCCCCAGCCAATGTTTTGAAGCAATGGTTCGATCTCATAATCCCACAAATTACCAGCTGGGATATTGAGAAACAAATGACTTAAGTAGGCGGGCTGCACATATTTGCACTTGCTGAAATAATCAAATTTGTTAACCTTTGCCCGGTCTACATGTGATGGAATTTGCACCCCAGAGGAACTAGCGACATCAGGGTGTTTAGTCCTTCGAGGTGCCACTACAATCAAAGAAAACACAATATTAATCACCAAATAACTGCTCATAAGTATATGAATATGTATGATGCATTAGTTGGATAAAGTGAAAATTTAATAGCATATGTCATGCAAAATACAGAGATCATAAACAAATAAACAACTCTTTCACAAGGTAATTTACATGCATCAATGCAAACTAGAAATATGCCAATCAAAGAGTGGAGTTTAAAGTTTTTAGTAAAAGAAAACTCATTGAAGCATTTTATCGAACACGTTGCGAGCATAAATTTGAGCATGAATTTCAACAGCATAACCAAGAGTGTTTATTATCCAATTATATATTAACCATCTATTACATGCACTCAACAATCATAATTATCCAAATAAGCAAAAACAGTAAACATGCACACAAAATGAGAAGTGCAGATTAACCCAAAAACTAAATATTTGTGGACTATATTTGCATAAAACACTACTAATGATAATAAATAACTAGTAATTACGGAAGAGAGAAAGTAAATACTTACTTGAGAATGAGAAGGACACCAAAAATTGCAATACAAAGTGGAGATGGTGTGTGAGAGGTGCAAAAACCCTAAATTGATGATGAAAATGTGGAGAAGGAAAAACTTAAGTGTAAGAGAGAGTGGAAGATGCAAGAGAAATCAAATGGAGATGGTGATGAGTGGTGATGATTGAAAATCCCATGGTCACGGGTTGATTGTGTGATTGTGAGGCGTGGGCACGGAGAGAGTGAATATGAAAATAAAAAGAAGAAGTGAGGAAGCCGTGAGTTTTATAAGGGAAGGGGACGTGGCCACGTGAATCTTAGTGAAGATAAACACGTGGTCACGTGTGGGAATCCTAAAATGGCCAGTGAACAATTGCGTGGCCACGTGATTTCTTGGGTAAGAACACACGTGGTCACGTGTGGGGAAACAGACTTGGACAGTGAGCTGAGACGTGGCCACGTGAAATTTTATGAAGATAGACCCGTGGTCATGTGTGTGCATATGCTATGTGATGTGTGGCCATGTAAATTAAATCAACGTTCCAGTGCATCAAGGCGTGGCCACGTGATTTCTTGTGTAAGAACACATGTGGTCACGTGTATAAATGGAGTTCCTCCTTTCTCTAACCTGTGGCCACGTGGATTCTCCTTGAGAGACCACACGTGGTCACGTGAATGACCAATTTTTCATCATTTTAACCCACTGCCCGGGTACATGTCTATGTTTGAATCCTACAATAATTTGTTCCCACATGTCTCTTAAAAACCTGATTCTTCTCATTTCTTTCATGAATCAAACACACAAACATACAAGCATGCATAAATCAAACATTTAAACACACAAACATGCAGAAATCAAATGCTTAAACACACAACCATGCAGAAATCCCAAATACTGACTGAAAGCAAACAAAGATGAAGTTCTGAGTTTTTGGAGTCTCCAGCTAGACTCTCCAAACCGATTTTTAAGTATCTTTAAAAACCATGGTTGCTCCAGCAACCTCTTGTTGTCCGATTTGGTATGCTTTAAGACGATGACCATTGACTTGAAATTCACGTCCATCTTTTAAGTTCTTGATTGTTACTACCCCGAGATGATTGCTTGCTATTACTTGATATGGTCCAAGCCACTTTGATTTGAGTTTCCCTGGAAACAAACGAAGACGGCTATTATAAAGAAGCACTAACATTCCTGGAACAAATTCTTTTACCCTTAAATGCTTGTCATGCCATCTTTTTGTCTTTTCTTTGTAAAGTGCAGCATTATTATATGACCATTGTCGAATTTCATCAAGTTCATTGAGCTGAAATTTCCTTCTTTCTCCTGCATCACTTAAATCAAAGTTAAGAAATTTAGTAGCCCAATATGCTTTATGTTCTAATTCGACTGGAAGGTGACATGCTTTACCAAAAACAAGTCTAAAGGGAGACATACCTATAGGGGTTTTGAAAGCAGTTCGATAAGCCCATAAAGCCTCATCTAACTTAAGAGACCAATCTTTTCTAGAGTTATTGACTGTTTTTTCCAAGATTGATTTCAATTCCCTATTAGATATTTCTACTTGTCCATTTGCTTGAGGGTGATATGGGGTTGTGATCTTGTGTTTAACACCAAATTTCTTCAGCAAGGCCTTAAATTGATTGTTGACAAAGTGTTTGCCTCCATCACTTATAATAGCTCTAGGTGCCCCGAATCTAGTGAAAATATTCTTACGAATGAATTCCAGCACAATTTTTGCATCACAAGTCCTAGTAGCTATTGCCTCTACCCATTTACTTACATAGTCCACTGCTACCAAGATATACTCATACCTAAATGAGTTAGGAAAGGGACCCATAAAATCGATGCCCCCAAACATCAAATATTTCTACTTCTATCACATTGTTCATAGGCATCTCATCTCTTTTGGATATATTTCCTACTCTTTGACATTTATCACAAGTGGCTATGAAAGTTTTGACATCCTCAAACAAAGTAGGCCAGAAAAAACCTGATTGGAGTATCTTTTGAACCGTTCTATTTGGTCCATGATGACCTCCAACTTCTCCCCCATGGCATTGATGCATGATAGCTCTTTGTTCTGATTCCGGTACACACCTTCTCAATACTTGATCCGAACATATCTTGACAAGGTATGGATCATCCCAAAGGTAATGCTTGGCATTCGCTATGAGCTTTTTCCTCTGTTGCCAAGTAAAATCCTTAGGGAGATAGCCACCTGCAAGAAAATTGGCTATATTAGCGTACCATGGAACTGAATTTTCATAAGTAAAACAAGCACAAATGTGTTCATCAGGAAATAGGTCAGAAATTTCTCCCTTTTTGATGCCAGCATGATCTAATCTAGAGAGATGATCAGCTACAAAATTTTTTGCTCCTTTTTTATCTTTTATTTCAACATCAAACTCTTGAAGTAATAACACCCATCGGATAAGTCTTGGTTTGGAATCCTTCTTGGCAAAAAGGTATCTCAATGCAGCGTGATCCGACCAAACTGTAATTTTAGATCCCAAAAGATAAGATCGGAATTTCTCAAATGAAAAGACGATTGCCAAGAGTTCCTTTTCCGTAGTGGTGTAATTCACTTGGGCTCCAGTGAGTGTGTGGCTCGCATAGTAAATGGTGTAGAAAATCTTCTCCTTTCGCTGTCCTAAAATCGCTCCAACTGCATAATCACTTGCATCACACATGATTTCAAACGGTAAGCTCCAATCGGGTGATGCAATGACCGGTGCACTCACTAATTTTTGCTTCAATAGGTTAAAAGCCTGCAAACACTCAGCATTAAAGTTAAATGCAGCATCTTTAAGCAATAAATTAGAGAGTGGCTTAGCAATTTTAGAGAAATCCTTAATAAATCGACGGTAAAATCCAGCATGACCAAGGAAACTCCTAATGCCTTTTATATTAGTTGGTGGAGGTAGTTTTTCTATCACGTCAACTTTTGCTTTATCAACCTCAATGCCTTTTTCAGAAATTTTATGCCCTAAAACAATGCCCTCTCTAACCATGAAATGACATTTTTCCCAATTTAGCACAAGGTTAGTTTCTTGACATCTCTTTAAAACCAATGCTAGATTACGCAAACAAGACTCAAAATCATGCCCATAAATAGTGAAATCATCCATAAAAACTTCCATAAAATTTTCAATGAAATCATGAAATATGGCCATCATGCAACGTTGAAATGTGGCGGGTGCATTACAAAGACTAAAAGGCATTCTCCTATATGCAAATGTTCCATATGGACATGTAAACGTAGTCTTTTCTTGATCTTCCGAGGCTATAGGTATTTGCATGTACCCCAAATATCCATCTAGGAAACAATAAAATTTATTTTCTGCCAATCTTTCTAGCATTTGATCAATAAAGGGCAATGGGAAATGATCTTTTCTAGTGGCCTTATTTAATCTTCTATAATCAATGCATACTCTCCATCCCGTTACTGTGCGTGTAGGAATTATTTCATTATTTTCATTTGTTACTACAATCATTCCTCCCTTTTTAGGCACACATTGAATAGGACTAACCCAACTACTATCAGAGATAGGATAGATAATACCTGCATCAAGTAGTTTCAATACCTCTTTCGTTACTACCTCTTGCATAGTTGGGTTGAGCCTTCTTTGAGGTTGTACTACTGGCTTAAAATTGTCCTCCATGGGTATGCGATGCGTACAATAGCTTGGGCTAATTCCTTTTAAATCGGATGTTGCCCAACCTATTGCTCCTTTATGTTTTTTTAGCACTCCAATGAGCATTTCTTCTTCCAAATCTGTTAACAAAGATGAAATAATAACCGGATTAGCATTATCACTTAAAAACACATATTTCAAATGAGATGGAAGTGTTTTAAGTTCAGGGTCTCCCTTAGGAGGGGATGGTTCATCCTCCTCTTCCTTATCCTCACTGTGCTCTTGTTCCAAAATTTGTATCAATTGCTTCTCCTTTGTGTCTAACTCGTCCATTCTTTTTGGATGCATTAAGCAATTTTGAAACTTGTCCTTGAGAATGATTTCCTCTTGCTTTGCGTTGGCACATTCTTGAACCTCATCAATAAAGTAGATAGATTCTTCAAAATCATATGAGGGGTGTTTTAAAATTTTATTAACATTAAAAATCATTTCCTCCTCATTAAATCTTAAAGTAACTGTTTGTCCATGGACATCAATTAAAGCTCTTGCTGTGTTCAAGAATGGCCTCCCCACAATTAAAGGTACTTTTCTATCCTCTTCCATGTCCATCACCACAAAATCTACTGGAAATATAAAATTCCCTACTTTAACCAACAAGTCTTCAATGATTCCCTTTGGCTTTTTTACCGATCTATCCGCCAATTGAAGCGTCATTTAGGTTTCCCTCAAATCACCTAGATTTAATTTCCTGCAAATTGAATAAGGCATTAGATTAATACTAGCACCCAAATCGCATAAAGCATTACCAACAAAATTTCCCCCTAGTTCACAAGGCAATGTAAAACTACCTAGATCTTCCAATTTTTCAGGAATTTTGTTAGTTAATATAGCACTACAATTACCGGATAATTGAACCGTTCCTATGCCTTCTAGCTTTTTCTTATTAGTGCACAACTCTTTCATGAATTTAGCGTATTTAGGCATGTGTAGCAAAGCTTCAGCAAATGGCAAATTTATATGCAGTTTTTTAAACATGTCTAAAAATCGACTTAATTGCTCATTTTGTTTCTCTTTCCTAGCTAGAACAGAAAAAGGTAATTGAGACTCATCAAGAATAGTGGAAACAAGTTTTTCTTTACCTTTACCCTTCTCGACCTTAGGAGGCACTTCTTCACTACTTTTAGAATTAGAAATACTTACCTCCGTTGTTGGTTCCACCTTTTTAGAAGCATTCTTACCAAATTCAGTCTCCTCCAGTTCCTTCCCACTCCTTAAAGTGATTGCTTTGGCTTCTTCCTTTGGATTTCGGTCAACATTTGATGGAAATGTTCCTTGAGTTCGGTTTGACAAAGAAGAAGCAAGCTGTCCCATTTGGTTCTCTAAGTTCCTAATGGATGCCTCTTGATTTCTCATCCAAATATCTTGTGCTTTCCATCTAGCATCTTGACTAGTTAAGATGGAATTTTGGGAAGCCATGAAATTTGCAATCATCTCTTCAATGTTGGATTTCTTATCTTGTGGAGGGGGAGGTTGAGTTTTTTGAAAACCCGGTGGTTGGTGGTATGCTTGAGATGGGTATTGGTTAGGGTAGTGTGGTGGAGCTTGGTTTTGGTATGGGATGTGATTATTGGACGTAGGGTTGTGATTAAATGGGGGTCTCGGGTTTGGGTTAGAAGAAGTAGTACCTTGGTTACCTTCTCTCCATGAGAAATTTGGATGGCTTCTCCATCCCGGATTGTATGTGTTGCTATATGGATTCAAGGCATTCACTTCTTCCACCATATTTTCAGCATCCTTCATCCCCAAAGGTCCTGAAATCCCTGCATAAGAATCAACTTCATTAGACAACATAGAGACATTTTTAGATTTAAGCTCATTAATTTCTTTTAAATGTCTTTTTTCCATTAATTCCAATTGAGCTTTTAACATGGAAATTTCATCAACATTATGAACTCCCTGTTTCTTTTGAGTTGCTCTAGAGCTTGCCCATTGAGCATCATTGGTGGCCATTTCATCAAGGAGTAGAAATGCGTCCTCGGGAATTTGATTCATGAAGCTTCCATTGGAGGCTGCATCTAGCAAAGATCTTGTTGATGGATGAGCACCTGCATAAAAAATATGCATCAATTGAAAAATAGGAACTTCATGATGAGGACAACTTTTCAAGAGTCTTCTAAATCTTTCCCAAGCTTCATGGAATGGTTCCTCATAAAACTGCTGAAAATCACTAATTTGTTTCCTAATGAGGGCGGTCTTAGTAGGTGGGAAAAACTTGCAAAGAAATTTCTCTTGCATTTGTTGCCAAGAGTGGATGGATTGATTTGGTAGCATTTGAAGCCAATCCCTAGCTTTTCCTATGAGGGTGAATGGGAAAAGTTTCAACCTAATTGCATCAGTTGATACATTAGGAATTTGCACAGTGTCACTCACTTCTAAGAACATATCCAAATGTTGTGCTGGATCCTCTATATCTGAACCCGAAAATTGGTTTCTTTGTACCATAGTGATGGTAGCGGGTTTAATCTCAAAGGGTTGGTGGTGAGGAATTCTAATGGTTCTATGTTCTTCATTCCACCTAGGGATAGCATAATCCCTTATGGTTCTAGGTCTATACCCATTCCCGGGAGCTTGGGGTGGTGCATTTTGCTCTTCAATCCTAGGTGGTGGATCATTCATAGGCTGCTCAATTTCTGGATCGTTCATATTGTCTCTTAGCCTTCTAATCCTATGGAATGTCCTCTTAATTTCAGGGTCTAATGGCAAGATGGGGTTGTCTCTAACCATAAACCACTTAGTTAATCAAAAAGAAAATAAGAAATTAGATGAAGAAGAGAAGAAAACACTCAAAAATTTCTTTTAAAATCAAATTAAACAAACAAACGCCAATGTGCTTTCCCCGGCAACGGTGCCAAAAAACTTGACTGGTGTCTAGCAAGTGTACTAGATCGGTTAGTAATATAGGGAAATAGAATTAAGACCCAAAATATCGAACCCAAGGGAAAACTTGTGCTTGTGTGCTAATTCAATTTTAAAACCAATTTCTGTGTGTAAAGAGAGAAAAGAAATCCCAAATTTTGATGTTTTAAAGAATAAAAAACCAAATCCAAAATAAATCAAGTAAAGTAAACAATAATTAAGAAAACTCTATTGAAAACAAGTAATTTAAATGAGGTAAAAATCAATGATAAAAGCAACTTTCACTAAAGGACTATCCACCTTAACCAATATTGATATGACTTAATAAACATAAAACATACAAGTGATTATGGAAAATTCAGTTTAATAAACCCAGATAACTTTCTCAAGATTATCACTCTAAGTATTGAACTCCCTTATTCAGAACAATTCAATACTTAGCAGAAAATTCTGAATTAATCTCCTAGATGTCTATTAAAACCTTTCTCAAGAGCTTTAACTTCCAACTATTCTTGATTACTCCCTTCTTAATCCCAATTTACTCAATTTAACACATAATCATAACTTACTCAGATTATAACATGCATTAATCCAACCAAACTAACTTAAGAACATACAAATCATTAATCAACTTAACTAAACTAATTAACCGATGTTTAGTCACGTTAATAATCAAATTAAGATTGAATAAAGACAAGAATTTGCTTAAGAACCAAGAAATAATCAAACTTGTAATTAAATTGAAGTACAAACTTAAGTCATAACAATATGAGTCAAGGATTCAAGTATCCTTTAGCAAAAGTTAGAGAAAACTACTCAAAAGACATAGTTAAGACTAAAAACAAAAGCTTGAATAAAAACTGAAAATAAAGGAAGACGTTAAAGTAATCTAAGAACAACAAATTGAAAAACTAAGGATCGATCTCTATGTCTCTCTCTTCTTCTGTGTTTTGAGCTCCTATTTATAGGCAAAAACGTGGTAGAATTCTTCTTAAATTGCAGAATCAAGATAGGAAAGGAAGTCTGCTCAAAATAGGAAGTCTGACGAATCCTTCGCGCGATGGGAGAGTAAAATCACGTGGCCACGCATCCTTTTGCATTGAGGAACACGTGGTCACGTGTTCCTTGGCCTTCCTCACACGTGGCCACGTGTGAGTTTTGCCTTGGGTCACACGTGGTCACGTGTCTTGCTTATTTTCTCCCTTGTTTCTTCACTTCTACTTCACTTGGCCACGTTACTCTTCACTTTACTCTTACACGTGGTCACGTGTAAATTCCTTCAATATCTTCACGTGGTCACGGCTCCATCCTCTGGACTAAGAGCTGCTTTTCTCGCTTAAACTTCCAATATTTACGCTTTTGGCCCAAAACTTTGTACTTTTCACACTTTAAGCCCTTTTCCATCATTTTAGCCCTGAAAATCATGCAAAACACAGAATTAACTCTAAAAATATAAATATTAACAAAATAACTATAATTTAACCCAAATAAAACCAAAATAACTAAATAAAATAACTAAAAACACATTAAAAACTACATATAATTCACACTTATCATGTATTCTAATGCTAATGTACCTACTAAAGGTAGAAACCACAATCATCCTCTTTACATTAAAGCAAAGATGCATGGTAAGCACACGACATATGTGATGGTAGACAATGAATCATCTATTAATGTATGTCATTTTATTATGATTTTTACTTTTGAGCTGAGTGTTCAAGTTAAATAATTCGGACATGACCATATTTGCTTATGATAATTCAATGAGATAAACTACTAGGATTGTCAAAGCTATAGTGAAGATAGGGCTAGTAAAGATCGAAGCTGAGTTTATGGTGTTACCTATTCCTATCGACTTTTTTGTATTATTTAGAAGACCATAGTTTTACAAGATAGGTGGACTTTACTCTACGTTGCATCAAATAATCAAGATATCTATTGATGGTTAGGTGATCACGATCAAAGTTATAAAAAAGAACTAGGTGTCTATGTTAGAAATAGCTAAATAGCCTTTCAGTGGGTTCCATATGCCTATGATTAGTGATGAAGAGAGTGAAGGTGGTTTTGCTGATAGCCCATAGGTGATTAACATGCTGAAGAAGATGCATTTCTTGCTTGGAGCTATTTTGGGTAAGAATTCTTAAAGGACACAAAATGCTATCACTACCAAGGGACACAAAGATAGGAAGGGTTAGGCTACACGATTCTGGTCTGAAGGGTAAAGGAAAGAAAATAGCAAAAAAGATCCCAATTTCAGGAGTCTACCATTATTGTAGAGAGAAAGAGTCTCAACTGGTAAGAGAAAAAGTGGTGTGCAGTTTTGAGCTATTTAATGAAGTCTTCGATTCAAAGCAAAGGATTATCAAGTTAGTTGAGGGTTTTTGGAATGAAAAGATCCTTATGTATCATTCGGCCTAGGACAATGAAGAGCCTAAAGAGATCATTACTAAAAATTGCTTGCTACTTAGAAGAAAGGTAAAGAGTAGATTGAAGCCAAAGAGGTATCTACTGCTATCAAGATTGAAGAGGATGATACTTTCATTGACATTGTTTATGTTTCGGAACTCTTTAACGAGAACAACGATTTTTCTTTTGATTATATTAATAAGATGAAAAATTTTGCTTACTTGTGTGATGTTTTTTCTAATTTCAATATGCATATTCATGACCATGAAACATTCATATTCGATATAAAGTCAATGAACACATGTTCATTTAATCTTAGGATAAAAAAACCCAAAAGAAATCTTATTATTAGTTATAACTCTTGAATAGAGAAAAATTTGAGAGAATATTGAAAAAATATGAAAGAGACTATGCCTGGACCATTGAAGACATACCAGGAATTGACCAAGAGATAGTTGAACATACCATCCCAACCTACCCAGGGTATAAGCTAGTCAAGAAAAAACTTAGGATACTTAGGTTGTAGTGGGCTAAAAAGGTCGAAGATGAAGTTTGGAAACAAATAGAAGCCAAGTTCTTAGTGGAGCTCTAATACCCAACATGGTTAGCAAATGTAGTCCTTATAGTAAGAAAGGATTGAAGCGTCAGAGTTTGTGTGGACTATAGGGATTTGAATAAAGCTTGCTTTAATGATGACTTCCCTTTGCCTCAGTGTAGCTACTTATTATAGCACCCTTATCCTTTAACCATTACATATCACTTTATCGTTCTCATTATGCAAGTTTAACAGTGCAACTTAAATATAAACCTACTATACAGAGAACATATATTCAAACTTAATACATAAGAGTGCTATACTATTAAAACATTACTGCATACTTAAGAGTATTTTTAAACAATACAATATTTACATCTATTAATCATCTGTACATCACATCCTTGTCAAAGTAAATAAGAATCTTGTAATCAAAATGCATTCAATAGTAGACTATACTTTCAATCTCTCTCTCTTGTGTTGGCCATCCTGCTGCAGATATCATCCCAGGGAAAAATCCTTACTTGTAACTTACATGGATGAAACACCCGTGCTAAGCTATAAAGCTTAGTGGGGAACAAAAAAATGTGGACGACCCCTTTTAAAGGTCGTCAAGATGAAAACCCATATATCAACATTTTAAAGTAAATAAACCAATCATTATGGACAATATTCACAATAATCTCCCATAATTATATTCTCTTTTGCTATACTTATAACCAATATCAATACCTATTGATATTTCCTTTGCTTATCAATTTATTACCTTTATCATTATTCATTCATTACTTTGAATCCTATACATCAAGCTTACTTTTTGGATTTCTATATGTTACTCTTGACCAATTACTTTGAATTATTAGTTGTCAAACATTGATGACTATATTATTCATGTATTAATATCAATTGCCAAACATTTTAATACCTATGCCATATTTCTATCACTTATTTACAAATATACTTCATCTATACTTTATGAGTTTCCACATTTTGATTTTAGTGATCACTTTGATATACTTAACTATCTTAGAAACATGGTATTGTATTCAAATAATTTTTATTCCTTATACATATGTATAATATATTCTGTGTAAAAGATGCATTCTCATTCATTTGAATACTTACTATGTTCATTAAACTATTATATCTTTACCTTGTATATTTTTAACTTTTAAAGCATTTTGATATTACCACCTTTTCATCAATAATCACACTCAGTACACTTTATATATATACATTTATTTAACATGTAATCAATGGATTAGAAAATCTTAACAAATCTAACAACTTCACGTAGTAAACAATAAAAGCTTTTGGAAAGCATAACAATTAACTTAGCATGCTTGTATTGTATACTAATTGAAAATTCTTCATGCATTCAACTCATTTAAGCAATTTCGAACATTTGGAACCAATTATAAATAGCATACATATCATGTGTTACTTGGTAACCTCTATTTATTTAAACTTATGAAACAATACAAGCAAATCATGTCAAATATGTAATCAAGCAATATCCTTAACTCTTATATGATGCTTGCTTTGTTCTTGATACTTTAATGTCTGTATTGTACTTATAGTTTAGCCTGCCTAAGTTCGAAGGGTGGATAACAGGATTAGTGGATACCTGATGGTATCAGAATGGTGGATATCCGAAGATATCAAAACTATAGACCCAAATGGGGTCAACAATATGGTGGACTGGTCAAATGGAGCCAAATGGGTCAACTAAAAACCCAAATGGGGTTGTGTATGATCCAATAGGATCAACTGTACTTTAAACCTAAAAAGGTCAACGGTGGCAGCTACAACATCCCTATAGGTGCCTATCTATCTAAAATTGAACTCTAATTGCAAGCAATACTCTATTTAATTTTTCTTTTCATATATCATGTAATGTGTTGTAACTGTTCAAGTGCTCATCATAAATTATGCCTTGTTATAAGAACTTTTCACTATAGCACATCATATGGATGTGATTATGTAAAAAGATTCATAATCAGAAGTATACATATGTATATATACATATGTATTAATATAGGCAAATAACAAAACAAGTACTTACTATTAAGCATATGTCATCACATTATGTACTATAACATGTTATCAATAAGGCACTATATGTGAACATGATATTACAAACATGTATGAACATAAATAAGCTGTACTCTTGATCAATTCAAATGCATGTAGTTCATTCTCATGTATGTGATAATGATACTTATCATCATTCTATCTTAGATTCCAATATTCATTTATTTTATACATACATACTAATATTTCCCATTACTTCAGGATATGCAATAAAGTTAGAATCATATATTGAGTATGCATATCTTTTTACACATTTTTCTATCATACTCGTATATCACATTCATAGGAATTATAGTTATATGGAGATAAATGTACACATGTATGTTATCATTGTATAATTGTGTATTTATACAATTCATTATGAAAACATGCTTTATATCATTACTCTTAAACATATTTTACATAACAAGCACGATCAATCAGCATAATATAACCAAGTATAATTTATCATCCATATTTACATTTCAAACATACATGCCCACATATCTATATTTCTATATTTCAGTTAAACATATTTTATGCTTAAGAACACTTTTGTTTATGATTAAAATTTCATACTTGTATAAGCTTTGTATTATCATACATAAATTATAAATTTATAGGAACAATAATTATATGTAAATGCATATGTATGTCTAAATCATAATTAAGTAAAAGGATATTTCAAGATTTAAACCCAAACATGTATAATCATGCTATGTGTACGTTATAAGCACACATGTACTCTATTAATATCATTACTTCTTTATTAGATGTCCACTCGTGTAAGTTTTCATAATTATTCATGATGATATAACTTAACTATTAATGCACAATTTCAATGATGTATAGGTATACATTCATAGACAATTTTCAATGTAAATGATAATCATGCAAACCCATAAATATAATTTAATACTAATTTATATACACACAAGTCTATAGCCCTTGTATACTTGCATTCAAGGCCTATTTTATTCAGTTATATGTGTAACACATGGGGGTAGCTTAATATAATGATAAAGGGGAATAAAAAGCAAATTTATGTGCAAAATCATGATGTCATGCTCGTGAAAAATGTCGCACTCGCGACAGTAGCCTTTGTGGCCCTACGAATTTTCCCTCCATTCCCAGAATCCTGCAAACTACTTAACAAACTCATTTTGTACTTCATTTTTGACACACTAAACGACCTTTTCAGAAAAAGTTTTCTTCTACAAAGTTATATATATACATTTCTATTTTCTATAAAATTAGACCTCATCTAAATATAAGTTCTAAATTGAAAGATATTGTCCAAATATTGAAGACTGTTCATGAGTACGTGACTGCACACTTATCTGATTTCAAGCTAAGTTATGACCCCTTTAGAAGCAGAAGTAGAATGTAATTTTTTCTTATGAAATCTTTGTCTGGAAGTCTATTTTAAAACCTAATTGGAATCATCTAATTATCTATTATCAAACTCAAGATATTACCAAAAGAATACAACTAGGTCCAGTGAACTCAAACCTAGAATTTTAAAACTTACATGCATGTAGTTTTAAACATCAAAGATTGATGTTTTATTTCCAGTTACTCATCAAATATAATTTCATACATTGTATTATAACCTTTCTATAATAACATCACTTTAAAATAATCTCAAATCAAGCTTTTAATAATTTATTTATCCTAACTTTATCAATTAACACATGCAAGAGGTAAATCTCTAAATCTCCTCTTTGGTAGCTATAACACTATATCAAAATGCATCCATCTCATATTGTAATCACATATTTCACTCTTAAACCTTTACAAGCCCTTTTTCCTTGTTTCTTCTACCTTCTTTTTCTCCTTTACATCAATTCATTCATTCAACATCAAACTTCCAACATTTATCTTAATCCATCATCAACCAAAAGAAGAAGAAGAGGTGAACTATCAAGTTACTATATTTACCTTATAGTTTTACACTAATGATCTTGATTAAACAACATGCAAGTATTTCCTCTTCAAGAATACCTTGAAATCAACTATGACTTTAAGAAATGAGAAGAAGAAAGAAAATTTCTATAACTCTTTCTACAAATTCCGTCCCTCACTATCTCTTCTTACATTTCTCTTTCATTCCACTAGCAAATGGCTAGGGAAAATTCCCTTTTTGGTCCCTTAAAAAGTTACATGTTCCACTAACTTCTTTCTATCTTTTGCATGTTACACCTTTGCCTCACATCTTCTTACATGTTATAAATTGACCTATCCAATTATTTTTTCTCCTAAATCAACCTCTCAAATCTCTCTTTTATTCACATTTGACCCTTAAGATGCTGAATTTACAAATTGACCCCTAAACTAATACTTTATACTTTAATTACACCCTTGAATATTATTAAACCAACAATAATAATTTAATTATGCCATTATAAAATTCATACCATATAATTCACACATTTATCACATAATTAATGATAACTTAATAACATTTTTGCCCCAATCAATATCTTAACTCTTAATAATTCATCCAATAATGCTCAATTAGGCTTTAATAACATGTAATTGCCCTTGAATTCTACTAAGGCCTATTTTAGGTCCTTACACTTATGCTATGTATACCTTTGTAAATGGGTAAACTAGGTATAATCAGATTCTATATAAGATTGTGGTTAGGATTAAGATGGCTTTTATCACCTAGTAGGGTAACTATGTTTATCATGTTATACCTTTTGAACTTAAGAATGCAGGTGCCACCTATTAGAGGATGGTAACTACAATTTTGGATGACTTAATCCATAAGCAAGTGGAAGTGTATGTAAATGATATGATGATAAAGTCAGTCACTCGAGAGGGCCACTTTAATGTATTGGAAAAGTTCTTTCAAAGATTGATAAGTACGATCTTTACCTCAACTTGAAGATATGCATATTTGGAGTTAAATTAGGTAAGCTTTTGGGACATATAGTGAGCTAGAGAGGAATAGAGATAGATCTTGACAAGGGGAAAGCCATTACGAAGATGCCTGCACCTTAGAAGGAAAAATAAGTTAGAGGATTCTAGGTAAGCTTTAATACATAAGCAGGTTCATAGCCAAGTTGACCTCAATTTATGAACCAATTTTCAAACTACTTAGAAAGGATCAGCCAATGGTTTGGAACAAAGATTGCCAAAAGGCATTTGACACCATTAAAGAATACCTTTTGCATCCACTGGTACTGAGGCCACCATATATAGGTAATCCTTTGATCTTATACATAGCCATCAAGGATAGTTCAGTGGGGGCTATGATGGCTCAAGAAGATGATTTTGGGATTGAATATATGGTGTACTACCTTAGCAAGAAGTTTCTTTCGTATGAGGCTAAGTACATAAAAGTTGAGAAGATTTGTTTAGCAGTCATTTGGGCTTTAAAAAAGCCGAGGCATTACTTTCATTCCTATATAGTGCAAGTTATGGCTAAACAAAATCCCTTTAGGTACTTGCAAGAAGCACTCTCACTCCTAAAAAAGATGGGTAGGTGGTTAATCCTCTTGCAGGAGTTTGACATCGAATATATCAATAGGAAAACCATTAAAGGAATAGCTGTAGCAAAATCCCTAACCGATCAGCCACTAGAGGGAGAAAAGATAACCCATAAATTTCTTAATAAGGATATTATAGCTATAACAATATAGGGATAGTCAATGTACTTTGATAAGGCTATGAATAATTACGTAGTTAGAGTGGAAGTTATTTTAGTAACCCTAGAGGAAGAAAAGCTACCTTTAGCTAAGAAAGTGAGGTACAGGGCCATAAATAATAAGGTAAAGTACAAAGCTTATATCTTTGGATTAGAAGCACTACTAGTTATGGGAGGAAAGTCCACATAAGTGTTTGAAGACTTATCTTTTGTATTTTATCAAGTAATCGGTCAATAAAGGAAGAATAGTTACTGCCTTACATCAGTGTCTAAAGGCTTTCAGTAGTTAGTTTGAGGCATGCATTTTTAGGTACAGACTTAGAGAGTAAACTAACTAACTGATGCCTTAGCAACTTTAGTGTCAATGTGGGATAACCTGAAAGGAGTGAGCATAAAGCTGGTGTTGATCTCGAGTTGTGATAAGCCATACTTTGAAACTGAACCAGTAATAGACATTGAGGTGGATAATGAAAACCTTGGTATGATGACATTTAGAATTATTTAAAAGGTTAGTATTTCAAGAAAAAAACCATTGCAAAGGACCAAAAGATGATTTATATGTTGTCTCACTTTATTACTGTAGGTGGAGTGCATTATAAGACTCATCTCGATGATATTGAGCTAATGTGTTTGAATTAAAAAGAAGACAAAAAGGTTATGGAAGAGGTGCATATAGGGGCATGTGAAACTCATATGAATAGGTTAGCCTTAGCAAAAAAAATCAAATGCTAGGGATTCTTTAGGCTTACAATGGAGACTGATTGTTCTAAGTATCTCAAGGAAAGTTAGTTATGCCAACAGTATGCAGACTTAAGACATTTACTAGTTTCTAAGTCATGCAACCTTACATCTCCTTGACCATTTTCCATATAGGGCATAGACATCATAGGTATTGTAAGGCCCCTTACATGACCCTAATTTAAATTGCATATTTTTGAATGGAATTTTTATTTGATTAAGATTAAATTAAATGAGAATTTTGTATAATTATGGGTCAAAGGGGTAAATTATCATGTTATTATGTTAATTGCATGAAAATAAAATTTAAGAGTATGGTTAAATATTAATTGAGGGTACAATTGAAGTAAAAAGGTATTAATTTGGGGTAATTTTGTAATTCCAAAAATTTAGGGGTCCAATGTGGATAGAAGCATATATTGAGAGGTCAATTTAAAAGGCAAACTTAATTGATAGGTCAATGTACGAAAAGAAATAAAAGGAGGGGTTAAAGATTAACATGCAAAGAATAAATAGGTAAGTGTGAGACATGCAATTTTTAGGGGGACCAAAAGAGAACTGTTTCACCCCTTTATAAAGGCTTAACTCTTGCATGTGGGAGAGAGAAATGTAATGGTTGGATGGAGATGAGAGTGGGATGGCATAGGGAGAATAATTTCAGATTTTGCTTCATCTTTCATCTCTCAATTCTCTCTTCCTAATTCTTACATGTATGAGATTTAATCAAGAAGTATATGTGCAACAAATTAAAGGTAATTAATCATTAAAATTTCTTCTTCTTCTTCTTCTTCTTCTTCTTCTTCTTCTTCTTCTTCTTTTACTCATTTTGGTGGAGGTAAATGTTGAATAAGGTGCTGGAAATTTTTAACTAATGATGATGATGTTTGTGAAGGAGAAGAGAAGGGTAGAAAGAGTAAAGAAAAGGAAATTGCAAGGGGTTGAAGACATAGGGATTTTCGGCCAAGTTATGGGAACTTAGGGCTGTTCATATTTAATATGAAATTATCTGCTAGAACATGTTGTGGTTGACTTGAAATCTTGAGTAAATTAAAGAGAATACAAGATAAGAAATGCATATGAAGTTACGGTGTGATTCCTTTGACCTAGTGACAGAAATTTTAGTGTAAGTTGTAATAGAGACCTCTAATTGTAACAATTCAAATTTTTGTAGTTATATAAGACCTTTTCCTACAAACTTGAAGAAGGAACCTAGCTTCAATTCTGCCTCTAGATATTTTTTATGATTTATTGAATCTGAATGTACTGTTAAAGGGATAGACCATAGTAAATTGGGCATAACTTTTTGTAGAGTTGTGTTTTGGATTTTACAGGAAGTTGGGATAGATATTTAGCTTTAATGGAGTTTGCCTATAATAACAATTATCAAATGAGCATCGAGATGGCACGATATGAGGCCTTGTATGGCCGAAAATGTAGAAATCCCGTTTACTGGACTGAATTGGCGGAGTGCAAAATTATTGGTCCAGATATTATCAAAGATACAGAAGAAAAGGTAAAAATTATCAAGCAGAGATTGAAGGAAGCTAGTGATACACAGAAGTCGTATGCTGATTTAAAAAGAAAAGATATTGAATATCAAGTGGGTGACAAAGTGTTTTTGAAAGTGTCCCCTTGGAGAAAAGTATTGAGATTTGGGAAAAAGGGTAAATTGAGCCCGAGGTATATTGGCCCATATGAGATTCTTCAAAGAGTTGGGCCAGTGGCATATAGGTTGGCTCTCCCAATGGAATTAGCCAAACTTCATGATTTATTTCATGTTTCTATACTTCAAAGATATCGCTCAAATGAATCTCATGTAATACCAATTCAAGATGTGCAAGTACAGCCAGATTTTACTTATGATGAAGATCCTAGAGCAATTCTGGCTAGAGAAGTTAGATAGCTAAGGAATAAGAAAATTCCACTTGTTAAAGTGCTTTGGCAACATTACGATTTACAAGAAGTTGTTTGGGAGCCAAAAATAGCTATGAAGGAACAACATCCTCACTTGTTCAAAACAGGTATGAATTTCGAGGACAAAATTCTTTAAGGGGAAGAGAATTGTAAGGCTCCTAACATGACCCTAATTTAAATTGCATATTTTTGAATGGGATTTTTATTTGATTAATATTAAATTAAATGATAATTTTGTATAATTATGGGTCAAGGGGGTAAATTATCATGTTATTATGTTAATTGCAGGAAAATAAAATTTAAGAGTATGGTTAAATATTAATTGAGGGTACAATTGAAGTAAAAAGGTATTAATTTGGGGTAATTTTGTAATTTCAGAAATTTAGGGGTCCAATGTGGATAGAAGCATATATTAAGAGGTCAATTTAAAAGGTGGAATTAATTGATAAGCCAATGTATGAAAAGAATTAAAAGGAGTGGTTAAAGATTAACATGCAAAGAATAAATAGGTAAGTCTGAGACATGCAATTTTTAGGGGGACCAAAAGAGAACTTGTTCACCCCTTTATAAAGGCTTAACTCTTGCATATGGGAGAAAGAAATGCAATGGTTGGATGCAAATGAGAGTGGGACGGCATAGGAAGAAGAATTTCAGATTTTGCTTCATCTTTCATCTCTTAATTCTCTCTTCCTAATTCTTACATGCAGGAGATTTAATCAAGAAGTATATGTGCAACAAATTAAAGGCAATCAATCATCTGAATTTCTTCTTCTTCTTCTTCTTTTACTCATTTTTGTGGAGGTAAATGTTGAATAAGGTGCTAGAAATTTTTAATTGATGATGATGATGTTTGTGAAGGAGAAGAGGAGGGTAGAAAGAGTAAAGGAAAGGAAATTGCAAGGTATGGGAACTTAGGTCTGTTTATATTTCATATGAAATTATCTGCTGGAACATGTTGTGGTTGACTTGAAATCTTGAGTAAATTAAAGAGAATACAAGATAAGAAATGCATATGAAGTTACGATGTGATTCCTTTGACCTAGTGATAGAACTTTTAGTGTAAGTTGTAATAGAGACCTCTAATTGTAATAATTCAAATTTTTGTAGTTATATAAGACCTTTTCCTACAAACTTGAAGAAGGAACCTAGCTTCAATTCTACCTCTAGATATTTTTTATGATTTATTGAATGTAGGAGAACTTCTAAATTCGGATTCTGGACCAGGTTGGGGAAAAATTGAGATATCTGTATGTACAATGATCAGAATGACACAAGATTAATTCCTATGTAAAATAGACTTATAAATACACATTTTTTATGGAGGAAGTATGATTCAAAAATATATGCAAGCATGTCAAATGTTGACTTGAAATTCGTTGAATCTGAATGTACTGTTAAGGGGACAGACCTTAGTAAATTGGGCATAACTTTTTGTAGAGTTGTTAAAATGCTACAAAGTAAAATCATGGTGAGACTAGCGATATGAAAGTATAAAGTTTATGAAGAAATTTTTGTCTAAATCCCTCTTAATTTTATGCTATGAATTTTTATATGTGACAGTACACACTATTTTGGTTCTATGAACAGCCTATAGTATATTTCAAATTTCTTGAGATATAGGTCAGATATTAAGGTGAATTTTGATGATATGGAAACTAAACACACAGGGAAATAAGATTGTAGAAGACCATTTTGCCTAAAAATGACATCTTTAATTTCAAATGTGGCTCACAAGTCGAGTCCAGAATGCTGCCCTGTGCAGATATTTGTTATACTTTATCTTATGACTTTTAATTAATTGAGATAAATAGGTGTTTATGTGATTGCAAAATAAAATTGGATAGAGCATGTAATATGACTATCAATGAAGGATCATATGCATACATATACTTTCATATGTGTACATAGATAAAGATTAGTGATAAAAAAATCTAACCTATATATGAAAATAGATTTGTACATGATTATCATATGCAAAATTTATGTATACATATGTAATCCTATGATGAGAAAGTGCATATTTTGACATGTACCTATGCTATGAAATAGGGAATATAATAGTATGTCCATGTCATATGTATATTCCCATATGGAAACATGCTGATATATGTATAGCACATGATTGGAATAATGAGAAAGGTATACATATTAATAAACATGCTTATAAGAATAAGCCTACTATATGCTAATGTACCTACAGCTATGTACCTTTATGATTATGTATATAAGTGTATGAGTATGTAATTGCCCTATGAGATAGAAAATGTTTTAGCATGACTATGAACATGTGAGATGCTTAATGAGAACATGTTCAAGTATATGATGTGATGATTACATGTCATGCCTATATGTCATGATGCAAATTTTATAGTCACACAGATTGGATGATCTAGATGTATAACTTGTTATATGAAATGTGCATATATCTGTCTATGCACCAGAGAACTTATAGTTTTACAAGACTTTGTATATTTGCAAACAGTATACTATGAATACAGTCTTGATATGTGAATTGAACATGAATATAGTTCTGCTTGCAATAGGGTTTAGATGTGGATAGATAGGTGCCTATAGGGAAAATTTCAGCTGCCATAGTTTGGCTCAACTGGGTCTAAAGTATGTTTGATCCCGTTTGGATCATGAACAGCCCCGTTTGGGTTGTTAGGCGACCGCGTTTGGGTCTGCTTGACCGGTCAAAAGTATAATTTGGCCCCGTTTGGGTCTATAGATCCGATATCTTCGGATATTCCTCATTTTGATATCGAAGTGTATCGACATTTCCCGTTATCCATTGATAAAACTAAGGCAGGCTAAACTTTATTTATAGTAATGATTATAATTAATCAGTTAAAGTTTATCTTACTAAAGATCGTTATTATGGATCATATTGTTGGTTTGTCTATAGAAATTTGTCCTTCATTTGAATATGTTGACATAGGAAATTGTCATCTATATGAATTATGAAAATGGAAATATTTGATACTCTCTTAGGTATAATGTTTATGTACATGAGGATATGCTTTAAGCTTTAAGGTATTTGTTATTATTGACATGTTATGTTATGTTATTTTATATATATATATATATATATATATATATATATATATATATATTGTATGTGTATTTTGATGACCGTTGTGAGTGGTCATCCATCTGTAGACATTCCCCACTAAGCTTTATAGCTTAGCACGGGTTATTTATCTGTGTAGGTTCAGTTATCAAGACTTTTGCTCAAGGATGATCTCTGATATATATATATATATATATATATATATATTGTATGTGTATTTTGATGACCGTTGTGAGTGATCATCCATCTATAGACATTCCCCACTAAACTTTATAGCTTAGCACGGGTTATTTATCCGTGTAGGTTCAATTATCAAGACTTTTGCTCAAGGATGATCTCTGATATATATATATATATATATATATATATATATATATATATATATATATATATATATATATATATTGTATGTGTATTTTGATGACCGTTGTGAGTGGTCATCCATCTGTAGACATTCCTCACTAAGCTTTATAGCTTAGCACGGGTTATTTATCCGTGTAGGTTCAGTTATCAAGACTTTTGCTCAAGGATGATCTCTGCATTAGGAAGAGCCAACTACAGACTGTTAAATCTTGATGTAGGATGTTTTTTTTTGTATGTATCTAACCTATGCAAAGTGTTGTAATTCACTAGTAGTAAAGCTAAGAAAGAGTATGTGTGCATATGATATACATAAAGTAGTTTTCATATAGTACAATATGCATGATTCTAAGTATGAAATGCAAAACAGGAATAGACTTGTAGCACGTACATAGGTATATGAAATAGTATGACATGATTAATGGTAATATGATGGTTAAGCGAATATTTAGTATAAGCATGATTAATAGTATTTAATTTATGAGTTAAATAGGGTATGGTATAGGGGGTGCTATAGGTGTGATCCATTTTCAAGCTTTAAATGGCCACAAATTCATTGTAGTTACATTATTTCATGAAATGGGTAGAAGCAAAATCCTATAAGAAGGTGGATGCTAGAGATATGGGTAAATTCATTAAAAAGAACTTGATTTATAGGTATCACTACAAAAAAACTGCCAATTAGCGACGGCATTATATTCGTCACAAATTTTGCGATGAATTCGCGACTGTTTTACAATTCCGTCATGGGAAGGATATTTTCATTTTTTTTTGCAACGAAATAGCGATGGAATGAATAAACAGTCGCTAATTATTGGCGAGAAGTATACGCGCCATGTTTTGCGATGGAATTAGCGACGAATATTTCCGTTGCTTAATTTTATAATTTTTTATTCATGAAATTAGTTCCAGAAAATTTAGCGATGAACATTTTAGTCGCTAATTTTGGAGGAAAAATATAGCGCCTTTTTTACAATGGCTTAGCGAAGGAAATTTTTCTGTCGCTAATAGTAATTTATTACAGTAATACAATTAGCGACGAAAATCTTTAGCTGCTAATCCGTCGTAAATAAATTAAAAAATATTTTTTTAATTTCACTCGCATGATTTATGTTTAGTTTTATGTAATTTTAATATAGACCATATGAAATGAATATTTTATATTGTAACAGAAAATTAGAAATTATTTTATAAGTTGATAATAATTTTTTATCAATTATACCAAAATTTAAAGTTATTTATTTAGAAAATTTATACTTTTAATAATAATAATAAACTAATTGTTATGATTATTATATATTTGCTTGTTCAAGATTAAAACATTAAATATTTACAAAACATTAATATAAAATTTATTATTTCATTCAAAATAATACTAAAAAAATTTGTAATTAATTTTTATTTTATAAAATTTAAATCAAATATTAAATTATTAGGAATTATATTGATTTCTTTATCAATTATCCTCAAATATAAACTTATTTATTTAAAAAAATATATTTAAATAATAATAATAAAGTAATTTTTATAATTATTATATAGTCATATTATGAAAAATAATAAATATAAATATTTATATAATAATAATATAAAGTTTATTATTTCATTTAAAATGATTATAAAAAATTTATAATTTATTTTTATTTTGTTAAAATTTTGAACAAATTTTTAATTATTAAAAAATTTTAGTTATATATATTTACAAAATTATCCTTGAATACAAGGATAAAATGATGAAATTTGGTAAGAAAATTTTAGTAATTTCAAAAATTTATCCTAAACATGACCAAATTAATAAATAAGTTAAGATATTATCTGATAAATCCAAATAACCCATTTGAATCTGCATGTTTACGGTTTGGTTGGATATTCAAAAACAATTGAACAGCTTTTATACGAAATAGTGTGAGTAAAGATTCAACGGTTAAGTATTTCATTTAATTAGAGATTTAAGATCCCAATTGAACATAAATTCAATTAAGTGACTGAATTGAAAAATTTTAATAAGTTAAGAGGATTAAAATATTTTGTTTGTCGAAGAAAAATATAAATAGAAAAGGTTAATGTTTTGTCCTATCCCATGTGAATAAAACTTATTTGTATTTCTTTATATAAAACGAAAAAAGAAAAAAAAACTTAGTAGGTATTCATTGGAGTAAATATCTTAGGTGTAACGCCCCAAAATCTTTGAGTTGTTTGAAAATATTTTAATATGTGAACAATATTTTAATATCGGTTCATGAGGGTTAATTATTGAGGATCCGATCAGTAAATATATATAATTTCAAACTTGATAAATTAATAATTTTTAATTAAACTATGATCTAAGCACTAATAATAAGAAATTAAAATAAATTAAGGTATAATAATTATTTGAATAATAATAATAATAGCAAATTCCAAGACCTTAGAATCCTTTAGATACATTTCCTTGGGCCATAAATTTATTAAAAGCATGACAAAAAAGAAAGAAAGAGGAGATAGAATCGGGAAAGGAGTGGAGCAGGGGAGGTTAGGATCGGGCCTTCTATCGCCCATCGGTTTTTCCTCCCACCCCCTATCAGCGTTTCCTCCCGTCGCTTGTTGGCGTTCCCTTGGCTTGCTCGTCGAATCGCTGCTTATTGCATCTTTTCTCAACCCTGATCTTCCTCACCTTACTGTAGCTATGATGGCCACCGTTGACATGCATAACATTGGCAAGCTTTTAAGGGTGAGGTGATTGCTCTGGTAGCCTCTCTTCCTTCCCAAAAACCTGTAATAAATAGATCAAAATGGGAGAAGGCGGCATCTTTTTTAGCAGATCTTGACCAAATAGCGTGGCACCGGAGCACGTGACCACCAAAAAAGGGACCATGGGATCTCGATCTATGAGATGACTGTATGAGACATCACCGGCGGAGCTCCGGTGACGGTTCGACGAGGTCTTCTTGCTTTTCCTTTTCTTAATTACAACAAAATTCTTTAGTTTGCTAGAAATTAGCAATAACTGTTATTATTTTGACTTGCATAACTGGAATTGGATGAAGAAACCAACAAATTCAAGAGCTCTGTTGAATTTCTAACCCACAAATCATACACTCCTCCTTCTTGGACCTCTCATCTAAATCCCATTCCACTTTACTGATTCTCTTTTGGTCATCTTCCTACACCTATTCATCGCTGGAATCTTCCTAATTTTCCCAAAGGCACCGAGATTTATTTGAAGGTGATCTACCAATTCATTCCCTTGATCAATTTTAATTTTTAATGGATTTTTTATGAGTTTAACTTTATTTTTATATTTATATAGCACGATGATCTCTCCAATATGCAATTGAGTGGTAATAAAGTGAGAAAGTTAGAGTTTTTGATGGCTGATGCAGTGGCTAATGGTGCTGATTGTATTATCACCATTGGTGGAATTTACAGCAACCATTGCCGTGCTAGTGCTGTTGCTGCTAAGTATCTTAATCTTGGTTGCTATCTTACTCTTTGCACTTCTAAGGTTAGTATTTGAGCCAACCCCAATTCTTTTTTAGTTTTTTAAAGATTGTTATTATCACTCTTGTTTTGTTGCTGAAAATGTTTTGGAAGTGTTGCAGGTTCTTGTGGACCAAGATCCTGGATTGATGGGTAATCTTTTGGTTGAGTGTCTAATTGGAGCTAACGTTTAACTTATTTCAAGAGAAGAATATGTAGAAATTGGGAGTGTGGTTTGTTTTGCCTCTCACCATCATCTTTTGTATCTTTACAAATCTTATCTATGGTTTTGTAGTTTTCTTTTAGCTACATTTCGAGCTCTTAAAGTTGTTGCTTTGGAGTAGTCTCCAGCATTTTGAACTTATGGAATTTTAGTTTCATGGCATTCTCTATTACACAGATGTGTTAACTTTGTATTTATCATTGTTCCAATAGTTTTGTTGCCATTTAATTATTCATGTCCCTAAGTTTTAATCTTAACCCACAAGAATTGATAAATTTTAATTCTCGGGAGACTGGTGAAGCTTTATTCAATATCATCATCCGTTTGGTGTTTGTCAGAAAACCTTGTATTTATGCATAAACTTGGCAAATAGTTATCAATCTTGTAGATACTTTCTAACCACTATACTGATGTTTTTTAGAGTACAGTGTGCATGAAGCAGATTTTAGCCCATGATGAAGCACATTTACATAGGTTCTCTTTAGGTGGCTGAGGTGACCCTAGCTTTGAAACATAGGATCAGGCATAGCTGACAAAGCACATTTACATAGGTGCTATTTATTTTTAGGTTTAGTTATATTGTACATTGCCTCCACATTATGATTAGATGCACTCTTAAAAAACCTTATCCATTGCCTTATATCTATTTAAAGATACTGCATAGCTGACATCTCTCATTACAAAATTGGCAAGGTATGTGCTTATCCAAGTTGTTTTCAGTCATGAATACAATCATCTTGAACCGCTATATCAGGTTATATTAATTAGTCTTGTATAACTATGAGATAGCCCACTCAAAACTTATTTAGGATCATTTCAAATTTTGTTAGGCTCAAACTTGTTTTGTTCATATGACATAATAAAAGTGTAAATTTACTGCTGTGATTTGCCTTCTTATTCTTATATAGTTAGGATATAAGTTTGAAAATTTACAGTCCATCTGTTTCTTATATTTGCCCCTATACAACCTACATTTGAAAATTTATAGGGCATACAAATTGTTCTGTATAAGAATCCTGTGAAACTAATGGTAATTTGTACTGATCTGCCCTCTCATTTTCCTATATAGATAGGATTTTCAGCGTGTGCTCTGGGTTTTCCCTCTTTTTCATGTCACTCTCCTGCTAAAATTATCTTGAATAATAATGTGTATGGTAGGAATGGTTTTTCTTTTTCACTACACCTTAACCATTGCACAAATCTAGTTTTTTTACACCACCTTAATCATTGCAGAAATCTCTTTGAAACGGTAAATGAGTATAGATGATCAGTTGTGTAGTTATCTTATCAAATTTCATTATATTTGTATTAACTTTCTCTAGTTTTGAAGTTATCCCTTAGATTGGTTTGAGATGGAGGATAGAGAAGGAAGTCATATCTGGGAAAGGTGATGCAATTCTCTACATTTTTTATTTTGTTGCAATCTATTGTCATACTCAATGATTTTATTATTCCAGGAAGTTTCATCATTAGGAAGTAATTAATGGAGTCTCTTTGCTTTCTTTCTCTTATATTTTTTAGTGCCATATGCCTTATATAATGGCTAGTAGATAAACCATTTGTTGTATTGTTGTCTTGTTTGGACACTAAGAAGACAACTTTAGGTGGTGAAAGATATTATTTTGAAAGTTGCCTTTTCTTTTGTGGTGAAATATTTATTATGAGCTTGGGACTTGTATTTCTATAGGTCCATTGTATTTTGATACTTGTGGTTTAAATATTAACATATTTCAAGAGCTTGTGAATATATATATCATGCATCTATGGAATGTAAATGTGGTGGAATGGGATTAAATTAAGTCCCAATGATAAGTATATTGAAAACTTAAATGTGGTTTTCTCAACATTGTCATGTTGCCATTTGTATTTAGTTAGTTATACGTAATATATTATCCACATCAGCAACAATTGAAAAAATGCATCATTTGGAACTCTTTTCATCCTTTATCAAGTGGGGATAATAGATATCTCTATTATATGGGGTTTTTACAAGTATAGGTGTTAAATTAGGACAAGTGTAAATGGGGGAGCTGGTTTGACAAAAATATATAAATTGGAGTGCAATTATATATATATATATATATAAGCTCAAATTTGTAATTTTCTATTGTTAAATTTTAATTGAAGGGTCAAATGATTAAGCTTCTCAACTTTGCTAAAATAGTCAAATAAGCTCTTCTTGAATCTTTTAGGCCAATTTGGACCCTAAGATTAAAATTAGTCAAAAAAATTCATAAGGGGCATATTCGACTATTCTAGCAAAGTTGAGGCGCTTATAGAAAATAATATTTAGGTGTAATTATGTTCCATTTGGAGCTTTCAATTAATTTAGCAATTGGTATATATGTTTTTCTTTTCTTTAAGCTTCTGAATTTGCAATTTTGGTATAATTTCCAAGAGCTTTGCAGAAAAGGCAAAGGACGAATTTGTAATATATATGAATATGAATTTGGTTAAAGAACAAAAGAAATAAAATCTTATCCAATATCAAAAGACTGACAAACTATTATACGAATTACTAGATTTTGTGTGACGTGACACGTGTGTCGAGTACTTATCTGTAAAATATCCAATTACTAAGGCTTATAATACAATTTGATATTGGGACTTAATAGAATAAATTGATAAGTTGAGGGGTCAAATGATGCATCTATCCAGGTTTAAGATCATTAAATTTCATGAGCTTGTTTGTTGTTGGGTATTTATCTCTTTGATTTATTTTATGATTGCTTTAAACCTAGAGTTTGCAGTTAAGAACTTGCTTTGATGGATTAGTTGCTTTTATCTACTATTATTATTAATAGGTCACATTTTTCTACTACTTTATTGCAAGTGAACTTTTCTTATTTTGAAGCTGGTGAAAACAAGCTAGCCCTTATAAAGTTGGTGAACTGCGGAAGGTTGGTACATAGGAAGATGTCCACTGGATTTCTCTCTCTCTCTCGTGTTAGGTGTTCTCAGCATTTTGTAAGCACTCAATTGAAAGATGTCTTTATACCCATTTTTATTATTTTTTTATTATTTTAGTGGCATTGCTCAACATTGCTAATTAGAAGCCTACATCTACTGCATACACTAGAAGAAAAAAGATTTGATATTGAAGGTCTGCAGTCTAGAAGAATTTATAATTGCTGACCTTTGATCGACAGTCATAGTTTAATAGTCTATAGTTTCTTTCAAAAGCAGAAAATCCGATGTATGCCAATGATGCCCTAACCAAGAAGCTTGTGCTTCTGCAATTAAAGGCCTTGATCCTGGTGTGTCCCTATATATTGTCATGTAAGAAAACTAGATAAGAAATGTGATTTTGAGCATTGTATTTGAGACTTAGTAAGCATATAAACTATATAAGTTACTGCCTAATTTATGTTACTGAAAAGAAGATAATGAGGATGATCGGTTGAGTTGGTTTATGGTTTACAGGGAGATCCAACATATCTGGTGGTGGAGAAAGAGAGAACACTAGCTGAAACTTTTATATGTACTGATATTAACATCAATAATTATTAGAAACCTAAAACTTTTGTATGTACTGATATTTACATCAATAATTTTTTAGTAATAAGCACTCTGCCTCCATTATTTTTTTTTGTCTTTTCTTCTTTTTCATGTTATGTTCTGATGCAGGTAAGCGACTTGATAAATTGTGGTGTGTATGTATTTACACTAGAGATTTTTAGATTCATCCAGGGTGTTGCTTCACAAAGGAAAGACAGAGGTCAGGGTTATGTTGATAGGATGATAACTACAGAAAAAAGTTGCTGGGATGCTGTCATGCTCCATTTTTGTTAGAAATTAGTTTAAAAAAAAGAGATAGGCTTGATTTAACTGCACTTTGTTTTATATATTATTTTTTTTATGTTGACTCTATTTGTAATGAATTCATTACAAATTATATGTATACATGAACATATAAGATTATTATTTATATTTGTATCTATTATATATAAATTTTATAATATAAGATTATTGTTTATATTGTGTTTAGATGAAAATTTAAAAATACAATAAAAGAAAAAATTAAATTATGCAATAATTTAGTGACAGATTCGCGACAACTGTCGCTATTGCACAAACGTTAGAATTTGAGAAATAATTAGCGACCAAATTAGCGACAAATATTTAGTCACTAAATTTTATACTAAATTTTTAATTAGCGACAGAATTAGCGATGGCAAATGTAGTCGCTAAATATTATTATTATAATTTGGTGATTAATTAGGAATATAAAATAGCAACAGAAAAAAAATTAGCGACTGATTTTGAATTCCGTCGCTAATACATTCATGACTGGCCTTTTAGCGACTGTTTATTGCGGCGTCGCTAATTTAAATTAGCGACGAAAAACATGTAATTAGTGATGGAATTTTCCGTCGCTAATTTGCAGTTTTTTTGTAGTGTATGGCTTACTGCAGCATATAATATCCGATAACTAGTTGCAATTTTTTGGGGAAACTAAGCAGATGTTTAGGAAATATAGAGTTCAACATCATAGGTCCTCTCCCTATAGACCTTATGCAAATGGAGAAGTTAAGGTAGCTAATAAGAATGTCAAAAGGATCCTAGATAAGATGGTTTAAACCTATAAAGATTGGGCTGAAAAGCTCCCTTTGTATTATGGGGTTATAGAACTATAACTTCTCAATTTTCTTTGATTTATGTGATAGAAGTTGTATTACCAGTTGAGATTGAGCATCAATCTTTGAGGGTGGTTTTAGAATATGAATTGCTAGAAATAGAATAGGTTAGAAAAATGTCATTGTAGCTTAACTTGCAAGATAGGGATAGGATGCAAGCTTACTATCACAACTAGTTCTATTAGAAAAGGTTAGCTTATTCCTTTGAAAAATACGTTAGGAAACATCCCTTAAAAGAGGGATATTTGAAGTTCAAGAAATGAGACCTAGGATTCTAGACACATGGGGCAAGTTTAGACCTATTTAGGAAGGACCTTTCATGTTGAAAAAGTTATTAGTGAAAGGAGTTGTTATTCTAATTGACAATAATGGTAATGATTTCAAAGAATTAGTCAATGTTGATAGATAGAAAATTATCCATGGTTAAGACTCAAAAAATGAAAAGAAGAGAACAAAAGCCCTATGGGTCAAAAATAAAAAATAGTGTCCTTGCTAAAATTAGGCATCCCATTAGGAAGAAAATAAAAAAAGGCAGTCTAGGCAAAAATTAGGGGCTAAGAGAAAATAATCAATTAAGAAAATCCAAAAGGGTTAATTGATGATAAGATTTCTGATGCTTTAAAGATTCCTTTTTGAGATTGAATAATAATAGCCATTGAGATAGTACTGAAGGATAATCATGCATATTGAAATCAAATAGAAAAACCACATTTGTATCCAAAAGCATTATGAATGTATTCAAAAGTACTATTTTACTCTACATATGTTCAAAATTTAAAAGTTCTAATAAAAGACAAAAAGCATAGTTCATGATAGTATCTAATCTATTATATCTATATCATACTACTCTCCCCCTCTAGGTGCCTAAGCTAATGTATCCTATTGTTAACCGTTGGACTCATAACCCATTAGTTGTATATGGTGGAGGTGGTAAAGTTACTATCATTAATATCGAGAATGATAGTCCTTATAAAGAGTTGGGGCCAGATCCCCTGGAAATAACATGTCAAGAAAGAAGTAGAAAATAAACCACCACGAAAGGCCAAAGGGTACCTAATGATCCCTATACTAGGAAGCACAACAAGCAGTAATGTAAAAACTAACCCGATGTAATCCATACAAGGGTTACATCCAGAAGGTCTATCCCAATTAACAGAAGATACTAACAGCCAAGGGCATTTGAAACTGATGTCACCATCCGTTAAATGAGCCATCCAGACAACCTCCTTATGAGGCGAATGAAAGTTATATAGTCTCAACCTAAGAAATTAATGCCTCAGTAGATAAGTGCTTATGGCTTGAGAAAGGGGGTCTGCTATCAACCTTAGCTTCTCATGTAGCCATACCTATAAAAAACAAAGTTACTAAGGTGAGTTGGATTCATCTCTGGAAAAAATAAGGTAAGGAAATACATGAAAATCCAAAAGGACACATTTTTTTAACAAGAAATGCTAGTGTGAAAACCTATAAAGGGCGCACTACCTTTAAAATAATGTTATACTTGGAGCAATAAGGGTCTACTGGTAAAACAGATGATAGTATCAGCATGGATAACACAAGGCCAATAATCATCTCTACTAGAATTAAAGAAAATAGGGTATAACCTCTGCACACATTATCCACAATGCAGAGAAGTCCATAGTCTCTAGTCAAGTTGTCTGAGCAAACTAATAGGCATTAGGCAAAGCAATACAACAAAAGCCACTCCTATCCAAATGTGGGCACATCATCAAAATCATCCAATACATCAATTAGCCACTCTAATTAAAAGGTCCACCCTTGAGGTACCAGACCTCTAGTCTCAGACTCTAGGATAGTTGAGAGTATTAAAGGGCAAGCAAGGTTGAATGCCAGAAGCAAATCTCATACTAAGAATCGGAGTAAATTCCTCATGTAAAGGGCATAACACCTAGTGCGTGAAACTAAAAATATGGAACTTTAGGTCCCAGTATCGAGCAGTAAAAAAGTTTAGGGCTCTATCTAGTCTATTCCTTGAAAATTTGAAAAAATAGCCTTTTATACTTCTTTTTCCTCTCTCGGTTTTTATCTTTTGTTTCCTTCATTTCTTATCAATTTTACATGCCATTTAAGCCAAAATTTCATGGGGGCCAGTGTGTATGTCAAAGAGCATTTCATTTTGCATTTAGTTGAGTCTTTTAATTTTCCCATTTTAGCTTGGCATAACTATTCCCTCCTATCTTTCTTTTCATTGCATTAATTTATTTAGTTAGAATGAATTCTTGTGGATGAGTTTATATTTATTTGATTTGTTAGTTAGAATAAATGCTTGTAGATGAGTTTATTTGTTTTTACATTTTTAGATAATCTACTGTTTGTGTAATTTGTTTAGCTTTGTAAATGTAACAATGATTTCTTTTTGGGTAACTTAATGTTAATATGGAATGGTTAGTCATGTAAATGTAGTAGTGGTAAAATTCCTATCTTGAGCATAATTGGCTTTTGTATGCCTAGTTAATTTCTTTGTTTATTATTGCCTTATAAAATGCAGTACTTAGTTTTTTACTTGAGTTAGATTAATTATTTGGTTGAATTAATAGGTTTTAATTTATTTAGTTGAACTATAGAACCTAGATATCTTTCTTTCTTTTTCCCACATGAAATTAAAACCAAATTGACTTTTTAAAATTTGTTGTAATAGAGATGTGTAATGAATAAAACAAATAACATTCTTGTTAGCCATTGAAGGCCTATATTGTTGCCTTCAAATTCTTTTTGTGGAGGAGGCAGGCACATTTCTAGCTAAAATTTGTTAAAATTTTATATATAAGTGTGATTCTAAATGACCTTCATTATCGTGCATGATTACTAGACTGCCTATTAATAGCTTAGGCTGTTGTAAATTATTATATGGTGTTTAGTGCACATTTTAGTGCAGGTTGGTTAGCGTCGATTTAAGATGGCATGTTGCCAAAATCTTTAAGAATTTAATTTTTGCCATTACTCGCAGTGCAAGTTAACTTTGAAAAACTAACACTTAACTTTTGCATGATGCAACATAGAGAAGCATAGGCTGCACAGGCTATACGTACTTTAGGATGGATGGTGCGATGATAGTCTGAGAGATACTAAGTCTTATCCTGAGTGCAATACCACTCTAGCAAGTTCATGTTGCTATAGTTCCTATAGACTATAGGGATGGCTGATGAGGTTGATGGATTGCTAGCTACTGCAGGATGGATTGCATTCTTTGCTCTGTCCTCCTAGACCTACCTTAATGTCACCAGAGAGCTTTTGGCCATCCTATAGTATGGAGGTTTTTTGAAGTCATGTACCAGTCGGACATATCAAATTGTATGATGTTGGTTATATAGGCACTTAGGTATATCTAGAGAGTCTTATCCACTTTCAATCTCGGTAACACTAACAATCCTAGTGTGACATGCATTAAAGCCTAGATTTTCATTTGAGTTCCCTCTCGAAGGTTCTCTTTTAGTGTTCGAGATTGGATTAGGCTCACTTTACTTATAAATTGGTTGCTTCACAATAAAAAGGGATCAAGTCCAAATTATTATTGATAGTCAACCCATGAAGCCATATGCAAATAAGCTTAAAAAAATTTGTGTCATAGCATCGCCAACCAATAGAACATTGGCACTACAAGAAATTATACTTTTTACGATGTAATAAATCATCATGAAGAGTTCAATTTTCATGGTTAAAAAGATACGGTGATGAATTTTCATCATCAAGGAGAATGTCAAGGTATTCATGTAACATAAAGGTTTATGTGATGATTTTTTATTTGTCATTATATGTATTATTTTTTATGACGAAAATAATGATCGTCAACTTTAAGTCTTACTTTTCATGATAAAAATTATATCATAAATAAAATTATATTTCATCACGTGATATTGTTTATCGTCACAAAATATTGACATTTTCTATGACAAATTTAAATTTTGTCACTAAAATAAATACTTTTAGTGATGAAAATCTATATATTTTCACGAATAAATGTAATTTTTTCATAAAATAATTTATATCACCACTAAATCTAATACTTTAAATGACAATAAATGATTTCATCATTAAATTAAAATATATTAATGATAAATATAAATCATCATAATATTAATAAATTAGTGGCATAAATATGAATGAAATAATTATCATAAAAAGATAATTTTACTGACAACATTTTATTGTCATTTAATAACATTTTTTTATGACAATATTAATTTCGTACTTATATATTTCATGTCATCATTTTTGCATTAATAAATCAACAAATAGTCACAAATATATTTGTCATATATTTATTACACTAAAATGAGATATTTTAAATTAGATGTTAACAATTAATTAAAGCTATAAATTATACAATATCAAATCTAATATCCTTACAACATTTAGTAAAGCATATTGTCCATCAATTAATATAAAATATTTGATTGTAAACAAAAAATCAATTAAATAAAAGGCTACTAAGTATAAAAATTAAAATATCCTAATCCATAACTCAAAAATAAACTTTGCTGAAACTTCAACCTTACATTTTGTTCCTACAAAAAAATAAAATAAAATGATATATTAAATAAAAAACTAATTTTATATGAATCAAAGTAGAAACTTTGAACAAACTATAAGAATATATGCTATTACAGTTGTTGAAAAACTGGGGTTGTCATAAAAAATTGAAATTATTAAGTAAATCACATAGTTTAGCTGCTTAAAATAATAAAATAAGAAAACTTAAGAACCAATAAACTGTAAATATATTCAAATATTTTCATATCATTGAATATAGTAAAAATAAATGTACAAATATATGTAACTTACATTGGAGATTCAATCGATATTCTTCCTGTTTGTTTTTAAAATAGCAAGTAGTTTATTGATAATGGAATTCAAATTGGTTACTTTTGTCTCACAATAGGTCGCCTGACTCTTGAGCATGTTGACTTCTGACTAAGTCTCACTCAACTTTTCTTAAGTATTAAAAAGTTAATTTTGAAGCTTTAGTGTAGCAAATTAGTCTGATGATAAGCATTTTGAAGGAGGTTTAGGGTCATGTCCTACGCCTTTTATATAACTGGAACCATGATCAAGGACTTTTTAAACAATCTCATCTTCAGTTTTTGAATGTCGTGCTCATTATAATGGTTTCATTTTTCTATCATTAAATTCTACCATAAGAAATTAAAAGAAATAGAGTTTATATAAGTCTTAAAAACAAACTGAAGAAATTCAGAGTAACATATTTATTACTTTGTATTAACAACTAACATGTATTTATACAAGTATTAAATCAATGAATGTAAATACTAAGTCAATAAATTAACAACTAACTTGTATTTATACAAGTATTGAATCAATGAATGTAAAAACTAAGTTAATAAAAAAAAGCTCCTAACAGCTAGTAGAGGCTAACATATTCAAACATAATAGCTAACATCAACAACAAGTATCAATATTCAACACACACTAATTGCGTTACACAACTTACTAACTACTTACCAAATATTTTTTTGCTAGTTGAGATAACCAGCCTTTTTGAATTGAATAATAGGTTTGCTTGTAAAGGTTAATCCTACCACAAAGTTCTCCATTCAATTCATTTTGAGACTATTATAAAACAACATAATAATTAGAATAATAATTAATTGAATTAATTATTCTTACATGGTTAAATTTACAAAGAGAAGTTAACTAAATACTTACAATTTCATATCGACGAGCAGTAAATGGCTTTCTACCAGATATATTAGAAGGTTTGACCTTATTTCAATTTAAATAATTTTTCACACATTTGTCCTTATAAAATTAAAAAAAATGTGAAAACTTAAGTTAATATAAGAGAAGTAAAAAAGTCATTAAAACATATATTTACATCTTCATTCAGCTGTATATATATTACCTCATTCATATATCCACATTTCAATATAAAAAAATGAATTTAAAAATATATACTTTGAATTTCTCTGATGCAAAATTATCATAAAGTTTTTTCAATTTTTTTTAGCCTAGACATACTTCTCAGGCTTGTTCATCTTAGCATCCTCTACAAAATTAAACTTTTTAAAATATTGGTATAGCCTATAATGCTCTTATTGAGTACTATTTTTGAACCTTTTTATCAAATAATTTTTGACACTTGGATCATCTAAATTCCCATCTGTGTACATCTATATTTATTAAACTTTTATATCTTAAATATGCAAGAAAAATAAGAAAAAACAATAATGTCTCATATAGATTAATATTTTAATTTACATTCAAATGGCTAAAGGCTAGATCTAACTTATCTTCCTTTAATTTTAACCATTTAATAGGCATTGAAATCAAATCTTGAGTGACAACTCCAATCTAACTTGCAAATTTTGTAGATGTATCTACTATTACTGGCCTACCTATATCGTTATCCACATTAATCTTCATTTTCTTCCTGTAGTAGCAGTGGCTTTCATAAGATTTTTTCCCATAGTTTGTCATCGACCCTTCTTTTTAGAATTACTTCTTATAAAATGAAATAATCAAAGTATAAAATGAAATAATCAAAGTCGTTTATGGGCTACATTAAAATGCAAAGAACATATTATATATCACTAATTTAAAATTTAGAATTCAAAGAGGAATCAAGTGATGATTCTTCTGATGGAACAAGAGTACTTGAATTTCCTTGGCAAGGTAAGGATTCTTGTCATAATTTTTCTATTTAAACTTGATTGGGTGTCTTTCTAATGATCTTTAATGAATTTTCATTTGATAAAGTAGATATTATACTTGTACTAGCATGATTCATCCTATCTAAGAGCCCTTTGATGCTTGAATGATTAGATGACTCAAAAGGTGAATGTGTGGCATCATTATTTGCTGAAACTATCTGAATCATATTTTTTGTATGTCTCTTAATGGTACTAGGAACCATTGTCTAACCTATATGGATTTCATCTATAAAAATAAAGTAATCTAAGGATTTTTGAAGTGAGGTTTTTGAACATAAAAAATAAATATGTAAGCAATATTACAATGATATATTAAATATAAAAAAATTTAGACTATTATATGGCTAATACTATATCAATCAATTTGTGGTATACACTTGATTTATTCTAAAATAATTACCAGTTAAATCATGTAATTTTTCTAAGAAAATATATAACCATGAAATACCTAATTATTTTCAGCATAGTCATCATCTTCATCCTTATCATTCAAGTTGTCAATATCTTCATCACTATTACAGTAATCCACTAAAGTATCATCTAAGATAGCCTCATCATCTTCGTTGTCATTAATGATATTTTCATTTCCATCCACTTTTGGAAGATTTGGGGATTATCAATGAATCAAGATCCTTAGTATCTTTATCCAATCTATTTAACATAGGATCTTCAGTGATACTAACTTTAAGTTCTTCATCAATCCTATTCTCCTGGTACACTTCATCTTCAATAACTTGAATGTCATCTACATCTAAAGCTTCATCTTAGATCTCATCAATGTCATATATATGTCTACATTGAAATGGTTGTACAATTTCCATTCACTCCCTAACTTAGGATCATTAATATAGAAAATTTGTTTTGCTTGGTTTGCTAAAATATAACAATCATTTTCGTACCACCTCCCAGATATTTTGACACTTGTTATATTTCATTCCTTTTGAATCCCTATTTTTTCTACCAAGGTCAAACCATTCACACTTGAAAAGTATAACATGTTTGTAATTCACATAGTTTAATTAAATAATCTCATCTTATACATTATAAAAATCTATAATTTCATCACCATGATTTCCCTCAACAGAAATGCCACTATTTTGACTTCTATACCTACTATATTGTTCCTTATTGAGAAACCTTACTCCATTTACTATGCACCCACTGTACTTCTTAACACACCTATAGGGTGCACATGCAAGTGCATACAAAGCTTTAAATGTGGTTGATTGTTCCTTATTGTAGAATTGTGATATCTAAATAAAGCAAAATAAAATAATTTAAATAGGTTTTTTGATTATATTTAAATTATAAATCCTTATCATGCTAAAAAAAGGCTTACATGTTGATGAAACCATATTAGAAATCACTCTTTATGGGTTTGTTCTGTGCTTTTACATCCTTTTAATCGTAGTTCTTCATTGTGTTTTATGATAAAGGCAAAATAAATTGTAATTTTTATATCAACCTTAATATCATACAAAAAAAAGTTTCTTTATGCACTTACTCAAAGTATGACTTAACTTCATCACAATTTTGCAAGACAAACCATTGTACTATAATAAATGTTTCATTTAATAACTCGATAAATTTTGTTACACCATAAGGTTGACATTTTTGTGAGAAAATTAATAGATTGCCATTATTGCAAATGTTATAATTTTGCTTATCACGATTAAAATGAGTTTTAATACCTTTTAAATACATTGAACAAAAGTTTATACACTCCTTGGCAATGTTTGCTTTTGCAATTGATCCTTCGAGATGAGCTTATACATACGTTGGCTTTACTATCTCGTGAGTAGGTGTTGCAGGCTGAGTTCTGATATTAGGTGCTACAAAAGCCACCATTCTACCAATAATAACCATAAGCCTATCTTAAAAATCCTAAAACCTTAATCTAATCTTCGATCGAAATTATCTCGCATCATCAAAGGCCTAATAGGAGTAACATTTAGCCTTTCCCTTAGGAATGGAAACCTTATTGCCATATCATTAGCCACTCTCCTAGTCTCAATGAATCCCTCATTCTCCATTCCTAAAATATTTTCTTGGTCGCTTTTTGACAATTGACTTAAACACCACTCAGAACTAACCTCCGACCCTAAATCTGAACATGAATTTGATCTCGATAAGCTGGATACAAATCTTTATACCAAACACCCAGTTGACCCTCTAGACCATATAGATGAGTCTATAATGGTTGAAAGGGTCAGATGTTGGGAATGATGCATAAGCATGGTATATACTTGATGAATGAATGCAATGTCTAATCTTTAGGGGTCAATGACAAACACACACAAGTATAACAATAGCCTTTAAACCTTATTACTCCTAAATAGGAGGTCATACAGTCTCTCTTCTAGGTGGGATTAGCCTATAGGTCAATAGGGTAGACAATGGGCATGTATGGTGCACAATAGAAAATCGATAGCATAACCTCTCTAATTGAAAGCATAGCCATATGGGTTTTGACCATTATGTATTTTGATTAACTTAAATAGATTGGATTGGTCCTACTAGGGTATGGCAACCTTTGATTAGTATGCCTCTAATTTACTTGAGTTTGGTTAATATATAAAGGTCTACTTAGCATGCAAACATTATTATGGTTATACAATAAATGAAAAGGTGTTATTTTCATTACATGGTCTTTGGTTAAGGGTGATAAAACTTTAGGGCTATCAAAGCATGGTCCCTACCAATAGGACTAGTTCATCGCATGCATAACGATCGATGTATCACCATTTTATATACCATTTGGTATTGGATTTAGGTTGGTTGATCTCCTTAAAACCACTTTATTTTGAGTAAACGTAGGACATGGTTTAGGATAGCACTAGGACTAAAAAGATGCATAACTTAATTCTAAGATTCTAATATATATACAAGGAATGCAATTTTAAAAGGAGAAAGGATTAATAAATAAAATGCAATTATAAAAATCTTAACCAATATGCTTTTAGGAGTAAGGTCTGAGTTCTAAGTCTCTAATATGTATGCTTATCATCTGGGTTCACTCTTGGAGGCCTGCTTTTAGGGTTCAAGACTAGATCAGGCTCACTTTACTCATAATTGGACACTTCACAAAAAATAAGGATCAAGCCCAAATCATTGTTGATAGTTCACCTATGAAGGCATTTACTAATAGGTCCAAAAATGGTAGGTGTCATAGAGTTGCCATCCAATAGAATGCTAGGAAATAAATCTCGACCTTTTAATGCCCAGGTAGAGATTGGTGTTTGGGACATCACTCTTATTAGGCATCTCATTTAGGTATTTATTTTATACTTGAGTTTTAAACTTAGTCCTCTCTCATCTCTCACACAATGTATTTTTTGATAAAATGAAATTAACATCCCAATCATGTAAATAAAGTGATAAAGGATAGTAAAATAAACCTACATAATTATTACAGAAGCAAATCATAAAATAATAGTAAAAATAAAGAAATATATATACATAAATTGAGATATTCATTCGGGGTTAGGAAAATCGGTTTCATCATGCATATTTGACAAAAATCTTTTTGTTGGATTATATGGATTTTGGGTTAAAAAATTGGACATTGGTCCAGGCTTTAAAAAAAACTTAATTAATTTGATAGAAAATATTTTTGGTGTTTTTCCATTTTAACATGCATAAAAAACCTTTTTACTAACTATTAAATCCTTGAAATAATAATACATAAAAAACCAAATAAATGAATAAGCATAAAATAAATAATAAAAAAACAATAAATAAATAATAAAAGGAGATAATTAATCAAAGCAATGGTAAACCATACATGGTTGATCAACTTGACAGCAAGACTTCTTATATAGAAAACCACATGAAATCCCTCTAAATCTACAAAAAGAAAATACTAAAACAAACACAAAAAGAAAACAAATGAATTAGTAGACAATAATGTAATAAAAATAATTACAAATTTAACTACACATACAAAATGGAATCAAGAATAGAACCACATTATATAGCATTGAAATCATACAAAATAATGTATAAATGTCATAAAAATGAATAAATAGTATAAAAATCATATAAAATGCATGAAATACATAAAACAATTCCCAAAAAATCAACCACAGATGCGCAAAACCAGGTGAGGGATGGCCAAAATCAAACAAAGGTTGGGACAAGGAGATTGTCCTACTCTAACGACCTAAATTTTATATTGGTAAATATTTGTAAATGTGATTGGAATGTGATTGTAATTAATGTAGAAATGAAGGGAAATTATATAAATTTACTAATTTAAAGATAAAAGTATATTGCTAGTGAAGAATGAAGGGATTGATTTATTAAGTTTAATGTCAAATGTATTAAAATTTAACTTAAAGTTGAATGATGTTTGTTGCCTTGCTAATAGGAGTAGTCTATAATTTCTTATAGATATTTTGTGATTTAGAGGTTATAATTTAGTGATGTTTGATTTTTTGGAAACTAGAGACATATTATAAGAACTTTTTGGAAGACCACTTTCCCTAAAAACATCATTTTCTAAGTCAAAAATGATAAAAAAAGGTTGAGATAAAAAATCTGCCTCAGGGCAGAATAGGTCTCATGGTCAACAGGAAATTTATGCTGATCATGACATAGCCCAAGTTTCAATCCAAAATCAAAATGGAACTTATGTCATAGTTAGTAGGTATTACCTAATGATCTTGTCTCGCTCCTATAACCTAGGGCATGGTCAGCACTCTTTTGGTCTGATCGTGAGATAGGCTAAATTCAGTACAGAATTGAAATGACACTTATGTCATAGTCTGCAAGTATAAGCTAATGACCATGACCCTTTCCTACCTCTTTCTAAACTTGTTTTTAAGGTCCCAAACTGTTACCAAAGCACACCTACACCTTTTTAAACACTTTTAAAGTGTTTTAAGTCTAAAAATAAGAGTAATAAGTGACATAAAATAAATGTAAAGCATGAGTGAACATGAATAATGGTATTAGCCAGGCCATGTATCATTGGATGAATGATAAGCATGATGTATTGTATCCTTATAGTACTTGTATATAAATGACATGATATAATAAACTAGTTGCATGCACTATTGAATGTTTTATATCTATGATTCTAAATGTGACAAGTATGATATTCTTAAATGATTAGTGATTGTTGAGCCTAAATTTCATATATTAATGGATATATAGGCATGCCTATAAGGGTATAATGATTGCAACTGCTAGTGTTGACACTAAAATGTGTTTAGTGTTCGGATACCTGTTGGTATCTAATGACCTGAGACTAACATGCCGCTAATATTTGCTACTATTCATCAATATCTAGTATTTTGTACTCATTATCCACCACCAATGGAAGTTCAGGCAAGAAAAATTATTGAAATGAAAATTATAGATAAGTGATTAGTAGTGGGAATGCTATAGTGTCTCAGTATAAATGAATGTCTTTGAGTGATATTATCATTGCAATTAATAAATAATGGTGTAATCCTTCTTAATATATAAAACTGTTACTATAAGTGTATGTGTATTATGATATAAAAATTCTTGCTATTATGTTACATTCATTTCATTTTGTGTTTGTTATGTTTGAGACTTTGCCAAAAGTCAAATTCTATTATATTATGTTTGCCTTCCCACCAAGCCATTGCTCAGCATGGGTACTTTCCCATATAGCTTCACAGGTGTAAACAAAGTGCTGCATGTCTGGGCAACATCTACTGGACCCAAGAGTAGAGCTTGAAAGGAATTTTGGTATATACCCAAATTTTTGTAATGTAAATAGTGAAAGAATTTTGTATCTCTTGTAAGTACAAATATTCATGTATATGTATGTGATTTTTGCATAAAAAATTAATAGATAGTTTGTTGATGAGAACGAGCATTATACCCACGATGTTCTATCTGTCATTTGATAGACAAGCATCCACCGGGTCATCTACCCTTTTGTTGCCTTTAGACAGCATAATTTGCAGGCTTTTCATGGCAAAAGCATAAAAAAAACATATTTTAATTCTAAAATTACATTTATAAGGTTTTAATCATGCCAAAACTACAATAAAACATCAAACCATACATCAAATACATTAAAATAACATATTTTCAGAATTAGAAGGAACGAAATGAAAGCTTGAGGTACAACAACAACGGAGGAATCTAATACCTAATAATTCCACTAACTGTTAGAGAGTATGCCCTGGAGCCTATGTAAAAGGGATGTATTTCATATATATAAATTCATATTCTTAATAAAAAAAAACCACTCATTTATTCATACTATGTTTAAATACATGAGTTTGTATATCTTAAATTAATAAATGAAGTCCTAGATATTATAAACACAGTGCAAAGGAAATCATCAAAGTGTTCATGATATGAGATGTCTATTGCATGCAAATGTTATAATATCTAAATATCCCTAGTCATAGAATTAACAAGACAGGACATTGTTAATTCGGACAGACTAGTACATGTTATGCTTCTTGAATAGTTCAAGCAGTGGTTCTCATAACTGTGATTATGGGAGATGGTCAAAGCTAACATGTGTATGCTTGTTAGAAGAACAAGTTCATTAGAGACCTGCAAAAAGAATCCTCACATGGATATTAAATCTATGTTAATGAGGAATCTCTTCATAGCGATTGTTCAAGTATCCTTAGACTTGAGATCACCAAGGTTATCTTAAGTAGCAAGTGATATACTTTGACTTTATAACTGATTACTTCCAACTAGGGGTGAGCATAGTTAGGAGGTTGGGTATATTATGACCTACTTGAAGATAGTTGAGTGATTGATAAAGGATCGACCATCCCAGATTTATTAAGGAAAGTTATCTTGCATGCTTATATATTTGCCTTGTTCAGAAAATTCTGCCTAGAGTAATATGCCAAGATGGATAGGGATTCATAAAGGGCATTTTGGGAACAATGGTTAAATTAATAGAACATATATAATTAGATTTATATGAGTTGACAGAAATCCATACTCAGAATCTAATTGAGATAAGAGTGGTGAAGGAGTAATTGCATGGTAATTGTTTCTATGGAAGGGTATAGTCAAAACCACTTGACTTTCCTGACATTTGGGTAGTCATGATGCCTAGCTAGAGGCCGCTCATGACATGTATAATATTGTATCATAAATATCAATAAGGGATTGATATAATGATTTAAAGAAGTTTAAATCATATGAGTTTAGAATATAACTCATAATTACATATTACACTGCCAATATGGACAGGAACCCAATAGGTCACACACATATAAAGGATAAAATGGTAAAATGATAGGGATAATAATATTTGATAGTATTATGGGAGAAGAGAAATGAATAAAAGAATAAATAATTAAAGAGTTTAATTAATTATGATCAACTAGAAATGTTCGCAAAACTTTTTAGAAATATTCTGCAAAATGGACTTGATTGAAATATTGTATCTCATAATTAATTATTATTGGACTATAAGTGTTTTAGGGATGATATAATAATTAATAGATCAATTGGAGAAATATAAAAGGCCAAAAAATTGGTTTTGGAACAAGAACCCATTAGAGGATGGATTTCACGCCAACTCCAAATAAAATGCCTTAGATGCCTAGTTCTTGGACTAAAATAAATTAAATATATTTTATAAGTGTTGTGGAGCCTATATATTTAATTTTAATGGATTTAGAATTGATTTGGATGATTAAATCTAAGTATATGCATAAAGGGCCTAGTTTATGGGTTGTGTGCATAGTCCTTTATGAAAGGACTTAAATTAGATTTAATTGACCCCAAATAAATTAATAATATTTTCAGAAACCCAATTAATATTTCTTTAGAAATTTTAAAGAGTCCAATCACATTATGAAGTTGGATTTTTAACCTACTATAAAAATCCAAGATAAGTGATTTTAGGGTTAAATAAATTTTCATAAGAAAAGAAAATTCTTTCTCCTTCATAACCCTAGCCGCCACTCCTTTACTAGCATCAAGAAGAATTTGGCCAGTCTTGTAATTCCATCATTCATTGGTTCATTTGATCCTTCTCTAGTGTGGATTACAATTGGAGGTGATAATAGTGAATTATATGATGTTTTTAGTGTGTTTTTAAGTATTTAATTAAGTTAATTTTATGTTAATTAGGTTGAATTTGAGTTTAATTTGTTAGTTTTGTATTTTTTGAGTTAATTGTAAATTTTGGTATTTTTTAGGATTATTTTGCAAGAAAAAGGACTTAATTGTAAAAAGGACTAAGATTTTGGGCCAAAACTGCAAATATGGAAAATTTATACGAATCGTGAAGTCCAGAAGAGTTATGCGTGGCCACGTGAAAATGAATGAAGAAGAAGACATGGCCACGTGTGAGAAAGAAGCAAGTGATGAGTGGCCACGTGAAAGTGTATGAAGAGAAGACCCATGGCCACATGAGAATAAGCTTAAAGGAACACATGGCCATGTGTTTCAAAGAACAAAATTATACATGGCCACGTGAAAGACTAAAAGGAGAAAATAATGCAGAGACATAACCACGTGGATTCCAAGTGAAGGACCACACGTGGCCACATATGAAGGAAGACTTAATGTACCCGTGCCCACGTGATGAAATACAAAAGAAAATGGCGTGGCCACGTGATGCTTCTCCAACTTCGCGAAGGATTTTCTCGAACTTCCTGTTTTGGGTAGAGTTTATTTTCTATTTGATTTTGGAGTTTGAGAAGCGATCCACAACGTTTTTTTGCCTATAAATAGAAGGCTTAAACACCAAAGAAAGAATCTAATCTTAGAATCAATGAAGATCAATTAGGGAATTAGGAATTAATCTTAGAATTAGGCTTTACATTGTTTTTCTGACTTTAGATTTTAATTATGTTTAGGAAGTAGTTTTTCTTCTTTTGCTAATGGAACTTTGAAATCTTAAATTTTCATTGTTATGACTTTGTTTTGAGCTTAATTTCAATATCGGTTGATTATTTCTTGGTTTAAAGCATATTCTTATCCTTGATTGTGTTGAGATTGATTGTTGGTTTATTGAATAAATAACTAAAAATTGGTTTCGACATAGTTAATGATTTGCATGTTCTTGGATTAATTCTTTAATATTTATGCATGATTATTATCCGAAATATGAGATGATTATGTATGAATTTTATTGGTTAATACTAAGAGAGGAGGAACTAAGAATGAATTGGAGTTGAATCACTTGAGAAAGGCTTCAATGAATATTTAGGAAGTTAAAACTAGATTTTCATGCTAAGTATTAGATTTGTCTATGAGTTTAATACTAAGAAAGATATACTTGAATAAAGATATCTTGGTTTATTACTAGTTTTTCCATAATCACTGGTGTTTATATTGAATTTAAGTCATTAAAATGAAAGTTAAGGTGGATAGTTCCTTTAGCAAGAGAATTCCAGTTATTGCTTTGCTTTTAATTCATGTTTTAGCTTTTGTTTTGTTTAATTGTTTATTTTATTTAATTTTTGCTTTTAAATCAAAAATATTTGGGAAACAATCTCGGATTAATTTAATTCATATATAGATATTATCCTTAGCAATCCATGTTCCCTTGGGTACGATATTTGGGGTCTTAATCTATATTTCCCTGTATTACTAGCCGATCGAGTACACTTGCTAGACACTGGTCAGGAGGTGTTCTAATTTGGATATTGTGGTTTACGACAACCCGATGAGAAGGAAAAACAACTGTTCAACAAAAATAAAAGGTGATTTTTCTTATTCTCATTAATATTTATATTGTAAATTCATGGTAAGATCAGATATATTGGTTAAAATTTTAAATTTTCGCTTATATATGTGATGTATGTAACCGATTAATTCCCATTACTAACATGCTTAGCAATCTAGAATCATATCATGTCCCAATTTAAACATACATCTCACTTGTATACAATAATTAAGACATATTAAATCACATTATATATCCACATAATTATGTAAAATAGATTGTAGAGAGAGAAAGTAAACATGAGCATAAAATATTACCCTTAAGAGATATTCTAACTCCATAACTCTTATAGTTCGGATCACAAGCTCGACCTCCCGAGAGTAACAAGAGTCGAGCTGGGACTCAATAAACCAGAACTTCTTCTCTAACTCTTATCTTTAAATATTCATCAATTTATGTTATGATTTATGTTTTGCATGTTATTTTTAATAATTTGTTTTACCCTTGTGATTTGTTTTTAGTTTAAAGTTTAATGCATGTTTTAGTTTGTGTCTTTTAATTCATGAGTTTAAGATTTGGGTTTGAACAAAAAGCTACTTCTAATGATTTTTATGCTTCATTATTAAATTTTGATTAGTAAGAGCTTTTAAAGGAATTAAAGAGCTAATATGATTTTTGAGGTAAGTGAAATTGAACTTGTCAAAGATTTATGAGTTGGTTAGATGTGAGTTTGATTTTAAGCTTCATGAACTTTGCATATGTTGAGTTAAGAGTGGACTACAATTGGAATTTAATTAATTGATAAATGGGCATATTATTGGCATAATTCAATTGTAGCTTGAAAAAAGGAAATGCATAAATAAGTGAGTATGAGCTGTAATTGGTTTATATGGTTCAATGCTTGGTTTACATTGTTAATGTGATTGATTGAAAATGGTTAAAGATGAATTAAGATGAATAAAAGTTAATTTGGTGCTTTAATGCGCAGGAAAATGAAGGTCGAGAATGCAGAAGTGAAGACCATTGCATGCCCACGTGAAGGAATCAAGCTAGTAGATGCATGGCCACGGGTTGGAGTTCTGCCTGGCAATAGCCTTTCGCATGCCCACATTCTCCTTCTCCAAATGCCTCGCATGCCCACGCATGGAAGACCTCCCCTAGAGTTGCCCTCCTACGTGCTCACACGTTCTCCCTTCACAGTTGCATGCGTGCCCACGCATTAACAAGACTGCTTCGCCCATCAAACATCACGTGCCCACGTGTAGGTAAGGCTACACCCATCTAAAGTTATCACGTGGTCACGCACACACTCACTGCCTCCATTACACACACACACATGACCACGCACACACCCACCTAAGTCATCACGTGGCCACGCATACACTATGCAAACAAGCACACGTGCCCACATGAATCTTTCCCCTTGCCTCTCACGTGGCCATGCACAAGCAAAAACACAGACATCCTCACTCATTCACACTCACATACTCACTCACGCACACACCTCAAAGTTGAACTTCATTTTTTTTCATTATTTCTATCCTCATTGATTCAAGCAAGCACACTATAATTTGTTCAATATTGCACTTTACATGTATTGATTTTTTGCATTGATATTGAATAACCAAGTGCTGATATGATTGCTCAGAATTTGATTTGTTTTAGAGATTCAGAATAAGGTTTTGTGCAGAAAATTTTTCATGAGTTCCTCGTTGCTTCAAAGCTGCGAGGGGCGCTGCCCCTCGACCCTGCCCAGGAGCGTTGCCCCTCAGGAACCCCGTAAGGGGCGTCGCCCCTTAACTCCGCCCGCTAACCGGGTAGCGAACTGCCGTGTTATCTAATCCTAGCGCCTTAAATTTTATTCAAGTCATTACTCGACAGTTTTGCTACATTATTTTTTTATATACATTTAGTTGAGCATATTATGGATGACTTGATTTTCATGAATATCTTTATGATGCATGGCATGGTTAATTGGGACTCTTGTGATAAAACATGTTGCACTTTATTTCTTACCCAAGCACACACCTTACCACTAAGACACACACTTAATTTTTCATTTGCATGATGTACTTGATGAGCTTAATTCACATAAATTGGCATAGGTTTCATTAGTGTTAAATATAAGTTTGCTTAAAGATTGATTTTCAGTTATGCATTGCATTTACTCTTAGCTACTTATTGTTTGACATTGAACTTCATTGTGGCTTCATATAGGTTGAGGTTGTATTTGAATTGGCTTATTTTCTTTTGTGCTTACCATGACCAATTAAAATCTTTCTCTTCCTTTTATTTTAGCCTAACCATCACCAATTATCTTTACACTTGAGATTATGCACCTTGTCACATATGGATAGAAAGCATTAAGCACTTAAGCAAGTTTGGCCTAGTTACATTTATTCACTTAGTTACCATGTTTATTAAGTCTTGTTCATTGCACTTTATTGGTTTTAGAGGTATGTATGTTTGTTAACTCTATTCCATTGATCTCATGCCTTCTTTTTGACTTGATTATGGTTCTAAATGTGGTGAGCTTATATTTTTCATTGGTCACTAACTTGTTCTCAAAAGTGATGAAGTGTGCTGAAATTTTTCATACTTTGCTGAGGACAGCAAGATTTTAAAGAGGGGGATAGAGCTCAGTTGAGTTAGAAATTGAAGATCCAACTAAGGGAGTTTTTCTTACCTTACTCATTTTCTTACTCATGAATTATTTTGTTTTAGTCATTTTTGTTTTTGTTTTTGTTGTTTAGTTTTGTTTTTAGTTTGCATGTTTAGTTTTTATTTTGCATGTTAGTTTAGTTAATTCATTTATCATTTATTTTACATTTAGCTTAGTTCACCCTAGTTATTCTCAGAAATTGAACATTTTGAACTTGAATTTAGAATGTGCAATATTTAAAATTATTGTTTAGCATTAGAACAAGCATGTTGTTTAATGATTTTCTAGCTAGTTTAACATTCAATTTGACTTATATTTGTTAGTTTCTACATTTTTGAGCACTTAAGACCAGTTTTTGAACTTAAAGAAAAATAATGCATTGAAATAGTTAAGTGATGAATTTTAGAACACTAGAACCTTCCTCATCACCCTTCAAAGCATATAAGCAACTCAATACAATTTGGAAAGTGATCTAGGCAATGTTTTTTTTGTGTTGAGCCATATTTTAACTTATTTTCCTACCCTATATGTATATTTATCCTTTGTTAGCCATTTTGAGCCTAATGAGGTATGCTTAATGCGTGCCATATTTATTTTTCTTGTTACACTTATTTATTTTACCATATAGCGTAAAAAGCTTTTATCTTCCCTTCTGGAATTGGCCACTCTAGGATTGGGTGGATTAATGGGAATTGAGTATCTTGATGAGTGTAGTAAGATAATTTTGAATTTTATCATCAAAGGCTATTGTTGAAGTCAAGTGAATAGTGAATTGTGACTTTGTGATTACCCATGTTATTATTGTATTGTCAACATCAAAGCTAGTGAAAAAAATAAAGAAAGAGAAAAAAAAAGAAAAAAGAAGAAAAAAAGAAAGAAAGATAAGAAAGAAAGAAAAAAATATTTGAAATAAAGCTAGCATGTATTGCAAAATCTTAAGTGTGGGAAAACGGTTATGACTTCTTGAAAATGGTATGAATGGTGAAATTGAGAGAATTTTAAGATTGTACTTTGAATTGTGAAGGGTTGGGAAATTTTGGCTAAGTTCTTTATTGATTAAGTTAATGGGATGAAATTTGTGAATTATTAGTCTATGTTATCTTAGAGTGGCTATTCTTATTGTTGATCTTTTATCCATTCTTCGATAACCAATACCTTAGCCCCATTACAACCTTTAAAAGACCTAAGTGATTCTAAGTTTTGTTTTTGAGTTGTTTAGCGGAGATGACCTTTGGGTTCCGGTGCTAAAGGAGAGGCCCATGATGTTTCTAGAGTTTCAAGTGTGAAACCATGTGTATACTCATTTATACATTCATTCTAAACTTGACTATGAATTTGCATTGGTGTTTTGGATTTTGAAAATACTTGAAATATTTTGGTCTTGCACACACACAATGAAACTAATTCATATTGTCTTGGTTGAATTTATTCTTGTTGAAAATTTTATTAAGTGTTCTTGTTAATTGCTAAAATTGGTTTTGAAATGCATGATTCTTTATTGGAGTTTGATTATTTTGAGAAGTTGAATTGTTCTAATTTGCTCGAGGGCAAGCAAGGTCTAAGTGTGGGGTATTTGATAATAGTGAATTATATGATGCTTTTAGTGTGTTTTTAGCTATTTAATTAAGTTAATTTTGTGTTAATTAGGTTGAATTTGAGTTTAAATTGTTAGTTTTGTATTTTTTGAGTTAATTGTAAATTTTGGTATTTTTCAGGATTATTTTGCAAGAAAAAGGACTTAATTGTAAAAAGGGCAAAGATTTGGGCCAAAACTGCAAATATGGAAAATTTATACGAATCGTGAAGTCCAGAAGAGTTATGTGTGGCCACGTGAAAATGAATGAAGAAGAAGACATGGCCACATGTGAGAAAGAAGCAAGTGATGAGTGGCTACGTGAAAGTATATGAAGAGAATACCCATGGCCACGTGAGAATAAGCTTAAAGGAACACGTGGCCATGTGTTTCAAAGAACAAAATTATACATGGCCACGTGAAAGACTAAAAGGAGAAAATAATGCAGAGACATGACCACGTGGATTCCAAGTGAAGGACCACACGTGGCCACATGTGAAGGAAGACTTAATGTACCTGTGCCCGCGTGATGAAATACAAAAGAAAATGGCGTGGCCACGTGATGATGCTTCTCCAACTTCGCGAAAGATTTTCTCGAACTTCCTGTTTTGGGCAGAGTTTATTTCCTATTTGGTTTTGGAGTTTGAGAAGCAATCCACAACGTTTTTTTACCTATAAATAGAAGGCTTAAACACCAAAGAAAGAATCTAATCTTAGAATCTATGAAGATCAATTAGGGAATTAGGATATAATCTTAGAATTAGGCTTAGTTTATTTTACATTGTTTTTCTGTTTTTCTTTTCAACTTTGTCTTTAGTTTTTAATTATGTTTAGGAAGTAGTTTTTCTTCTTTTGCTAATGGAACTTTGAAATCTTAAATTTTCATTGTTATGACTTTGTTTTGAGCTTAATTTCAATATCGGTTGATTATTTCTTGGTTTTAAGCATATTCTTATCCTTGATTGTGTTGAGATTGATTGTTGGTTTATTGAATAAATAACTAAAAATTGGTTTCAACATAGTTAATGATTTGCATGTTCTTGGATTAATTCTTTAATATTTATGCATGATTATTATCCGAAATATGAGATGATTATGTATGAATTTTATTTGTTAATACTAAGAGAGGAGGAACTAAGAATGAATTGGAGTTGAATCACTTGAGAAAGGCTTCAATGCATATTTAGGAAGTTAAAACTAGATTTTCATGCTAAGTATTAGATTTGTCTATGAGTTTAATACTAAGAATGATATACTTGAATAAAGATATCTTGGTTTATTACTAGTTTTTCAATAATCACTGGTGTTTATATTGAATTTAATTCATTACAATGAAAGTTAAGGTGGATAGTTCCTTTAGCAAGAGAATTCCAGTTATTGCTTTGCTTTTAATTCATGTTTTAGCTTTTGTTTTGTTTAATTGTTTATTTTATTTAATTTTTGCTTTTAAATCAAAAACATTTGGGAAACAATCTCGGATTAATTTAATTCATATATAGGTATTATCCTTATCAATCCATGTTTCCTTGGGTACGATATTTGGGGTCTTAATCTATATTTCCCTGTATTACTAGCCGATCTAGTACACTTGCTAGACACCGGTCAGTAGGTGTTCTAATTTGGACATTGTGGTTTACGACAACCCAGTGAGAAGGAAAAACAACTGTTCAACAAAAATCAAAGGTGATTTTTCTTATTCTCATTAATATTTATATTGTAAATTCATGGTAAGATTAGATATATTGGTTAAAATTTTAAATTTTCGCTTATACATGTGATGTATGTAACCGATTTATTCCCATTACTAACATGCTTAGCAATCTAGAATCATATCATGTCCCAATTTAAACATACATCTCACTTGTATACAATAATTAAGACATATTAATTCACATTATATATCCACATAATTATGTAAAATAGATTGTAGAGAGAGAACGTAAACATGAGCATAAAATATTACCCTTAAGAGATATTCTAACTCCATAACTCTTATAGTTCGGATCTTTACTTCGGTTTGTGATCACCATTTTCAAAAGAATGTAATGAAATTCATTGTGTGTGTATGTTTCAATCAAAGAATTACTAAAGAAATAACCTAAAGAGAGAAAGAAAATCAAATTTTCTTTTTCCCTAAAATGGCTTTGTAAAAGTGCTTCCTTCCTTTAAAAACATTAGATTTTTAGGTTTTCTACCAAGTTAAGAGTTTGAGTTAGATTCCAACTCAAAACCTCTTAAATTTGGAGGTAAAATCCCTTTTAAATCTTGATCAAATCCCATTTAAAACATATCTTTCTATTTTAAAATCCAAAAATGTGTGAAACTTAGGTTTCGAGCAATGGATAGGCATCCCTCGATGAGGAGCATTGTCCTTGAGCCTCAAACCTGAAATTTCCTAAAATACCCCTTATTTGGCCTATATCGGAGAGAAAGATCCCTATATAGGTGCCCTTTAGGTGACAGATGGCAGTCTGTGACGTTTGAAGTTCCAAAATAAGGTTTTCATGAATTTTTTGTTGAAACACTTGAAGATATTTGATAATAACAAGAAAATCTTTGAGAAAATTGAGAGACTCACAAGCAGAGCTTTGAGATCCAAATCTATTATTAGAAATACACTATTCCTTTTGTAACACCCTAATTCCTTAACCATGGATAATCATCAATCATTATCATCATCACCATCATAAACTTATTAAAGACTAGACAATAATAATAATATGATAGGCCATAATTACATGCCATAAATAAATAAATCAAACTTATAGATAGATAATCATAACATAAATGGCCTTCAAGTATCCTGAAATCCTCAAGGCAACTGCATCTTGCCTGATCCTCTACAACTTATCTTAAAACCTGCACGGATAACAAACCCGTGCTAAGCTATAAAGCTTAGTGGGAAACAAAACTCTCTCTCCTCTATATATATAAATACATTTAATACTCTTTCCCAGAGTCATATTATCATGCATAAATATAAACCACATTTTTCAATAACAACAAATAACATAGGAGTTTATTATGCTGATCATTTGAGAAAGACTTTAGCCTTAACAACGAATACCCTGTTACACTAATCTAGAGTATTTACTTGACTTAGCTTGATCCTACTTAGAATAGTTGCTTCACAAATATCATCATAGCATACTATTCATGTCAAACTATTATCATTCATGCATTTCATAATTCTTTCTTCTTACAACTCAAGAAATCATGATTATTGATTGTATAAGCTCAACTTGCTTCAATTAGTCGATATGGCATGCTTAAGAAAGTGCTTATGCCATACAACATCCCCTTTCATATTGTTAGTCATGATTTCTTCTTATAATAACTCAATTCTCATTCCTGTTTCTTGCATATGTGTTCCTTAATGTTATCTTAACATGGTAACTTAAACCTCTTACAACACCAATTTATATCATACATTGCACTTAGTTAGGTCAATGTTATCATTATGCATATGAGCATGCAAACCTCTATATACATTTTATAATCTTTTTTATCATGAGGCTAGACAATATAGTTATTAATGGTGCAAGATTTCCCCTTACCTCATTAAATCACTTTATCCACCTAAGATAGGCATTCAACCTTCATTCACAATATAAAGGATATGCTTAGGTCATATAGCATCTATAAGTAGTCCTGGTAGGCATAATTACATCACATATATCATGCAATTCTCATATTAGATTCATAGACTTTACATCCTTCATGTTATCTTAGCATGGTAACCTGATTCTTTTACAATCATCATTCTATGTCAGGCATTGCACTTGGTTAAATGAATGTTATCATTAAGCCTACATGTGCAAACATTTATATATATAATTAAACAGAGTGGCAGAGTTGCATATGATCACAAAGAACAAACATTACCTATCAGGATTACAAGACAAAGTCTCGATGTCACATGTATGCATTTTATTAACAGAGTAAATGAAACTTAGTGTACATGTTATAGTCCATATCAATTCTAGTACAATATTGTACACTTTGGGGTCCATATATTCTCCGTGAAACCCATCGATGGAGTTCAGCTTACACCGGCACTCACACGAGAACCTTCCTCATGGTCGAGGTGATATACATATCTCACAATCATGATATACTGAACATGGTATCTCATTTCATAAAGATAGTTATAGCCAAAAGGAATTTAAGATAAAACAACATAATACAATAAGTCATTCATTATGCTTATGTTAACTACATGAAGAAATCAATGCATATATATATATATATATATATATATATATATATATATATATATATCTTTATTTCTTGCACTTTTTATCATCTTTAATAGCCTGCCTAAGTACTAGTTTGAAGGATGGATAACGGGAGCAATGGATACCTGAAGGCATCAACTATGGATATCCGAAGATATCAAACAATAGACCCAAATGGGGTCAAACAATAGTTCCAGCAAGGAACAAACGATAAACCCAAACGGGGCTGAACAATGGTTCCATTAAGGAACAAGACCCAAATGGGGTCAACTATGGCAGCTGCGATTGTATCCCTCTAGGCATGCCTATCTAATCCACAACTAAAATAAGACTCGCAGGCTTGACAATTCTTAATCATATTTCAATTCAACATATCTTTCTTTCCTTAATATAGCATCCCCGCTTAAAACCATCATTCATATAAGAATGCACATTATTCTTATCATACTTCAATATTAAGCTCTAGGCTCCAATACACATGGATGCTTTCACATGATCATACAGTTGTATGTTTATGCAAACAATAACAATATGAAATGTTTCATGATTAGCGTTGAGCATGACAACATACACATATACATATATTTATGCAGCTTAAACCATAGCCATACATGCTTTTATTACTCATACTTGTTCACATATTAAGATAAACTACTCATCATAGCATGCTTATATCAACTATACATTATATAGAATTTACATAACTCATGCATAGTTCTTGATGACATACCTTGTTGCTGCTTGCTATGAATAGTTTTCCTATTCTTACACTTATTCACATTAAAACATAACACACACACACACACATATATAGCAACACTCAAGCATTTATAATCCATATAATAAAATAAGTAGGTTCTCTTACAGCTTAAGGTCACTACTTGTTCATATTTGATCCCTTGATTCACTTTCATGATTACCAGATTAGAACCCACCAGTGACATACTATAACATAGTCATATATACTTCAATCATCTTACTTATATTTTTCATCTTATAATATTTTATACTTAGGTAAGTTATGTGAGGTTATTTCATCTTAATCATTAGTTCCCTACTAGCAGACTTACGATTTTCATATTATATCATGGGCCATGATTTAATAAGTAAATAAGTTTTCTTGCCTCAAAGCTTATCATTAAATTCCTATTATGGCTTAAAGCATAACCGAACATCTATAATTCCACCTTCGAGTGTCAATAAATATTCCATCTCTTTTAACTTAGTCATGCACATTATAACTATCTTCTTAATGTTACTAGATCATAACTTCGTAATCTCTTGCCATTGAAAAGAAATATTGATATATATATATATATATATATATATATATATATATATATATATATATATATATATATATATATATATATATATATATATATATATATATAGTACTTGGACAAAGCCATTTACTTTGTTTAAGTTTGCAATGCCAAATCCATAGGATACATTAAATAGCATATACATGTTAGAGTTATTAGGTTACTTCTTACTGTCCTTAGTCATATGTTTATTATATTGTCTCTTACTCTCGTTAGTTATGTGTCTGTATGGCACCAATTATTCATTCTTAACACTCAAATTCAGTTAATAGACCTTTCTGTAGTCACACATTTCTAAACTATATATATTTACTTAAAATTTTAGCATTAAAAGACTTTTAGGACTATAACATTTCTTGGGTAATCCATTAACATACCATTCATCACTTGCATGCTAAACCATTATCAACATTTCCCATTACTAACTTAATTCCCCTAATTATAGCATTACACTTATAAACATGGCTATACAATGTTGTGCTCTTGGGGTGGAGAAGAACCATTAAAATTGAAGTGTACAAATGGTCGTGCATGAGAAGAGGAAAGGACATAAGTGGCTGTGCACTTCCAAGAGGAAATTAATAAGTGGCTGTGTGTGGGAAGGAAAACAAGACAAGTGGCCATGTATTCTCATGCATAAAAGAGTGAGTGGCCATGTATTTTGAAGGAGAAACCAATGAGTGGCCGTGTGTCTCCAAGAACAAACTACACGTGGATGTGTACAAGGAAGAGAGAAACATCACGTGGCCATGTGCAAGAAAGGAGACAAACTTGCGTGGCCGTGTGCAAGAAAGGAAACAAACGTGCATGGCCACGAGTGGGTAGAAGAAAAGCATCACGTGGCCATGTGTTATGAAGAACAAACACACATGGCCATGGGTTAGGAAGAGAAAAATCACCCGTGGTCGTGTGTTATGAAGAACAAACACACGTGGCCATAGGTTAGGAAGAACAAACTTACCTGTGGCCTTGTGTGGGAAGGAAAAGAAGAAAAACCAGAATCCCGATCGTGCATAACATGGATTTAAACCCCAAATCTCACTTCCCCTTTTGCTTACATGATTATTTAGGTTACTAATCATGTTATAATCATCAAAACATATTAGTTTAAACCCTTAATCTCATTATTAAAGCACATACAATATGAAAGGGAAAACATGTATAGTAACCATTTCAAAAAAAATGAATCCCATACCTCAAAATCAAGCTTCATCTCCTTCAACATCCATTGATCTAGCTCTCTTTCTCCTTCATTTCCTTATACACAGAGACAACAAACATGACTTATCATCTCTTCCTACAACCCTAAGATTATAAATCAAGCATGGAAGAAGAAATCTATGGAAAGGAGACATTACCTTCATGCTAAAACACCTAAATCCTAGAGCTTCTTCTTCAATCCCATGAAAGAATGAGAGAGAGAGAGAGAGTCCATTCCTTATCTCTCCAAGTGTCCCAAAATAAATGAATGGGAAACAATATCTTCCTAAGTAAATCTCCAAAATGCCCTTAAGCACAAATAAACCTATTATTTTAATTTCTTCCAACATAACCACAAGACTTTTTAATTCATTTCAATTACACCCTTTTCTTTAATTATAATTTAACTTGACTCATATGCTTACACGCTGAAATTACCAAAATACCCCTTTCGAGACTTAACCTCCATAATTGCAAAATAATCCAATTTTGCCTTAATTAATGATGGTCCTCGTTAATTAACAATAATCCATTTGGGTCATGATTGGGTCCTTACACCCTTATCATCACATAACTCTGATCTAAGCCAACTTAGGTTGTGGTGTCTACAACTACCTTCAATTTTGGGAATTTTGTGCACTAGTGCTAAAGTGAGTCAAAATTCAGAGTGAGAAGAAAAAAGACACATATCAGAAATAGCAAATCTCTTGGTTAATTGAGTAGTTATTATTAGTTTGTCAATGCGTTACCCTTGGTTTCAATAGTTAACATTAGCTTGTCAATATGTTAACCTTGGTTAAGATAGTTAACATTATTTTATCGATGTATTAGTCCTAAATTAACTGTCAAATCAGTGCCTGGGGTATGAAAAATTAGACAAAGTTGATTAACTCTAATTAGTACTTAAGGCATGGAGAATCAAGTTATCTGAATGCATTTGATTAGCACGTGGGACATCTAATTAGCATGTGGGACATGCATAATTAAGATGACCTGAGTGGGATTGATTAGCACCTTGGGTATTCATATTTAGAATAACTTCATTTAATTTGATTAACACTTATGACATATAGAATCAAATTGCTAGAATATGTTCGATATAGCACTAATTTTTTGGCATGAAAAATTAAGATGGTTTGTTGTACTTGATTGAAATTATTCTATTGGCCTGTATCATTGAGTGAATTGATCAGAGTAATATTTGATTGGTGTCAATTGTTGACTAACCTGTTGATTGATGTTTTTGAGAGGTACAATTGCTCCCCTCTTGAAATAATGTTCCACTAGGAAGACTTTTGGTAAATACGCATATGTGAAAAATCACTAAGATGCTATAAGCCTTTTCTGGCAAATATGCATATATGAGGAGTCACTACAATGCTTGAATCATTTTTTTGCACAATGACTATGCAACCACTCTGTATCTTTTTAGGATTTACATTGTCATTAGGCTTTCACCTCTTATCCAATAGTTCCTTGTTGTCAACATTAGCCTTGTGATTCCCTATGTCCATATCGAAACCTCTTATGCTTTGATGAAGGGTAAAGGTAGATCCAGTTCATAGTGAACGAATTTCCCTCAAGATATGAGGAAAATTCTCTCAAAGTATGAAAATATCCACACTTCTCCCTCATATCCACACTTCTCCTTGTTGTGTGTCTCCTTTTATTTGAACCTATTTAGTTAACATCTTATGATAAAGAAGAATGTTTGTATTCTTTTTCTATTGGAAAAGCATATGTATGCTCTTTGGTGAGAGTTCCCAATACCTATTGTGATTAAAGATTAAATATCAGTGCTCTACTTATTAAGTTTTGCATTTTGGGCTTTCTTTTCCTTTTTTATTGTTGTTTTTTCTTATCTTATTTTACATTATTGCTTTTCATTATAGTTTGCCATTTTATTTTGCTTTTACATTTTATTTGTCAGTTTCATTTCTGTTTTCTAAGTGCCAAACATAAATAAAAGCAATCATTAATGTAAAATAAATACATAAACTAAATAAATACATGTTTTTATATTTTTAAATAAATTTTTTTTGAACAAGATAAAATCTCCCTGGATATGATATAGCCTACTAATGTGGCCTTGGTGCTCTACGGTAAGTCGACCCTGGTAGTGTTCTAAGAGCTAGTTGTATAACTAGTGCCATAGCTTAGGGTGCTATTGGTGGTTGCTCTCCTGCCTGTTTGAATGCAAATTTAAGGCCTTATAGTGCCACTATCAAAGGCTGTAGGACCTATGCTATCACCCATTCTTACCTCTCTAACCCAGCCATACCTTAAGGACTGCTCAAGAGAGCTTTTCAAAGTGCTCATCAGTCTCTACTACTACCTCCCTACATCAGGGAACCTCTTCTTCAATACGGGCACCCTGCTCCATAATCTAAGTGAGGGAATCATCCACTACCTATTAAGACTCATTAAAACATTGACCCATAACCATTATATTAGGTTTAAGACCCTGAACCTTCATCTGCAAGGTTTATATAATCATCAATAATGTCTAAAAGGACTATATTGCCATGAGTATAGTTTATAATATTGAGTACTCACATCTATTAGCCTCCTTTAGCACTACCAAGCTCCTAGAAATGCCATCAGTTGAAAGTGTGCATATTGGTAATGGTGGAATAGATGTCGGAGGAGCTAAAAAAGTAGATGCCTTAGGATTTCCATAAGTTGAAGGAGCTAAATAAGTGGTTGCTTTGGGATATCCATAAGGAGATAACTTCCCTAGTCTTATGGTTGACGACCTTTGATACCTGATGGGAGATTTGAGATGTACTGGTGGCTATAGTGATCCACTTAGAAGATCTTGTAGGTCAATCTGCATATCAAACTTGTATTCTAAATCCTCTATCCTTTATGGCTCCTATGGCTCATAAGGCTTATATGCCCGATCCTCCTACTGAGGTGCATATGTTGGGAGTGCTTATGGAGCTATTGGTGTTTAACCTTGCTCATCTGCCTTTGTAGGTTTATTTAGAACTATATGATAGAGATCACACCTCTATTTGGTATTTGGTATGGCTAATAGGTTGTACGGTGTGATCATACCTAATCTACTTGGGACCATATGGCCTTAATAAACATGTACCTCATGATACTGTAATGTATATCTAAGGCCTAGAACTGAATGACCCTTTCCTATATATCTAAGCACCAAAATCCCTCGTACTTTATGGTGGTAAGGACCTCTCAGGTCACGTTAATGTAAGTCCTAAAAGCCAGGGAAAAAACTCTATCCATCTTACCCTGGCTAGAAGTTGATCAACCTTTTATAGCAATCCAAAATTCTATAGAAATTACCTTGACATGAATTGGCTTGACTTGTACTAAACCTATTGTAAAGCACGATATCTACTAGCCTACTCAGGTATCATATAAGTTAGCATCGACTAAGGTAACTGTGGGTATGCAGTCTTACAAGGCATCTTGTAAGAAATGTTACATGTTAGTTCATGGTAATCTTGAGTCACAAGCAAGCTAATATACAATAATTTTGATATCATGCTTGGTTAAATGTCTACATTTAATCTAATATGAAAGTGCACATTAATCAATGCAAAAATAATACACATATTTTGCTATTCTAACAATTATGCATGAAAAATGAGATATAATGCACATTACACTTTTTGTGAAGAATTTAACAAAAATTTGGTAGCATTCCAACTAGGAATGTGGTTGCCTTCTATATAAAGAAGCAAATTATACAACATAGGCCATCAGGGTTACCAAACAACACAATTCTTCCTAAGATCATGCATTTAATCCTTAACGAGATTCCAAAGAAAATTTTGGCAACTTTTCGGCTTGGAATATGACTGCCTCCTACATAAAAAGAAAATTTAAAGCAATACATAGGCCATCATGATGCCAACACTGTCACTATATTGACATAATTTACACTTCACTTCTTTTGAGAATTTTAGATAAAAGTTTGGCAGTATTCCAACTAGGAATGTGACTGCCCCCTGTACAAAAAGAAAATTTGATAACACACAGCTATAATGGCCACTAAGTAATGCAATTTAAGTTATTAAACCTATTCATAACTACTTGGTGTGATTACAATTATGCTATGTATCGCTTGCTAAAAGAAAGAAAAAAATACAGGCCTACATGCTTATACATAAGGCTCTTCATTATCTACAATGTTATGTAAAAAAAAAGGTTTGGCAATTAAACTACATAACTCAAACTATAAGGTAATATTTATTTCCAATTCAAAAAGAAATGGTCGAACCCATCATGCCTAATACTAAAGGTTTCTACCCTAAATTATGCTTTAGCCAAATATATGAAAGCGAAAGAAAAAAAATAAATAATAAGAAAGTTTGATAATACTTACTTGTGGAAGATAAAAGAGAAAATAAAGAAATAGTAGAAAAATTATGCTTACTAAAGTGTACCTAGCTCTCAAAGGATACAAGCATAAATGGGTCGAGGAACAGATAAAGAATAGAGGAGAAAAGCTTTAAAAATCAGAGAAAAAGATTTGAAATCAAAAAGTATGGAAGCTACTAGAAAAATGAAGAAGAATACTAATTTATTCAATCTTTTGAGCGAGGGACAGGCTTCTCGTCTATTGCTAACAATGGATAGGACTAAGAAATGTCTTGTCTCTCAGGGTAAAATGATCATTTTTCCCCCAAACCTAATTGAAGCCCTACTTTTCTATTTTAACTCATTTTCCTTCCATTTTTAACCTTTTTCATCAAATTTCAATCTCTATCCATCTAAAATTAGTTAAAAAAATGCTATTTTAGACTTTGTTACATACTATGACATTATTTTACAATATTTACAAACATTAACTGCCTTTTTTGAAAAAGTTCGAAATACCCTCAAAATTCATTGTGCCTCTTGAGATGAATGATTTTACTTTTAAGACCATTCGAAGTTAATTGCTTGACTTGCTAGAGTTCTAAATCACTTACAAAATGTAAACAAAAGATAAATGCAATAGTATGTATGTCCAATGTATGGGATATGCAAAAAATTCATTTATGGCCTTTCAAGGGTGATGGATAGGCTGCCCATGGTTTAATCCTTATGAGGGACGGTTGTGGCTCACCACTTTTTATAAATAGTTCTTTAACTTTCTTAGTCTTTATACCTTTAACCTTTCTGATGGAATATGACATGGTATGAATGTGATGATAACACAGCGAAAAAACAAAATTTTTCATCATACATACCATACAAATCCAAAGCAAGAATCGAAACATGCAATTTTAGGGTTTAAAACTTACAACTTTGGATGCCTTTTAAAACTTGAGGTTGGTGATGACCAGCAACTGAGATGAATTTATCCACCTTAGATCTTGATCACCAATGCCAAGGAACAGCCTTTTACGCCACTCCCTCTATTCTCACACACACAATTGCACCGACGGCTTAAAATCGAGATTGCTAGCTCTCTTTTAAGGTATTGTGTAATGGCTATGGTTTGAAGCTACAAAATTTGATTTTGCACTTTTCTTAGGTTACTATTACTACCCAAGAACACAAGAGAATGAGGAACAATCCTTTCTCCTTGTGAAAATTGGCTAAAAAAAACTTGAGAGAGAGAGAGAGTTTCACACAAAAGCCATAAAAATTAGGGTTTTTTGTTTTTCTCTCTCATTCAATATATATCCTTTTATTTTTAAGTGATAAATCTAAAATCAAATACTTAAAGATAATTAATTTTAGTCTTTATCACTTCTTTAAAATAAGAGATATATATTGATTTAAATTCTTTTGAATTAATCCAAGGTTAAAACATAAGACATATTAACCAAATAAATCATTTAATTAATATATACCATGTGCCGAAATTCCTTTGATTTTTCTCTAGGAATTTCAGCCACCAATATTCATAATTAAGAGATTTAATTTGATAATAAGTCTTTTAGGCTTTAATACTCAATTAATTAAATTCATATAAGACATTTAATTAATTGAAATTAAACCTTGTGGGCTGAATTTTTTTCTCTCATGGGCCAAGGTCCAATAGCAATCTAATAACCCATTACACACATTATTTTGACTTTAATTAAAAGCCCAAATTAATGTCCAATACTTAATTTAAATATTTTAAGCCCAATGCTTTATGTGCGATCCTATAGGTCCATTTAATGTTGGCAATGAATTAATAAATTAATTCAAAGGCTATATATATTCTCTAGCAAGATATTATAGCAATCCAAATTAAATGAAAATGCATATGGCATTTAGTGACCTAATGCAAAATTGCATAGTCCCTTACCCATAAATATCAGAATTAATATAAGGCATGGAACTCGTCATCCTTATATATTTTAATTCCTTTCTTGATATTCCAGTGACACTGAACTCTCAGATAAATAATGATTACTCATTATTTCATCTCGGTATGGCCATACACTTCTCAATTCACTGATCAAGTGGCCGGTGATATTTTCTTTCTTATCGAGAGGGGTAATTCCCTTCACTTCTCTCATGCTCTCTAACATGAATCAATGCATACCCAATCATACCCGTACTTGTCACTCTGTTACGAGCACGTTAGGTGTATGTCAAAGTACACAGTAATTCATAGAGAGTTCAGGTCTAAGAACTCCGATACAAAACTTGCATATGAGAAACACTTATGACTTATACCATGTAGTGTTCTCATGAGCGGATCATATCCAGATACCATGTTCTTTAACATGTATCTATGATCTCTGATTGACACTCTTGTCCTAATGATCCGTAAGACAGAACTCATAATATCAGAGAGAGCATACTAGTCTTAATTCATTGTTATTCCCATAACAATGACTGACTAGGGATATTTAGAATGATGTCTCATTTGTTTCAAGGTCTTACAACCATGTGCCTCACACATGATAACTTAAACCGAAACAACACTCTTGGATAGTTTTATCAATTGATATGCACAGGAATAGAAAGGATAAAACAAATGCCTCATTTTATTAATTCAAAGTGCTTTATTACAATGCATTGGGGCTAGGGCTTACACTAACACTTTCATCTTCCAATGAACCTTCTACCTGGTACTTTATCTCTCTTCCTTTTTATTTTCTTTCCCTTTTCTATTTATATACCTTTTAGTTATTTATTTCATTGTCTATCATTTCTACACTTTAGACTTGTGAAATTCTCATCACTATATCTTCCGGACTTGAGAAATTACATCGACTACTGGATAACCCGAGGTCTTTGTAAGATCCCTTCTTAGCTCCCTATTCCAACTTGAGTTTTATGACAAGAGTAACCCTACATAGGAACCTATTGCTTATTGTTGCTCGCCACTAGGACCTAAGGTTTCATGTGTTCATATTTACTCATGAAGAGTTATGTCCTCTACCACAGGAGTATGCTACTATAATGGATGCTAGGATTAAGTTGGGTACTCGACTATGTTTGCCTTCTTTTTTTTCTAGATACCTTAGAGAAATAACCCATGCTTTTCGCATTCTTCCTTCTAAGGCTAGAGGCTTGGTCCTTTATGTGAGGACATTCCCATTGGAGCCATTGATTGACATGCTGGCTGAGTTCGATAACATACCCACCTTTCAATTTAGCATGGTATTGCTTTGCTATTTTGCTTGATGTGTGTTAATACATACTGAGGATCCCATGACTAGGGATTATAAGCTATTTAGCATGGTAGATTGTGCATTTTGTGGGTGCAATCTTTTTTTTTTTTGTTTTGGTAGAGACTATCATTGGCTTGGATGCTATTCATCATAACCCTAGCTCTCACTTTATTGGCAGTCCCCTGTTGCTTCAAGTACGTCTTGATTTTGAAGGTAGTACACCCTTTGTGGGTTTTCATACTAACTTTTCTTATTAGAATATGCATCTTTTAAGATTTTTATACATTCCTTTACCTTATTTTTGCTTAAGATGAACCTAACTAACCCCAATGACTTTTTTTTTTAGGTGTGGCTTTGTGAAAAGTTAAAGTTACTGTCTGAGCCTCCTTCTTGAGTAAGGGCTATAGGCTCTATCCTATGAATCATGTCATACTTTGTAATTTGTAGCATGAGTTTCTAACAATCTAGGAGGGAGTTGACTGGCTATGCAATTTGATAGATGATAAAATCATGTTTATAAGCATTTGGCTACCTATTACCTCGATGGTCAGGGATAGAGGATTTGGATGCATTTGTTTGTGTGGATTGCATCGTGCCACCTTTTATGTCATTACTTGATGTGCTCACCAGTTTGGTGATAGATAAGACATCATCAGACATCCAATGGTTTTTTTATGGTGGTACACTTACCTATTCCTTCATGTCAAAGTATTATCAGAGGATTTGGACCTGACTTTTGGTGAGAACTACCATTCTTGATATCAATACCTATGATTTCACCACCTTTGCCTCCTATAAGTAGGGGGTCACTAGTCCATCCATTACCAATAAGCTCTGAGCTATCAGGGATTTTGATGAGAGGGAGGTGATATAGATATATTAGATCATGGTAGATCATGTCATGCTTTTATTGAACTCTTTACTTTTGAACATGTAAAAGAATATGCTACTTTTATTATATGGACAATTTTATGATTACATGCATGATATTTCATTTTAATTTCAATACACATGATTAGTATTTGATATTTCTCCAATAATATATTACTTAATCTCAAATTGAAACTTTACAAGCATCATAACTCCTATCATTAATCAACCCTCTCAGGTTTTTTTAATTGATTATTTTCTCTCAGCCTCTAATTTTTGTCTAGGATGCCTTTTTTTGATTTTCATCCTAAAAAGGTGGCCAATTTTGGCAAGGCCATTATTTTTTTTTATTTTTGACCCCTGGGGCATTTATTCTCTTCTTTTTCTATTTTATCTTAGCCATGAAATCTTTTTTGTCAATCTATGTTCACAGGTTCTCTAAATTTATTGTCACCACTATCTGATAAAATAGTAGCTCCCTTGGATAACAACTTTTTAAGCATGAAAGGTCCTTCCTATATAGGCCTAAACATGCCTTGGATAGCTGGGATTCCCGATCTAATCTACTTGAACACCATATCCCTTTCTTTCAGTGGGTGTTTCCTAATTATCTTCCTAAATGAATGAGCAAGCCTTTCTGATGCACTTGATTCTGATAATATGCCCTTATCCTATTTCCATCTAATAAATTAAGGTTTGTTAGCCTTGGTCTAGCCAATTCTCCTTCTAGTATCTTGGCTTTCAAAACCTCTCTAAAAAACTGTGCTCAATCTTTATTGGTAATACCGCTTTTATCTCATAGACCAAGGAAAATGAACTATCCTGTAGCCCCATAATGCAAAGGGTAACTTATCAGCCCAATCCTTATAATTTCAAAACATCTTATCCAGGATTCTCTTGATATTCTTAATAGCTGCTTCAACTGCCCCATTCACCTAAGGTTTGTAAGGAGAAGACTTATGGTGCTATACTCCATATTTGATAAGTATTTGTTTGGTTTCATTGAAAAATTGTAATCTATTGTCCAACAAACCGTATCTGTGTATTAGGTTTTTCTCGATGAACTTAGCCATATGCCTTGCATTTAGCTTTTTAAAGGATTATACTTCTACCTAATTAGTGAAATAATTGATGGCTACTATAATAAACCTGTGTTTGCTCAAGGTAGATGGATGAATCATACCCATGATATTTATGAGCCATTCAATGAATGGCCATAATGATACGAGATTGCATAGCTTTAAAATAGACAAATGCCTCAAGTTTGCATATTATTAGCTTAGCTAGCATTCTCTGACATATTTGGAATAATCACTATCCATTTGAGGCAAAAGAACCTTTAATGAATAATCTTATTGGCCAATGCTAAACCATTTATATAGGCTCCACACACTTTTATGTGCACTTCCTCTGTGACTTTTCTTGCTTCTTTTTATTCCAAACATCTTAATTGGATTCCATTAGGTTATCTTTTGTAGAGCACTCCTCCCATAGTAATGAATTGCGTTGACAGCTTATGAATCATTCTTTGATATTTTTCAATAGCTTCCTCAGGGTATACTGACTTTTTTAGATAATTTTGAATGTCATAGTACCAAGGTTTCCTATCATTTACTTCGATATCTACAATCTATTCATATTTAAAGCATGACTTATCAGAGCTTAAAATTAGTACATGCTTTAAACTTATCCTTTTTAGATTATCCCATATTAACATTAAGGTGGCTAAAGAATCTACTAGCTAGTTCTCTTCCTTAGGCATTTGCATAAAAGTACAAAATTGAAGTTGTTAGCTCAAAGCTTTTAGATATTAGAGATAAGGCAATAACAATTCTTTTTTTAATTGACCATTCACAGTTTACTTGGTAGATTACCAAAGATGAATGTCCAAATACCTCAGCAAATATTTCCCCTACAGCTATAAAGGCTTCCAATCCAAAAATGAATGTTTTATATTCAACTTCATTATTAGTGGCTCTGTACCTTAGTTTCTTAGCCAAAGGTATCCTTTCTCATTTTAGGGTGACCAAGATCACACTTACTAGGCTCTTTTGTTATTTACAACCCCATCAAAGTGTATCTACCAACCCTACACTGTTATTACTGTGATGTGTTGATTTGGAAACTTATAGGTCACTTCCTCACTTTCTAAAGGTTGAGCAGCTAGGAACTTTACTACTGCTCTCCCTTTGATTGCTTTTTAGTGATGTACTCTATGTTAATCTCTTGTAAAAGGATTAACCATCTTCCCATCTTACCTAAGAGTGAAGGTGCTTCTTGCAAATACATGAGATGGTTCTCTTTAGCCACTGCTTGTATTCTATAGGAAAAGAAATAGTGCCTCAACTTCTTTGATGCCCATATGACTACCAAATAGATCTTATGAACTTCAATGTACTTTGCGTCAAAGGGGAGAAACTTCTTACTGAGATAGTACACCATATACTCTATCCCAAATCATCTTCTTGAGCCATCATTGCCCCCACTAAACTATCTTCTATGGCCAGATACAAAATTAGAGATTTACCTACTTGAGCCAATCTCAATACTTGTGGATGCAACAAATATTCCTTGATGGTATCAAATGCCTTCTAATAATTTTCATTCCATACCACTGGGCAATCCTTTCTCAACAACTTAAATCTTGGCTTGCAAATTGAAGTCAGCTTAGCTATAAACCTGCTTGTTATTGAATTCTCCCTAGGAACCCTCTAACTTCCTTTTTCCTTTTGTGACACTAGTATTTCCTTAATTGCTCTTACCTTGTAAGGGTCTACTTTAATACCTTTTTGGCTCACTACATGCCCTAAGAGTATATTGAGATAACTCTAAGGATACATTTCTTCTGGTTGAGATGAAGGTTATACATATCAATCCTCTATAAAACTCCCTTAATGCCTCAAAATGACATTTTCAGGTAATTGACTTGATCATCATGTCATCTATGTATACCTACACTTCCTTATGAATCAAGTCATCTAATATCTTATTAGCCATCATTTGATAAGTAGCTCTTATATTCTTAAGCACAAAAGGCTTAACTCGATATGTATATGTACCTTATTTAGTTATGAAAGCTATCTTGATCCGATCGACTATCATTTTCAAATTTTGATTATACCCTAAATACCATCCATAAAACTGTATATGGCACAGGCTGCTGCATTATCGACTAGAACATTTATGTGGCGTAAAGGAAAGCCATTCTTGGGATAAGCCTTGTTCAGGTCCCTATAATCTACACAGACCCTGACTCTTCCATCATTTTTTTTGCCATAGAAACCACATTTGGTAGCCACATAGGATACTAAACTTCCACTAGGAATTTAGCCTCTATCTGCTTTCTTACCTTGTCTCTAACCTTCTCAGTCTATTTTGGTTTAAGTCTTTAAAGTTTCTGATTGACTGGTTTATACCCCATATACATTAGGATGGCATGTTTAGCAATTTCTCCATCTAGTCTCCATATATCTTTATAAGTTTAGGCAAAGACTTTTATATTTTTTCAATATTCTCTCAAATTTTTCTCTCTTTTTAAGAGTTATATCTAATGCAAATAATTTATGTTAGATTTTCTTTAGTTTCAAGATTAAATGAACACATGTTTATTAAGTTAATATCAAATATAAATTGTTCATAATCATGATTATGCATATTAAAGTTAGAAGAAACATCACACAAATAAGCAAAATTATTCATCTTATTAATGTAATCAAAAGGGCAATCAATGTTCTCATCAAAATGATCATGAACATAAATAATATCAATAAATGCATCATCTTTAGTCTTGGCAGTCTCAAATGTCTCTTCAGTCTTGGCCTTTGGTGGATCTCGACCTTGACCTTCTTTTTTCCTTTTAGTTGGACTGCAAGCAGCTTCTTTATCAGAACCTCTTCTGATGTTTCCTTATCCCAAGTTGAATTGTGCAGCAAAATCTCTTCATCTTAGAAACCCTCAACTAGCTTGATAATCCCTTATTCCCATTCAAAGACATCATTAAACAACTCAAATCTTGACACTAGCTCACCCATTATCAGCTAAGGTTTATTTTCCCTACTGATAAGTCAAATACTTGAAACTAGGATAAAGCTCTATAATATGTGGGGAATCCCTTTCTCTACTTCCTTCCATTTACCTTTTTGATTGGAGCTAGTAAATTCTAACCCTTGCTTATCTTTCTAACCCGTAGTAGCTACAACAATTTGAGGTCATTAGGAATTCTTATCTAAATTAGCACCAGGCAAGAAGTTTATCTTTTTCATCATATGTTCCACTTGGTGGCAATCCATAAAGCTACACTCACCTTTTTCATCACTGATGGCAGACATTTAGAATCCATTTGAAGGTTATTTGGTTATCTTAAGTATAGAAGCATGATTTTCTCTAGTAGCCTTAATAGTAATTACCTAACCATCATAGGGGATTTTAATCATCTGAGCCAGGGTGAAAGGCACTTCCCACAACTTGTGAAACCATAATCTCCTTAGCAGTCTAGAAAAGTTAATTGGAATGGATAACATTACAAATTTAGCTTCTATTTTAATGGGTCTTATCTTGACCACAACTTTAAAATTCCTAAAGGCTTATCTTTTCTAGTTATCATAAGCAGAGATAGATAAGTCAGACTTGTTCAACATACTTTCATTCAACTAGAAACCTGATATTGCTACTAAGGGACAAACATTGATGGAAAACCCATTGTCCACCATTACACAAGCCATATTCTTGCAATTCACCTGGACTTGAGGTATAGAGGATGGATATAATTTCTTCCTTCAACAAGCAAGTCAACATCAGAGTACACCATATTATCACTAGTTCCTTTTCTCACAAAATTTAGCAACTTAGAGGGCAAGAAATTGATAACAAAAATAGACTTACTTAAGGCCTTCACTAACTTGTATCTATGTTAGGGAAACTTCCTCAATAAGTCCTAAATACCAATTTGAGGTGATGTCTTATTAGCTGTTTAATTATCTGATTGTCCTACATTTAAGGACTAGTCTAACATGTTATGGTTTCTATTTCTCAGTATGTTATTTTTCATTCAAAAAGGTATACTATATCTCAATGGTTCACATTTCATATAATTCTTTATAATTCATAATTCTATCCATGTATAGGAATAGGCTATACTGGTTTAAGTTCTTAGTACATCATAATTATAATTATGTAATTCATCATATTGTACCATTATATTACATCATTTTGGCAAAATATGTAATTTACAATAATAGGACATAGCTAAAGGATAACACCATCTTCATAATTGCACTTTTACTAAACTGGTGTTGGCTTCATTGTTGTTGACTTTATCTTTGCTGGAAAGGCCTATCTTATATACCTACATCGATAAACACTCATTCTAATCTATACATCTTAGTGGGGAACAGTAAGTATGGGAACAACCACTCACAATGGTCATCCTCAAGCAAATGTAACATACAATAATAATAATATGCATTTATGTCATTTAACAATACATTATAATTAGTTTTCCAACATTTATGTATATTTGATTAGTCATCCAAAAACATATTATTCTTTGGCACCAAATATTTACTGTTTACCATATCCTGTGAATGCCTGCCTAAGTTCTATGGATATGGATAATGGATGCTGTGGATACCCGTATGTATCAAACATATGAATATTCAAAGGTATTAAACCATTGGACCCAAATGAGATCAAGACTATCCCATACTATGAACCCAAATTGGGTTAAAACTGTGGCGGTTAGATCTGTAACCCTATTGGCATGCCTATTTATCAACCACCAAGTTCTATGTGTAGGTATTTTTCATTTCACATATCACTTCTTCCCTTGTACATAACTCATCATATTGCATACTTATAAATATAATTATTCAAAATAATTACAATATTGTTCTTTTAACTATCATTACATAATCACATTTACAATGGTGTAACAATTATAGTATAATTTCATCTATGCAAATATAGACATATCTTTTATGCTATAACTTTATCCTTGTATTGCATTATTGTTTTCACATGTTTAATTTCGAAAATCACCTTTAATTTTAGGTTTAAAATGTTCTAAAAATGTTTAGAGAGGTTTAGGTATACTTTAGTATCAATTTAAGACCTAAAAATTAAGTTTAGGAAGAACAAGGGAGGGCTACGATCATTACTTAATAGGTACCAACCATGAGATAGGTGATAAGTCAATTTTATATTGATTTTGGACTATCTCATGGTCATTACCAAAAAGGTGCTAACTGTAAGGTCTATTATTTCCCAAAATAACTGAAGGTAGATTGTCAAGTTCAACTTGTATATCATTTTAGAATAAGTAAATGTTAGTTTCAGGCAAAGTGATCTTCTACAAATTTGTTCCTTTATCTTTATTATTTCCAAAAAATTAAAAATCACTCCAATCAAACCTAGAAATCTCTAGATATTCAAAAAACAACATAAAATACTCCTAATGATAGGGCAACAAACATAGTTTAGAGTTCAAGCTCGTTTTTCATAATCTTACAAAATGATTCAGACTTTAAATTCTGTATATGAAATCAAGATGTTTGAGTTTAGTTTTGTTTCCAACTAGAATTACTCAATTGGAGTTCCTCTAGCTCGAGTTATAGCCAAAATAGTCCTAATAGGCTAATTGAACACTAGGATAGATTTCAGATATTTCAAGAATTACTTTGCTATTTCAATTCTCATGTAACTTTAATGTTGATTTCAATCATAATACTTCATACTAGCCTATAGTATTTCATTTATCACCTTATAAACATAAACATACACAATCAAAGTCATAGGGAGTTCCCATACCTTTAAATAAGCTAAACACTCTCTTCAATCTTTCCAGATTTCTTTTCCCTTCGCTTTGCTTGTTTCTCCTTTTACAAAGAAAAAATTACAAATATAAACATTTATATCTTCCTTTCATTCAATTTTCATTACAAAAACAAAGAAGAGGAGAAGAAGGGTGTGTTTTTACCTTAAAACTTTAACGACTAAATTCTCACTCATCTCTAAAACCAAATAAAATTTTTAGGGTCACTTTTAAGGGTTATTTAGGAGTTAGAGTGGCTGAAATTCCAGCATTAAGTGGCCGACCAATGCTCCCCTTAAGTACCCTATTTTTCTTGCAATTTTATGAAAAATTTAGAGAAACTAGGTGCTAGCATCCTATTGGTCCACTTAGTTAACTTTAGATAATTGCACTTAGCTCCCTAGTCTTCTTCAATTTCTTATTCTTACCATAAAACTTACAAATTTTTTTATTTTAATTGAGCCCTTAACATTATATTCTCTCTCAATTATACACTTATATGACTTAATTTAAAATGACCATTTTGGTCTTTCCTTAGCAAACAATCTCCTCTAAGTCCCAACTTACAATAACAACAACTACACAGGCAAAAGTAAATCATATCATCAATTAGACTCATATATAGTAAATCTCTTAGGGTATAAGTAGAGGCATCGTAACTCTCTCCCCCTTAAAGAATTTGGTCCTCGAAATTTGTACCTATTTTGATACTTAGGTTCCTATATGGCTTCCTGTATGCCATGATGTTGCCATAATACTTTAACTAAAAGGATTTTATTATTTCACAGATGTTTGATTTCCTTGGCTAAGATCTCTTTTGGTTCTTTATCGTAAGTATAATCATATTGAAATTTTATATCTTGTACATGTACTATGTGAGATTGATCGGATCGATATCCTAGGAGCATGGAAATGTGTAAAATATCATGTAGCCTTGAAAATTTTGATGGAAGAGCTAGTTTATAGGGTACAAATCCAACTCAATCTAAAATTTCATAAGGATCTATAAATCTTGGATTGAGTTTTCCTTTCTTTCTGAATTGTAATATTTTCCTCCATGGTGACACCTTTAAAAATAGTTTATCTCTGACTTGATACTTAACATCCTTTCTTTTCAAATCTGCATATGATTTTTGCTAATCACTTGCTTCTTTAAATCTTTATTTGACATTTTGAATATTCTCCTTAGTATCTTTTATAATGTCAGGATCAATCATTTTATTCTCAGCCATCTCTGTCAAACAAATTAGAGTTCTACACTTACGACCATATAATGCTTCATAAGGTGGAATTGGAATAGGGTTTAATAGTCTTGAAGGAAATTGGTGTTTTTACCTGCTGACAAGTTAAGCATTCAGAAACATATTCAATTACATCTATTTTCATTCCCGACCACCAATAAAACTACTTCAAGTCTTGATACATCCTATTACCACCAGGATGCATAGTGAAAATTATGTTATAAACTTATTGCAAAAGAGTTCTTTTTAACTCTTTATCATCTAGTACGGACAATTTATTTTGGTAATATATAACACCATCATTTCCTATTGAATATTCCACGAGCCTCCTTGATGTATTATTTGGACTATTTGCTGTAGCTTTTCATCACCTTCCTATGCATCAATAATTGTTTGCCTTATCTTAGGTCGAGCCTTTAATTGAGCTATTATTAAGGCCTTATTTGATGCAAGTCTCTATTTTCATTGTTGTAATATCAAGGTTGCCACTATTTTTTGACTTAAAGCATCAAACACCACATTTGCTTTAGTCGGGTGGTAATCAACTATGCATTCATAGTCTTTGAACAATTCTAACCATTTGCATTGTCTCAAATTAAGATCCTTCTATATAAGAAAGTATTTGAGACTTTTATGATCCATATAGATTCTGCATTTCTTCCCATATAAATAATGGTACCATATTTTCATAGCAAAAACCACTACTGCTAGCTCTAATTCATGAGTAGGGAAGTTTTGTTCATGAGGTTTTAACTACCTTAATGCATATGTCATTACCTTGCCATCTTGCATCAACACACAACCTAATCCATTCCTTGATGTATTATTGTACATGGAATATTTTTTACCTTCTGTTGTCTATGCAAGAATTGGAGCTTCTGTTAATATTTTCTTTAAATATTCAAAGCTTGCTTGGCATCTATTTATCCATTCCAATTTGACAACTTTTTCAAGCAATTTAGTGAGTGGGGAGGAAATCATTAAAAAAACTTTCATAAATCTACGGTACTAACCTACCAAACCTAAGAAACATCTTACTTCCAGCACACTTTAAGGTGGCTTCCAATTAACTATGGCCTAAAAATTTTTAGGATCCACCCTGGAGCTTTCTGATGACATAATATGCCTAAGGAATGAGACTTTCTTAAGCTAAAAATAACAGTTACTTAGCTTGGCATATAACTATTTTTCTCGCAAAGTCTACAACAAGATTCTCAAATTCTCTGCATTTTCAACTTCATTTTATGAGTAGACAAGTATATCATCAATAAATACCACTACAAACTAGTCTAGATTGGGTCTGAACACCCTATTTATCAAGCTCATAAAAGCTACTAGTACATTTGTCAACCCGAAAGGCATCACCAAGAATTTATAATGGCCGTATTAAGTTCTAAAAGCAATCTTTTGAATATCCACATCTTTTTCCCGTAGTTAATAATATCCCAACGGTAGATCGACCTTTGAAAACACATCGGCAACATTTAATTGGTTAAAAAATCTTCAATTTAAGGCAATGGATATTTATTCTTCATTGTTACCTTATTAAGTTGCCTATAATCAATACACATCCTTAATGTACCATCTTTCTTTTTGACAAACAACATTAGTGCTCCCTAAGGTGATATACTAAGCTTAATGAAGGCTTTATTTATTAAATGTTGCCATTAAAATTTTAGCTCCTTTAACTTTGATGGTGCCATTCTATACGATGCTCTGGAGATAGAAGTAGTACCAGGAAAGATTTCTATAGATAATTTAACCTCTCTTTCAGGTGAATGACCTAATAATTCCTCTAGGAACACATTAGGAAATTTATTAACTATTGGTATATCTTGAAGGTTCACTGCTTCTCTTTTAGAATCAAGTATCAAAGCCAAGAATGCCTCACATCCCTTCCAATGAAGTTGTAGTACCTTCATAGCCAATATAACATTTGCTAAGGGTTTAGATTTAATACATTATACAATAATTTTTTCACCCCCAGCATTATTTATTACTAGTCTTAGCTTTACAATTCACTATTGCTTGGTGTTCAATCAACAAGTCCATACCTAATATCACATCAAACTCATGAAAAAGAAATATAATTAAATTGGTTGGAAATTCTTTCCCTTGAATCATAATAGGCAATATTACTAGTCACACATATATCAAAATTCAATTGATCCATAATAGACATACTTTTACCCAAATCCCCATTGCATATATACAAATGAATAGAACCTAAGTCTATAAGCACATATACATCAATGTTAAAGAGAGAAAAAGTACCAGCTATGATTTTTAAAGCATCGACTTTTTCTCGAGATTTCATAACATAGGGCCGAGTAGGAGGTGTAGAAGTAAAAGGTCAAACAACTATCTCAAAAATATCTCTTAACTGTGCTTTAAATTAACTAGATCCACCTCTACCTCTTCCACATCCTTTACCTACGAAAGGTTTAGTAGAGACTGTAAGGACCCAATCATGGCCCTAACCGGACTATAGTAAAGTGATGAGAATTATGGTTAATTAAAGCAAATATTGAATTATTTTGCATTGTTCAGGTAAGTCCCATTAGGGGTATTTTGGTAATTTTAGCATGTATGTAAATTGAGTATGATTAAAAAATTAAGATAAAGAGGGATATAGTTAAAACAAATAAGAAGTTTGAGTGTTAGAGATTAAGAAAAAAAAGGTAATGGGGTTAAGTGTAATGAGGGTAATTTGGAAATTCACATAATGAGATATTTCAATAGCTTCTTAGAGAAGGAAAGCAAGGGTTTTGAGAGGAGGGCGATCGGCATTTTGAGGGATAGCTCTCTCTCTCCCTCTCTGCTGGTTACGGTTTGGAGAAGGGGAGCTAGGGTTTGTGAGTTAAGATTTAAGGTAATGTCTTCCCTTAAAAATCTCCTTTTCCTTTTCTTTTCTTTATTTATGATTTTTGGTCATGAGGGATTGCAATATCATGTTGTTGTTCTTGTGTAGAAGGAGAAAGGAGAGAAGTAGATAGATCAAGAATAGGAGAAAGAAGAAAAAGATGAAGCTGGTATATAGGTACGGGAACTTTATATAGATAGTTACTTGTTAATTTTCCTATGTTTTTATATGTGTTTCCTTAATATAAGTTAAAGGTTAAATTGTAGAGATTTAAATGAATTTACAATAAATTAAAACTAAGTGTTTAAGATGAGATCTGGTATTTGAGTTTTAAGCTGAAAAATCTTAGTTTTGAAAGATGACAGCCGAAGTCCCTTATGTGGCCACGTGACTTGTTCCTCCTCCTTGCGTGGCCATGCATACTCCTACTTCCTTGCACAGCTTCATGATGTCCTTGCATCTTTAATGTGTGGCAGTGCCTCTTCCTTGTTTTATCTCTACATGGCCGTGCATTTTCAGTATGGTTTCCTTGCATGGCCGTGTGATGGCTTGTTTCTCTCCCTGCATGGCCTTTCTCCTTGCTTGGCCATGTGAATGTCTTCTTTCTTATTCTACATGGCCGTGTTTTGGCCTTTGGTTTCCATGCGTGGCCACGTGAATGGCTGCCTTTCTCCTTACGTGGCCACGTGAATGGCTTAATTCTCCCTCTGCTTGGCCATATGTTTGGACTTTGTTCCCCTTGCATGGCTGTGTATGCCTTGTCTTCTTTCTTTGGCACAACCACTTGCATGTTTTCTTTTAATGGTTCTACTTCACACTCTAAACTACAAATTCTTCATGAATCATAAATCGCGTATTATAGAATATAATTGGAGAGAATTAAATGGACCATAAGTAATATATATGATGACTATGTTAATTAAAGTGGTGGTTAATAAGCCATATGATTTCTAAATGAAATAATTGAATTGTGAAGTCTTTCTAAAACATTATGAATGGCATAGGTAGACGTTAATCTTGGATGTGAGTACTTTCACTACTTGTGAGACACCGAATGTATGTATATAATATATTGGATGAACTAAATGTACGAAGATTAAATTAACTATAATAAAGCAAAGGAAATGGTTTTGAAGAACCACTCAGGTACGTTCTTCTTTAGTGAATATGTTTTTACGTGTGGAGTCATATGGTCATGGTTTATATGACTATATGTATGGTTTCATTCTCATGAACTATCATTGGGTATTACCAGAGTCAACCTTGAAATTCAAATCATGTTGTTACTTCATGATCTTATGTCCAATGATGTGTATTGCATTAAGTTCTTAAAATATTATTTTGAGCTACTATTGCATCATACTCAGTTACCATTATGCTAAAGCATTCTAGTGTAAGATATAAGCTATCTGGTAGCTATGCAAGTATAAGCAAGTGATACGTATTTTTGAATATCAGGGCTTTAAGCCAGTATTGCTATGTAAATGAGTAATATGTGTTCAATTGTGGGAAATGGCTTTAAGTAAATGTTATATTAAATAAGAAAGAATATGATGAATGAAAGATGTTCATAAAGTGATAAAGCCTGTGGGTCTTAGTTCGGTTATGGATTAGATAGGTATGCTTAGAGGGATTCAGCATCTGCCATAGTTGACCCCATTTGGGTCTTGTTCCTTTATGGAACCATCATTTGGTCCTTTTGGGTCTATTGTTTGTTCCTTGCTGGAACCGTTGATGACCCTATTTGGGTATAGTGTTTTGTTCCTTTGTGGAACCATAGTTCGGCCCTTTGGGTCCATCATTTGATACCTTCGGTATCCATTGTTCCCGTTATCAACCCTTTGAACTAGTACTTGGTCGGCTATTGAAAGTTTAAAAGACTCAGCAATTTACTCAAAGTGAATAAATATATGTATATATATATATATATCATTTGCTTCACTTATATAATGTGAAAATGATAATTGCCTACTATATTACTTGGTTTAAATTCCTTTTTGGTTAGAATGATTTCAATGAAATGTAGTTCTCTACTCTGTACTATATAACTAAAATTGCATGACATATGTGAAGTATTGATGCCTAAAATAACTCGTATAGATGATGTATGATATATATACTCCCTTATGCTTTGATTGAACATTGAAGGCATATCATACATAATAATGTGATTAAATTCTTACGATGAAAGTTGTACTATTAATTACTATGAGGTCTAGATTATCGCAAGAATAATATTCATGTTTAGGATTGCAAATTCATTTGGTATAGCAAGGGTGAGATCGTTTAATATTGTAGACTTATATGTTCACATAAATTTAAAGGGTGTAATGATTTTATGATATTTTATTAGAGTTTATCCTTGGAGTTGGTTTCCCCACTAAGCTTTATACGTTAGCATGGGTTTTGTTATCCGTGTAGGTACTGGTTAAGCTCTAGTGGATCGATAGCTGGTGGCTAGTCAACCTTTGAAGAGAAGATATGACTGAGTGCAGTTGCTTGAGGATTTCATTATGTATTTTCTTTGGCATTTTGTTAGGCCTTTTAATTATAAATTTGTTTTAAGTTATTGTGGCATGTAATTATTATCGCGTGTGTTGTTTATTATTATCCATGCCTTATCTTTACTAGGTTATTATGGTGATTGATGTTTATGCATGGTTAGTGGATTAGGGTGTTACAGAGACTCCCCTATTGCTCTGCTATATAGACCTCTGCTCTTTTTTAAATGGGCAATTAGTCATAAAATGCTCAGTGCTACCACATTTAAAGCAAAGACCTATCAACATCCTATAGGTGCCCTAATATCTTTTGTAGCAATAGGTGCATTTAGGTGGCTATTCTCTACCTTATTCTTCTATAGCCTCCTTACTTGATTTAGCTAGGGTAATTGTGCATTATTGTCTACCCCTACAAGCAGGTCAGTTGCTAGATTCCACTAGTTGATCTCCTTGTGTGACCCTAGGTCGCTTTCCATTTGATGAACTTCCCCTAGCAAAACTTTTTCTTTGCTCTTTTTCTTTTTTATCTAATTCATTATTTTCCACCTGAATAACTGTTTGTACAAGCTGATGCTAATCTTCTTATTGTAAAGAAGTGGATAAATCAAGTGCTTCCTAATGCAATCATGTAAATAATCTTTAAACTACCGGTATTTAAATGCTTTCATTAATATTGATTTTGGTACATATTTGCCTAGGTGGATAAACTCCACCTCGTAATCAGCCACTGACATACCCCTCCATATTAAGTTTAAGAACTATGTCAATTTTTCATCTTTGTAAGTTTTAGTTACATATCTCTTCTTAAATTCCACTTTAAAAAACTCCAAAGTAAAGGGATCGAGGAATTGGGGTTGTGCCAACACTATTTTCCACACAAAATATGTCACTTTCTGGTTGGCTGGGCACTGGATCTCTATCAAGACTTATTTTATCTTTTCCAATAAAAGTTCTGCCTTTTTTTATTCCTCCCACATCATGCCAAAAAACTCATTTATATCTTGCTTTCTAATTGCTGCAATAGGTACTTTTAGTGCTATCATTCTTTATAAAATCTAAGCCATATCTTGTGATATCTTTAACAATGCTTCCCCAAGTGTAGCAACAAGTGCATCCCCTGGATGGATGCTGAAGATTTAGGATTTAAGGGATTTGATCTAATAGGCAAATTACTTTTCACAATCTCCTATATTACTTTTTGGATTTCCTTCATAATCTATATTTTAAAGAAACATAAGGACATCAATAATAAGCCAACACCAATAAAATTATATACATGAATGTTTTTAAACTCTTATCAGCCAGAATCGTCTAAACCATGCTCTGATACAAAAGATGTAAGGACTAGTCTAGCATGTTTTGGTTTATATTACTCAATATGTTTTTTTTTTTCATTTAATAATGCATATTATATCTCAATGGTTCACATTTCATGTAATTCTTTATAATTAATAATTTTATCCATGCATATGAATAGGTTATACGGGTTTAAGTTCTTAGTATGTCATAATTATAATTTTGTAATTGTTCATATTGTACCTTTACATTACATTATTTTAGCAAAATATACAATTTACAATAATAAAACAAAGCTAAAGAATGACAAAATATTCATACTTTTACTTTTCCTAAACTAGTGTTGGCTTCACTATTGTTGATTTTATCCCTGCTAGAAAGGCCTATCTTGTGTGCCTAAAAGGATAAATACCTATACTAAGCTATAAAGGTTAGTAGGGAATAGTAAGTATGTGAACAACCACTCATAGTGGTCATTCTTACACACACAACATACAATAATAATAAGATGCATTTATGTCATTTAATAATACATCATAATTAGTTATGCAACATTTATGTATTTTTGAATAGTTATCCATAGTATACTACTCTTTGGGACCAAATATTTACTATTTATCATATCATGTGAATGCTTGCCTAAGTTCTATGAATGTGGATAACGGATGCTATGGATACCAGTAGGTATTAAATATATGAACACCTGAGGTGTCAAACCTGTGGACCTAAATGTGGTTAAGACTATGGTACAAAATGGGAATATATTGTAGACACAAACGAGATAAAAACTATGATAGTTGCATCTATAACTTTATAGGCATACCTATCTATCCACCACCAAGTTTTATGTTCAAGCATATTTCATTTCACATATCACTTTTTCCCTTGTACATAATGTAAGACCCCTAACATGACCCTAATTTAATTTTGCATATTTGTATGATTAAGTTAAGGGGATAAATTAGCATGCTATTATGTTAATTGCATGAAAATAAAATAAAAGAATATGGTTTAATAGTATTTAAGGGTGTAATTAGAGTAAAAGATATTAATTTGGGGTTAATTTGTAATTGTGGCATATTAGTGGCCAATTGGGAATAAAAACATTTAATTATATGTTAATTTGAAAGGATGAATAAATTGATAGGTTGATTTTTTGAAAAAGAGTTAGTGGAGGGGTTAAAGTCTTACAAGCATAAAGGTTTGTAGCATTTGTGTGGCATGCAAACTTTCAAGGGACCATAGAGAGAATTTTGCTTGTTGATATAAAGATAAGAAGTTAGTGGATTGTGAGGTGGCTGGTTGAGATCTTGAGAACGGCATTTGAAGAGAGAAAACCAGAAAATTATTTATCTCTTCTTCCTTTGATTTTCATTCAATTATCTCAAGTAATTAGGTGATAATGTTTGTGAGTTAATCATGAGTTTAGTGCAGTAAACTAAGGTAATTAAACTCTTAATTTAACCCTTCATCATCTCCATCTTCTTCTTTTCAAGTTAACTGAGGAAAATGTACATATGCTGGAAATTTAAAAGTTGATGATGATGATATTTGTGAAGGAGAAGTGGAGGGAAGAAGGAGCAAAGGAAAGGACATTGCTAGAGGTTGAAGATATAGGATTTATCAGCCAAGGTATGGGAATTTAGGCTATTCATATTGCATGTGAGGATGATTATTGGAATTGTGTGGGATTTACATAACTCAATTTACGTTTTTCTGAAATTTTATCGATGTGAGGTTGAAGAAGAAAACTGTTCTTGCCGAGTCGTGAATGACTTCACGAGTCGTGAACATTAGTCCGACTCGTGAAGCTCTTCACGAGTCGTGAAGTGCAGTTTTTCCTCTCCACTCATGAGCTTCTTCACTAGTCGTGATGTATAGCCTTTCTTCTCCACTCGTGAACTCCTTCACAAGTCGTGAGATTTGCCTTATTTGCTTCACTCATGAAGCCCTTCACTAGTCGAACTCCCCTTCACGACTGAATGACCTGTCTGGAATGTTTTGCTCATAAGTTGAGCTATAAAATAGCAAATTGAATGATTCTTTTTGTATTGAAAATTAGACTTCCATACCTATATTTCATATGAAGAAACCTAAGTTTAAATATGTCTCTAAATACATGTAATCTAGGGTTGAATCCAGACTTGTTTAAGATTGCTCAATATAACAGAAATTGCAATATTGTGCAAATCATTGCTACACTTGATTATATGATCTTTAAATTGATTGAGACAGATAGTTGCTTATGTGATAGTAAAGTTAATTGAATAAGACATGTAGTATGACTATCAATGAAGGATTTATATGAATACAGATGCATTCAATTGTGTATATGAATAAAGACTAGTGATGAAATATCTAACCTATACATGTGATTAGTCTTGTGCATGATGGTCATATGCTAAATTGATATATATATGCACGTAAATCTTATGACATGGAAGTGCACATATTGACATGTACCTATGCTATAAAATAGGAACTATAATAGTATGACTTTGGCATGTGTATATGCCCATGAGGAAACATGTTGATATGTTGTATAGCACATAACTTGAATAATGATAAAGGTATATATATATGTGTTGGAAACATGCTCATAAGAATAAATCAACTATATGCGAATGTACCCACAGGTATGTACATTTATGATTATGTATATGAGTATATGAGCATGTAATTGCCTTATGAGATAGAAGATGAATTAGCATGACTATAAACATGTGAAATGCTTAATGAGAACATGATTAAGTATATGATATGATGATTATATGTCATGCCTATATGTTATGATGCAAATTATATATTCATACAGATTTGAATAAGCCAAATGTATAACTTGGCATGTGAAATGTGCATATATCTTATTATGCACCATAGAATTCATAGTCATATAAGACTATGCATATGTACACAACATTATACTATGAATACAGTATTAATATGTGAATTGAACATGAATATAGTTCTGCCTACGATACAGTTTTCGATGTGGATAGATAGGCGCCTATAGGGAAATTGCAGTTGCCATAGTTTGGCCAGCTTGGGTCCATAGTATATGTATGATCCCGTTTGGTGTTAGTGTAAGCCCTAGCCCCAATGCATTGTAACGAAACACTTGAAATTAATAAAATGAGGCATTTATTTTATCTATTGTATTCCTGTGCATATCAATTGATAGAACTATCCAAGAATGTTGTTTCAGTTTAAGTTATCATGCGTGAGGCACATGGTTGTAAGACCTTGAAACAAATGAGACTTCATTCTAAATATCCCTAGTCAGTCATTGTTATGGGAATAACAAATGAATTAAGACTAGTATGCTCTCTCTGATAAGTTGAGTTCTGTCTTACGGATCATAAGGACAAGAGTGTCAATCAGAGATCATAGATACATGTTTAGAACACGGTATCTGGATTAGATCCACTCATGAGAACACTACATGGTACAAGTCATAAGTGTTTCTCATATGCAAGTTTTGTATTGGAGTTCTTAGACCTGAAATCTCTATGAAACTCTTTATGAATTACTGTGTACTTTGACATACACCTAACGTGCTCGTAACAGAGTGACAAGTACGGGTATGATTGGGTATGCATTGATTCATGTTAGAGAGCATGAGAGAAGTGAAGGGATTACCCCTCTCGATATGAGAGAAAATATCATCGGCCACTTGATCAGTGAACTGAGAAGTGTATGGCCATACCGAGATGAAATAATGAGTAATCATTATTTATCTGAGAGTTCAGTGTCACTGGAATATCAAGAAAGGAATTAATATATATAAGGATGACTGGTTCCATGCCTTATATTAATTCTGATATTTATGGGTAAGGGACTATGCAAAATTGCATTAGGTCACTAAATGCCATATGCATTTTCATTTAATTTGGAATGCTATAATATCTTGCTAGAGAATATACTATAGCCTTTGAATTAATTTATTAATTCATTGCCAACATTAAATGGACCGATAGGATCGCACACAAAGCATTGGGCTTAAAAATATTTAAATTGTGTATTGGGAATTAATTTGGACTTTTATTTAAAGTCAAATTAATGCATAAAATGGGTAAACAGATTTTTGCCTAAAACAGCTAGCTGTTTTAGGCAAATCTGTAAAAACAGTTTTTTTGCCTAAAACAGCTAGCTGTTTTAGGCAAAACTGTCAAGGTGCAATTCTAGCTGTTTTAGGCAAAACTGTTAAGCCACGATTTTGCCTAAAACAGCTAGCTGTTTTAGGCAAATATGTGAAACGAGTTTTTTGCCTAAAACAGCTAGCTGTTTTAGGCAAATATGTTGGTCACGAGAGAAATTTGTTGGCATGTGCTAGGTTTAATTTCAATTGATTAATTATCTATGTATAATTAAGTTAATTGAGTATTAAATCCTAATTTGTATTTAATCAAAATATAATACTTGAGAGGAAATTAAAGTAGCCAAAAATTCAAACTAAAATACTAGTTGAATTCGGCAACTTATTTTACCTTAAATAAGTAAGTTTGTTTTGATTAAATGACTAATGCCATTTGAATTTAAATTCTAATGGAATTTAAATTAGGATATATCTCTTAATTAGGAAGTGATGGAGGCTGAAATTAACACTTAATTTACGGCACTCACACTTGACCTAAATTAGTGATATATATTAATGAATTAAATGAATAACATGTATGCCGTGTTTGCTATTTTTCTCTCTTGGCCGAAATACTCAAGGGGAAAGAAATCTTTCTTGTTCTCTTGTGTTCTCGGGCTGAAACAGTAACCTAAAGGAAGAACAAGATCAGATCTTATGGCTTCAAATCATTCCCATTGCCGAATACACAATCATAGAGCTAGCACTCTTGATTTGAAGCCATCTTTGCAAGTGTGTGTGTGAGAATAGAGGGAGTGGCGCAAAAGGCTGTTCCTTGGCATTGGTGATCGAGAACTAAGGTGGATAAAGGCATCTTGGTTGCTGGACATCACAAAATCAAAGAATAAAAGGCATCATCTATTGTAAGTTTCAAAACCCTAAAATTGCATGTTTTCGTTCCTAGTTTTGGATATGTATGGTATGAATGCATAAAATTTTTGTTTTTTCGCTGTGCTATCATGATTATCATACCATGTCATATTCCATCAGTGGTATCAGAGCCTAGACATGCTTATTTTAGTGCTTTAGATGCATGAAAAAATTAATTAAAAATCGTTATTTTGAAAACATGCAAATCTGAAATTTTCTGTTTTGAGTTTTTTGCATTGTTTTGGTGTAAAAACGATTTTAATTGATTAGATAGGTATTATAATTAATATGACATGTTAATATACTGTCCTAAGATGTTATTAGGGCTGGTAATGGTCGGATTTAATTATTTATACCTGATGGTACATGTTAATTATGAAACTAGGTGCTAGTTGGCATGTAAATTGCTAGTTTAACAACTAGTTTTCAAAATTAAATGTAAAAATGTTTTTGGCATGTTTGTAAGTGATATTTAAAGATTAATTATCAGGTCTGGACATTTTTAAAATTTGGTTTTAATTCTGGTCCATGATAATTTAATTGATTAATTTTAAAATCACTTAAAACAATGACTAGTTTGTGTTTGTTACATGTTTAATCAACATTGTTTGCTTTGTTTTGATTAAAATGGTAAAAACACATTTAGATTAAAATGGTAAAGAATATTAAATCAATATTTATGGACTTATTTAGAATATTAAATGACTCATAAAATTGATTTAAATGTTTGTGCATTTCATGGCATTACATAAGCATTAAACAACTAGTTTTGTTGTTTGTTTGTTTTTTGCATGAATGCCGTGTGTTATTATATGTGTTCTTCATGATTTTATTTTTAATTCATGTTAGCACATATTATATGTATTTTTAATGTTTATGGGCTGTATGACATAAAATTAAAAATGGCAAAATTGGAAATTATACTAGAGTTGATTTATGGCACAAATCTAACTAGTTTGTGTTTTGGGCTTTTAAGAGAACTTATTCAATAAAAGGATTTAGTCCATTGGGCTTTGGCCCAGTCCCGTTATGGGGTTTTCTCTTAAAGGTTCAAGTACACAATTTCCATTAATGGGCTTGGCTAAATTAATTAAAATTAGACTTTGTTTTATCCATGAATGCTATGTATATTTATTTGCTAATTTGGTGTGATGAATGGATATGCATGGTGCATTCATGGGCCCTGGGTTTTTGTAATTAAATATGGCCTGCGAGCCATTATGTTTTATTGTAAAAGTTTCATTTATTTCTTAGAATAGAATATACTTGAAGACTTTGTAAATCAAGACGAAGCCCACCGGAGTGGAGAAGCCCAACTCGAAGATTCTTATGTAATAGTATAGAATCTTAGTTGTAGGTTTTTGGGGCCATGTTTGTCACGCTTTACTTTATGCAATTATATATATATGCATGCTATGTATGGATGACAAAGCGTATGCCATGTAAGCCGTAATAAAATGAATCCCTAAAATAGTAAGTCACAAAGTTGCCTTCCTAATTCGAAACATGTCAAGGCATCGATCATCGGTCACGTAGACTAGGAGTCCTAGATGCGCCCGATTATCTTTGTGAGGCATGGGTTGTGAATGTAGGTTGGACTTAACATGGAAAGGGATGCCCGGACCTAGGCAACTAATAAATGGGTTGTGCTATAACATCTTAAGATGTTAGCCTATTTGATCCAAGAGTCATGTACGAGACATGATTGGAGTTTTCCTACCTAAGTAACTTAACTTGTTAGGTGTACAAGCTCAGCTTGACTAATAAGTTGTGAAAAGTGGATCTTGGCCCACATTAAATCACTAACGCGAATTATTTAAAGGGATATTAATTCGGTTTGTGGGATCATTAATAAGACCTCATTTAATCTTGCTAAATTTTATTGTAGATTGAAAATGGCATCTTCAAACAACAATTTCTCATTGCGATCGGTCCTTGAAAAGGACAAATTGAATGGCACCAATTTCATAGACTGGTCTCGAAACTTAAGAATAGTTCTTAAGCAAGAGAAGAAGTCATATGTTTTGGATGCACCCTTACCTGAGGAACCTGCTAGGAACGCTTCTGTGGTTCAAAAGGAAACTTTTGAGACCAAGAAAAGTGACTCTAATGATGTGACCTGTTTGATGCTAGCCACTATGGTGCCTGAATTGCAAAAGCAATTTATGGACCAAGAGGCCTATGCAATCATGGTGCACCTCAAGGAGATGTTCCAAGAGCAAGCTCGTCACGAGAGGTTCGTGACAACAAAGGCTTTAATTTCTTGCAAGATGGCTGAGGGTACTCCTGTTAGTACCCATGTACTCAAGATGAAAGGGTATCTTGATACTCTTGAGAAGCTTGAGGTACTAGTGCCAAAGGAATTGGCCACTGATTTGATCTTAGGATCTTTGCCTGCTGCTTATGATCCATTTGTGATGAATTATAACATGCATGCAATGAACAAGTCAGTCACTGAGCTTCATGGGATGCTTAAGAATGCTGAAGAAAACATTCGAAAGACCAATCCCGTACTAATGGTTCAAAAGGGAATTAAGAAGGGACCTGCTAAGGGAAAGGGAAAGGGAAAGGGAAAACCCAAGTCAGTTGGGAGTGCACCTCAGGCCCAATCCAAGCCCAAGGCGTCAAAACTCAAAGAGAGTGAGAGCACTTGCTTCCATTGCAACAAGATAGGGCATTGGAGGAAGAATTGCGCTCTCTTCAAGGAAGAACAAAAGAAGAATGGAGCCAAGGCGTCCAGTTCTGGTATTTTTGTTGTTGAAATTAACCTTTCTATTTCTACCACTTGGGTATTGGATACCGGTTGTGGTTCTCACATTTGTTCAAATGTGCAGGGGCTAAGAAATAGGCGGTTACTTGGGAAGAATGAAGTGGACCTCCGTGTGGGGAATGGAGCACGAGTTGCTGCCATGGAGATAGGCGACTATCACCTCACTTTACCTTCCGGACTTTGTATTGTTTTGAATAATAGTTATTATGTGCCTGCTATGAGCAGAAACATTATTTCAGTTTCATGTTTGGATAATGATGAATTTGATTTTGTTATTAAAAATGGCAATGCTCATATTCGTCGCCAAGGCATTTCTTATGGCAATGCCATGTTGCAAAATGGCCTTTATATCCTTGATTTACAAAACAAAGAGTCCATATACAACATTAATACAAAGAGGGTTAAATCAATCGAAATAAACCCTACTTACTTCTGGCATTGTCGTTTAGGACATGCAAACGAAAAACGCATTTCAAGACTCCACAAAACTGGAGTGCTTGGGTCATTCGACTTAGAGTCTTATGACACATGCGAGCCATGTTTGTATGGAAAAATGACAAAGAGTCCTTTTAACAAGAAAGGTGAAAGGACTAATGGCTTATTGGAACTAATACATACCGATGTATGTGGACCTTTAAGTACACATGCTAGAGGTGGTTTTAGCTACTTCGTGACATTCACAGATGACTTCAGTAGATATGGCTATGTCTATCTAATGAAGTATAAGTCTGAAACTTTTGAGAAATTCAAAGAGTTTAAGAATGAAGTAGAAAACCAACTTGGCAAAAATATAAAAGCCATTCGATCAGATCGAGGTGGCGAATACTTAAGCCAAGAGTTTGACAGTCATCTAAAGGAGTGTGGTATTATTTCACAGCTCACTCCTCCTGGAACACCTCAATGGAATGGTGTGTCCGAAAGGAGAAATCGAACTCTGTTGGACATGGTTCGATCTATGATGAGTCAAGCTAATCTTCCTATCTCTTTTTGGGGTTATGCATTAGAAACTGTTGCGTTTCTATTGAACCGTACTCCAACTAAAGCAGTTGAGAAGACACCATACGAGGTATGGACTGGGAAAGAACCCAATATGTCTTTTCTCAAGATTTGGGGCTGTGAAGCACATGTTAAGAAATTAACATCTGACAAACTAGAGTCCAAATCGACTGTCTGCTTGTTTGTGGGTTATCCCAAAGAAACAAAGGGATACTAATTTTACTCACAAGCCGAGAACAAAGTATTTGTTGCTCGCAAGGCTGTTTTCTTGGAAAAGGAGTTCCTTCTCAAGAAAGACAGTGGGAGTAAAGTAGAACTTGGAGAAATTCAAGTGCCACAAGCTCCTATAGAGGATGAGTTGGAAGTGGGATCAAGTTCACAACAAGTTGTGGAACAAGATCCCATTACACAAGTACCTAGAAGGTCTGGTAGGGTACGTCAGGAGATTGAGAGATATGGATTTCTAATCACTGACAGTGACACTATTGAGTTAGTAGATCGTGAGGATCCTACTACCTACCGAGAAGCTATTGAAAGCCCAGACTCGGATAATTGGCTTGAAGCCATGAAATCCGAGATGCAATCAATGTACGATAACCAGGTTTGGACCTTGGTTGATCCACCGGAAGGTGCTAAGGTAATTGAATGCAAGTGGTTATTCAAACTAAAAGCTGATAAGACCTACAAAGGTAGACTAGTAGCAAAAGGTTTTCGACAAACTCATGGTATAGACTATGACGAGACCTTTTCGCCTGTAGTCATGCTCAAGTCCATTAGGATCTTGCTTGCCATAGCTGCATATCATGATTATGAGATATGGCAAATGGATGTCAAAATTGCTTTCCTCAACGGAAATTTACTTGAGGATGTGTATATGACACAGCCTGAAGGTTTTGTCAATCCCAAGCATCCTAAGAAGGTTTGCAAGCTTCAAAAATCCATTTATGGATTAAAGCAAGCATCCCGAAGTTGGAATCTTCGTTTTGATGAAGCAGTCAAAGATTTTGACTTCATCAAGAACGAAGATGAGCCTTGTGTGTACAAGAAGGTTAGTGGGAGCATAGTAGTGTTTCTAGTCCTATATGTGGACGACATCCTTCTCATTGGGAATGACATTCCAACATTGCAAAAGGTTAAGCAATGGTTGGGAAAATGTTTCTCAATGAAAGACTTAGGTGAAGCCGAGACAATACTTGGTATTCGAATCTATAGAGATAGATCGAATCGGCTTTTGGGACTAAGTCAAGAAAAGTACATAGACAAAGTACTAAAGCATTTTAGTATGGGAGACTCAAAGAAAGGGTACATACCTTTGGCTTTGGGAGTTCCTTTGACTAAAGAACAGTGCCCTAAAACCAAAGAGGAAAGGGACAACATGAGTAGAATCCCATATGCATCTGCTATTGGATCTATCATGTACGCTATGTTATGTACTAGATTGGATGTTGCTCATGCACTGAGTATAACCAGTAGGTTTCAGCAAGACCCTGGTGAAAAGCACTGGTCTGCTGTAAAAGGGATTCTGAAGTACCTGCGAAGGACTAAGGATCACTTCTTAGTGTATGGTGGTCAAGAAGAGCTCGTCATACAAGGTTATGCCGATGCTGCTTTTCAGACCAGCACTCAGGATTCTAGATCGCAATCTGGGTTTGTTTTTGTTTTGAACGGTGGTGCTGTCAGCTGGAGAAGCTCAAAGCAAGAAACCGTTGCCGACTCAACTACAGAATCTGAGTATATTGCAGCAAGTGAGGCTGCAAAAGAGGCTGTTTGGATTAAAAATTTCATTACTGGATTAGGAGTGGTCCCAAGCATCCTAGATCCATTAGAAATTTTCTGTGACAACAACGGGGCCATCGCACAGGCAAAGGAGCCCGGGTCACACCAGAAATCCAAACACATACTCAGGAGGTACCACTTGATCAGAGAAATCATTGATCGTGGGGACGTCAAGGTTAGCAAGATAGCAAGTGAAGACAATGTAGCAGATCCTTTGACGAAACAGTTACGTCCAAATCTGCACGAGGCTCATTTGAGAGCGTTCGGTCTTAGGGCTATGCCTAATTGGGACTAGTGCTAGTGGGAGATTGTTAGTGTAAGCCCTAGCCCCAATGCATTGTAACGAAACACTTGAAATTAATAAAATGAGGCATTTATTTTATCTATTGTATTCCTGTGCATATCAATTGATAGAACTATCCAAGAATGTTGTTTCAGTTTAAGTTATCATGTGTGAGGCACATGGTTGTAAGACCTTGAAACAAATGAGACTTCATTCTAAATATCCCTAGTCAGTCATTGTTATGGGAATAACAAATGAATTAAGACTAGTATGCTCTCTCTGATAAGTTGAGTTCTGTCTTACGGATCATAAGGACAAGAGTGTCAATCAGAGATCATAGATACACGTTTAGAACACGGTATCTGGATTAGATCCACTCATGAGAACACTACATGGTACAAGTCATAAGTGTTTCTCATATGCAAGTTTTGTATTGGAGTTCTTAGACCTGAAATCTCTATGAAACTCTTTATGAATTACTGTGTACTTTGACATACACCTAACGTGCTCGTAACAGAGTGACAAGTACGGGTATGATTGGGTATGCATTGATTCATGTTAGAGAGCATGAGAGAAGTGAAGGGATTACCCCTCTCGATATGAGAGAAAATATCATCGGCCACTTGATCAGTGAACTGAGAAGTGTATGGCCATACCGAGATGAAATAATGAGTAATCATTATTTATCTGAGAGTTCAGTGTCACTGGAATATCAAGAAAGGAATTAATATATATAAGGATGACTGGTTCCATGCCTTATATTAATTCTGATATTTATGGGTAAGGGACTATGCAAAATTGCATTAGGTCACTAAATGCCATATGCATTTTCATTTAATTTGGAATGCTATAATATCTTGCTAGAGAATATATATAGCCTTTGAATTAATTTATTAATTCATTGCCAACATTAAATGGACCTATAGGATCGCACACAAAGCATTGGGCTTAAAATATTTAAATTGTGTATTGGGAATTAATTTGGACTTTTATTTAAAGTCAAATTAATGCATAAAATGGGTAAACAGATTTTTGCCTAAAACAGCAAATCTGTAAAAACAGTTTTTTTGCCTAAAACAGCTAGGCAAAACTGTCAAGGTGCAATTTTGCCTAAAACAGCTAGCTGTTTTAGGCAAAACTGTTAAGCCACGATTTTGCCTAAAACAGCTAGCTGTTTTAGGCAAATATGTGAAACGAGTTTTTTGCCTAAAACAGCTAGCTGTTTTAGGCAAATATGTTGGTCACGAGAGAAATTTGTTGGCATGTACTAGGTTTAATTTCAATTGATTAATTATCTATGTATAATTAAGTTAATTGAGTATTAAATCCTAATTTGTATTTAATCAAAATATAATACTTGAGAGGAAATTAAAGTAGCCAAAAATTCAAACTAAAATACTAGTTGAATTCGGCAACTTATTTTACCTTAAATAAGTAAGTTTGTTTTGATTAAATGACTAATGCCATTTGAATTTAAATTCTAATGGAATTTAAATTAGGATATATCTCTTAATTAGGAAGTGATGGAGGCTGAAATTAACACTTAATTTACGGCACTCACACTTGACCTAAATTAGTGATATATATTAATGAATTAAATGAATAACATGTATGCCGTGTTTGCTATTTTTCTCTCTTGGCCGAAATACTCAAGGGGAAAGAAATCTTTCTTGTTCTCTTGTGTTCTCGGGCTGAAACAGTAACCTAAAGGAAGAACAAGATCAGATCTTGTGGCTTCAAATCATTCCCATTGCCGAATACACAATCATAGAGCTAGCACTCTTGATTTTAAGCCATCTTTGCAAGTGTGTGTGTGAGAATAGAGGGAGTGGCGCAAAAGGCTGTTCCTTGGCATTGGTGATCGAGAACTAAGGTGGATAAAGGCATCTTGGTTGCTGGACATCACAAAATCAAAGAATAAAAGGCATCATCTATTGTAAGTTTCAAAACCCTAAAATTGCATGTTTTCGTTCCTAGTTTTGGATATGTATGGTATGAATGCATAAAATTTTTGTTTTTCCGCTGTGCTATCATGATTATCATACCATGTCATATTCCATCATTTGGATCATGATCAACCCCATTTGGGTTGATAGGCTACCTCGTTTGGGTATGCTTGACCTGTCCATAGTATAGTTTGGCCCCGTTTGGGTCTATAGATTTGATATCTTCGGATATCCTTCTTTAATACCGATGTGTATCCATAGTTCCCGTTATCCACCGATAAAGCTAAGGTAGGCTAAATGTTATTCATAGTAATGATAAAGAAATTAAACAGTTAAAGTGATTTGACTAAAGATTGATATTGTGGATCATAATGTTGTTTTACCACAGGAATTATGTTTTATTTGAATATGTTTACATGGGAAATTGCTGTCTATATGAATTATGAATATGAGCATAATTGTTACTCTTCTGGGTACAATGATTAGGAACATGGAAGAATATTTTATGCTTTAAAGTATTTGGTATTAAAGACATGATATGTTGCATATGTTATTAATTGTATACATTGTATATGTATGTTTGATGACCTGTGTGTGTGGTCATCCATCTGTAGATATTCCTTACTAAGCTTTATAGCTTAGCACGGGTTATTTTATCCGTGTAGGTTCAAATAGCAAGACTTTTGTTGAGGGACGTTCTCTGCATCAGGAAGGGCCAACCATCGACTTATAACCTTGATGTAGGATATTTTGTAATACAATTATCATATGTTTTGTATTAAGGCCAGTTATTTTATGTTATGTTAAAAACCTATGCGGAATATTGTAACTCACTAGTAGTAAAGTTAAGACAGAATATGTGTGCATGTGATTTACATAAAGTAATACTCATATAGTCTAGTATGCATGTTAATAGGTATGAAATGGAAAACAGGAATAGACTTGTAGCACGCATATAGGCATATGAAACCATGTGGCATGTTTAATGGCTAAATGATGATTAAATGAATATGTAACATGGCTAAATGATGATTAAATGAATATGTAGCATAAGCATGATTAATAGTATTCATGATACATGTATAATGGGGCATTTACATAGGGGGTGCTACACATAACTCCTCATATTGCATACTTATCAATACAATTATTCAAAACAATTACAATATTGTTCTTTTAACTATCATTGCATAATCACATTTACAATTATGTAACAATTATAACTTTATTCTTGTATTTCATTATTATTTTCACATGTTCAATGTCAGAAATCACCTTTAATTTTATGTTTAAAATGTTCTAAAAATGGGTAGAGAGGTTTACATATACTTTAGTATCAATTTGGGACCTAAAAATTAATTTTAGGAAGAATAATGGAGGGTCACAGTCATTGCTTAAAAGATGCTAACTGTGAGATAGATGTTGATTCAGTTCTATACTAATTCTGGACTACCTCATAGTCATTACCAAAAAGGTGTTAACTATGAGGTCAATTTTATCCTAGAAATACTAATGGTAGATTGTAAACTTTAATTTGTATATAATTTTCAACAAAGTAAACATCCATTATAGGTAAAGTGATCATCTAAAAATTGTTTGTCTATCATTTTAGTTTCCAAAACATTAAAAGTAACTATAATCAAACCTATAAATCTCATGATATTTAACATACAATATAGATTGATCCCAATGAAAGGGTAGCAGACAAAGTTAGAGTTCAAGCTCAATTTCCATAATCTTACAAAATGATTCAAACTTTACATTCTGCATATGAAATCAAAATGTGTGAGTCTAGTTTCTATTTTAACTAGAATTACCCAATTTGGGTTCCTTTAGCTCGAGTTGTAGCCAAAATAGTCTTGATAGGTCAATTGAACTCTAGGGTAGATTTTAGATATTTTAAGAATTACTTTGCTATTTCAATTCTCATGTAACTTTAAAGTTAATTCTAATAATAATACTTCATATAAGCCTCTAATATTTCATTCATCACCTTATAGACATAAATAAATAAAATCAAAGTCATGGGGAGTTTCTATACTGTTAAACAAGCAAAATACTCTCTTCAATCTTTTTGGATTTCCTTCCCCTTCCCTTTGCTCATTTCTCCTTGTACATAGAAAATAATACTTATATATATATATATATATATATATCTTCCTTTCATCTAATTTTCCTTATAAGAATAAAGAAGAGGTGAAGAAAAGGGTATTTTTACCTTAAAATGTTAACCACTAAATTCTCTCTCCTTTATAGAACCAAGCAAAAATTTGAGGGTCACTTTTATAGGTTATTTAAGGGTTAGAGTTGTTGAAATTCCAACCTTAAGTTGTCGACCAACTCTCCCTTTAAATACCTCACTTTTTCTTCCAATTTCAAAAAAAGAAAATCTAGAGACACTAAGTGCTAGTAACCTATTGGTCCACTTGGTTAACTTTAGATAATTGTACACATTATTGATTTCTTTGAGAAAGATAGCACCCCAGCATTCATCACTAGCATTAGTCTAGATAATTCTTTTTCCAATGGAAGGAATATGAAAAGGTGGTAAATTTTGAGTTACTGCTTTATTTTTTTAGACTGAATGGGTGTGAGTGGTATAACAAGGTGGAGGATTATTTTTCAAAACATTATAAATTGCTAAAAAACTCTAATGGGGTAGGAACTATTGGATACAATTAGCAATACCAAGGAACTGCTAAACTTGTTTGAGGGATAGGTGGCTATTAGGAAATTTGAGAAGTTCAAAGGCCAAGTTGGGTTGAGATTGATATGTGTAATTGATGAATTGCATGACAAGAAAATCAATTTCTTCTTTGGCATGAATCATTTTTATGAGGAGCAACATGACTCCATGATTTATAGTAATGTCGATAAACTTTTGGATATGCTTTTGATGGAAAGAAATATTAGAAGAAAATAATAGGATATCATGGATGTAGATTAGTGTATGGTGAAAGCAAAGGTTCATAGACACGAATCATGGATTGTTGGAAAATTGAAGGACAAATTTTAAAACCAAATGGCATGATAGTCCATTGATAATGGAAGTTTGGGATACAAAAGGTTGTTTTAGGATAATCAAAGGGATCAATACCTAATTGCCAAAAACCAGCTTTGAGATCAAACTTTGAAAAGATATAGGCATCATGAAGGAAGGGAAATAATAAGGATATTTTGGGAAAGGGTATTTATTATCTTTGAGAAAAGTGTTGAGAGGGGTATAATCAATGACAAGTCTTTTTCATCCATGAACTTGTTCAGAGTGTTTATTGACATAAAAGTTGATCGGTGTCTTACTAGATCGGCTAGTAATATAGGAAAATATAATTATAACCCTCTAATAACCCAAGGGAAACCTGTATTTGTGTGAATGATTTGAGTTTTAAACTGGAATTTATATGTAAAAGGACAAAAAAGAAATCCTAAGGTTGTAATGTCAAAGGTTGAAAAAACAAAAAAAACTTTAAAACTAAAAATAAAATAAAATAATGAAATATTTTAAAATAATTAACTTGAACTAAAACAAAATGAAGTAATAAAATGAGGTAAAAATCAATATTAAAAGGTAACTTTCACTAAAGAACTATCCACCTTAACCTATATCGTCTTGACTTAATTCAAAAGAAACACAAGCAATTATGAAGAACTTAAATGAATAAAAAAAGATAAATTAACTTAATATTATCATTCTAAGCATTAAAACTTTCTTATTAAGACCAATTCAACACTTAGCATAAATATCTGAGTTAAATCTCATAGATGTCTATTAAACCTTTTTTCCAGTAAATTTAACTTTCATCTATTCTTAGTTACACCTTTCTCAGCATTAACTTACCTTAATTAACACAAAATTATATCTAATGAAGAACATAATCATGCATTAACATAAGTAAACTAACCTAAGAACATATATATCAAAGTTCAAACAAAAAAATCAATTATTAACCAATAAATAAACTAGTTAACAACCAAGATTTAGCTAACAAATGACAAAACTATGCTCAAAACTAAGAAACAATCAAAACTTGCATTAAAACTAAGCACAAACAAAGCCATAACAATAAAGAGTTAAGGATTCAAGTATCCTTTAGCAAAAGCTAAAGAAAACTACTCAATACGCATGTTTCATAACTAGAACAAAGTTTTAAGAAGAAAAAAATGAAATGAGAACAAAGAAAATAGAAAAACTACATAAAACTAAAAACTATTGAGCTCTTTTCATTGATGATGATGATCTTTCGGTGTTTTGAGTTGTCTATTTATAGGTAAAATAAGATATAGTAGTCTTCTAAACTTCCTCAATTAGAATAGGAAAATACTTCTTTCTCGAATAGGAAAATCCTTCCAAACATCTAACTTCTTTCACACAGCCAAGGCAAACCCTATCTAACTTGGTGCACTGCCGTGCATTCTTCTCCAAGGAAGTGCACAACCACTTAAAATTTAAAGCCTACCCATGCATTGCTGTGCATCCTTCCTTATAGGGCTACATGACCACTTGAGGATTATGCCTTTCATGTGCATGGACATTTAATGAAGAAATTGGTTTGACTTGTCTTCTCACACGACCACATATAATCTTATGCAATCTCCATGCACAACCACTCATTGCTTCACTAGACTTTACGTATAATTTACTAGCATAACTTTTCCAATTTCACAGTCTTGGCCTAAAACTTCTTGTCTTTTGCAATTAGGCTCTTTTGCTTGCAATTTAACCTTGAAAACACCAAAACTTATAATTAGCTCCTATAAGACAAATGTACATATTTAAACTATAAATTAACCAAAATTAAACCAAATTAACTAACTTAAACACCTAAAATTATACTAAAAATATTATATAATTCATAGTTATCAAATACCCCATACTTAAACCTTGCTCGCCCTCAAGCAAATTAGAACAATCCAACTCCTCAAAATAACCAAACTTAAATAAAGAATCATGCATTTTATAATCAAGCTCAGCATTCAACAAAAGCACTTAATAGAATAACTTCAATCAAGACAATATACGTTAATTTCCTTATATGTGTGCAAGAACAAATCATTTTAAGCATTTTACAAATCAAAACATCTACACAATTACATAGTGAAGCTTTAGAATGAATGCATACAAATGGTTTCATGCTTGAAACACTAGAAACACCATAAGTCTCTCCTTTAACATTGGAACCCAAAGGTCATCTCCACTAAACAACTCAAAACAGAACTTATAATCACTTAGGTCTTTCAAAGGTTGTAATGGGGCTAAGGAAATAGTTATCAAAGAATGCATATAAGATAGTCAAAAAGAATAGCCACTTTAAGATAAAATAGACTAATAATTCTTAAAATATTATCCCATTAGCTTAATCAATGAAGAACCTAATCGACCTCACTTATCTTTCCATAATCCCAAGCTCTTATGAGAAAATATATTGAAATTCTCTCAACTTCCCTACTTCATACCCTTTTAAAAGCCACAATTATTATCTTTTGCAACAACCCTATGCTTAAGAGTTTATCATAGATGCTAGCTTTATTATCTTTTCTATTTTTTTTCGTGATGCTAGCAAAATAGTATAAGCCTAGATAATAATAAAGTAGTTACAAGGTGAATTCTTTTTCACTTGACTTCAACAATAGCTCTTGCCAATATATTTCTCTCTCCATCCATCAATATATTAACTTTCCATTAATCCATTTAATCCTAAAGTGGCTAATTCTATAAGGGAAGATAAAAGCTTGTAGGCTATATGGTTATTCATATGAATGCAATAAGAAAAATCAATATGGCACGTATTTAAGCATGCCTTGTTAGGCTCAACTCGGCTTACAATGGATACAACTTTCATAAGGGTAGGAAAAAGGTCTTTTAAAACATACAAAGAAATTGTTACCTAGATCATTTTTCAAGTCGCTTGAGTTACTTATATGCTTCGAAGGGTGATAAGGAAGGTTTTAATGCTCTCAAATTCTTTATTTCACTATTTCATTGCATTGTTTTTCTCTAAGTTCAAAATTGGTCTCAAGTGTTCTCATAAGAATGGAAACTAACAGATATTTATCAAGTTGAAATTTAGATTACCTAGAGATTTATCCAACAACATATTCGTTCTATTGCTAAGAAAAGATTCTAAACATGCATATTCTAGTATTCAAGTTTACTATGTTTATAATTTTTAAGGAAAAACTGGGCAAACTAAGTTCTTGGGAAAACTAGATGATAATGTTAAACTACATTCTATTTTTAATAAGTCTTACAAACTTCTTAAGCAAAGGAAACAACCTACCACTAACCTAAACACAAAATAAACATAAGCATAATAAAACAAACACAAAATTGGTTTATGAATTGAAATGATAAAGATTAGAAGTATCAACTCCATGAACAAAATTGAGCTTAGGCTCTACCCCCTCTTAAAAACTTTACTATCCACAACAAATGTAGAAGGACTATGCTAATTGAGGCAGAGGTAGTAGGTAACGTTGCCAGAACTGATGGACAAAAGTCTCAGTAGTTTTCTTGACATCCAAAACTATATCCCGCAATGTCTAAATTCTTCTATGTATATGATCTAAGTGAATTTATTGTGCATCCATTCGACTGCTGAACTAATTAAAAGAAGCCTCCCACTCAGTTGTAGTTAGATCAACTGTAGGGGGATTTTCTACTGAAGCAGCTTCATCTTCATTTGGCTCATTGCGTTATGCATCAAGACGGATATTAATTTCTCTTAAATAGTCTTCTCGTGTTGTCCAATGGCACCGTGGCTTAGGCACCAGGATCTTCATTCTTTTTAACATCACATTATTAATACATGGCAAATCCCTTCCAATTATATCTCTTATAGTTGGGCAACAAACTGCCATTGCTAAAATTGTAGCTATCCAACCAATGGAGATGCTATTATATTAGAGGGCATCTTCTATAAGTCCCTAATCTTATTTGCAATAATCAAAGCCCTATAGATCAATCCACCATACACCAAAGAAGCATGGTCTATAAAGCATTCACTGCACTGAGATTCTTCAAATTGTTGTAAACACTCTTGGTTAAATGCATGGTCTATAAATGATTTTAAGTGCATGATCTCTTAATGCATGAACCTTACATCTTCCTCCTCTCCGTGGCTCAGGATTTAGTGGATCTCGAATTTGCTCCCAATTATCCTCAACAGAAACATTAGTCAATTCAATTGGAGCATTAAGCAAAAATCTTAGGTATTCGAAAAACTACTTGAAGGTCATCGAATATCCTTTCTTTCCAAACTTAAAACATATTGTACCCATGTTATCACTATCCCCCTTAAAATAACACTCAAATGAATATAAGAAATCCCGTGCCATGTTGGGGTAGACTTTAGGCTTATGATCGATGAACTGTTTACACTTAATGCACTGAATTAATGGTAGTACCTCCATCCATAAGTTACTGGCAGGAATCTTTAGAAAGAATTGACTCAGGTATGCCGATTGAACATAGTTGTAGGCACCGAAGTGGTCAAATTGAGCAACCTTAGCTCTATCAACATATGAGGGAATATGGATACCTGAAGAGCTTGTAACATCAAGGTTTTTAGTCCACCTAGCTACCACTAAAAAATAAAATATAAGTGTGTGTGCAAAAAATTGTAAGCTAAGCACAAAAACAAAACACAACTTATTGGAAAGAAGACTCCTGGAAGAATGAGCAGGTATGCACATGAAGAGGATGGTAGAATGATGATATTCATAATAGAAGGAAATGTGAGTAAAAGGGTATTCCAAAATGTATAAATAGAATAAGTCGAAATGAATGAGATATAGCCTCAAATTATATTGATAAAGCCATATAACTGTCTGTAAATGATAATTTAAGACATCATATATGTAATGACCTAAGAGCATTGATCAAAAGAATGTGAATAAAAGAGCTATAAATATGTCAAACTAAAGATAAAACTCATTGAGACATTTCATCAAGCATATGGTGTGATATTATAGTCATGCCCCCTTTCTTAGGTACACATTAAACTGGACTCATCCAACTACTATCAGAAATGGGATAAATAATACATGTATTAAGAAGTTTGAGTTTCTCTATTTTCACCACTTCTTGCATTAGTGGATTTAGTCTCCTTTGGGGTTGTAACACCAGTTTGAATTCATTTTTCATAAGTATCCGGTGCATACAATAACTGGGGCTAATACCTTTTAATTCGGATGTTGCCCAACCAATTGGTCCTTTATGCTTTTTGAGTACCTTAATGAGCATCTTTTCCTCCACACCTATCAATAAAGATGAAATAATTACTGGTTCAGCATTATCTCCTAAAAATACATATTTCAAATGAGATGGAAGTGTTTTAAGTTCAAAATTATCTCCTTTAGGAGGAGACGATTCATCCTCTATATTTTCACTGCAGTCTTTTTCCAAATCTTGTATCATCTCCTTCTCCTTAGCTTTTAGTTCTATTTTCATTAGATGCATCAAACATTCTTGAAGTACATCATCTAGAATGATTTCCTCTTGCTTCATTTTGACACACTCTTAAACACTATCTACAAAGCAAATTGATTCTTTGAAGTCATATGAGGGATGTTTCATAACCTTATTTACTTTAAAAACCATTTCTTCCTCGTTGAACCACAAAGTGACAGTTTTCCCATGAACATCGATCTAAGCTTTTGGCTTGTTCAAAAATGGTCTACCTACTATCAGAGGTACCTTTATATCCTCCTTCATATCCATCACTACAAAGTCTACCAAAAATATAAAATTTCCTACTTTTACCAAAAAATCTTCAATAATACCCTTTGTTTCTTCACCGATCTATCCGCTAATAGTATTGTCATTCGAGTTTCCTTAGATCACCAAAGTTTAATTTCTTGCAAATTGAATAAGGCATCAAGTTAATACCAGTACCCAAGTCACATAAAGCATGTCCAACTAAATTCCCTCCTAATTCATAAGGTATGGTAAAACTACCAGAATCTTCTAATTTTTTAGGATTTTTGTTCATTAAAATAACACTACAATTACTGGGTAATTGAATCATTCCTATATCTTTTAGCTTCTTTTTATTAGTTAAAGCTCTTTCATGAATTTTGCATATTTAAGCATGTGTAATAAAGCTTCAGCAAATGATAAATTTATATGTAGCTTTTTAAACACGTCTAAAAATCTAGTTAATTGTTCATTTTGCTTTTCTTTTCAAGCTAAAACAGGAAAGGGTATTTGAGATTCATCAAGAACAGTAGAAACACATTTTCCTTACCTTTAACTTTCTCAACCGTAGAAGGCACTTTCTCAATATTTTCAGAATTAGAAATACTTACCTCCATTGTTGGTTCCATCCTTTGAGAAGAATTCTTACCAATATCAGTCTTTTATAACTCTTTTCCACTTCTTAAGTTGATTGCCTTAGCTTCATCCTTTGGATTGCGGTCTACATTGGATGGAAAGGTTCCTTAAGCCATATTGGATAATGAGTTAGCAAGTTACCCCATTTTGTTTTCTAGATTCCTAATGGATGCCTAGTTCCTCATCCAAATGTCACGTGATTCCCACCTAGCATCTTAATTAGCTAAGATCAAATTTTGTGAGGCCATAAAATTTGCTACTATCTCTTCTATGTTTGATTTCTTCTCTTGTAAGGGTGGGGGTTGAGGTTTTGAAATCCAGGTGGTTGGTAAGGTTGAGATTGGTATGTGGAATGTTAATGCGTTTGAGCTTGATTTTGACATGGGAGATGGTTATTTGAGGGGTATTTTTGTTAAAGAGAGCCCTAGGGTGAGGCTTAGAAGTAGATATTTGATTGCCTTCTCTCCATGAAAAATTTGGATGGTTTCTCCACCACGAGTTATAAGTGATACTATACGGTTCAAGGCATTTACTTCTTCTACCAACCCTTCACCATTCTACATTCTTTGTGCTCATTGAGTTCCTGCAGAAGTATCACATTCAGTAGACATCATCTATACATTTTTAACTTTAAGCTCATTTATTTCTCTTAAATAATTTTTTTTCATTAATTCCATATGAGCTTTTAACATACTTATTCTATCTATATTACGAACTCCCTATTTCCTTTGTGCTACTCTAAAAGTTGCCCATTAAGCATCATCAGTAGCCATCTCATTCAGAAGCAGGAATGTTTTTTTAGGAACTTGGTTCAAGAAACTAGCATTTGATGTTACATCTAACAAAGACCTTATTGCATATTAGTACCTGCATAGAAAATATGCATTAATTGATAAATATGAAATTCATGATGTGGACAACTTTTTAAAAGTCTCCTAAATCTTACCCATGCTTTATGAAAAGGCTCCTTATAAAATTGCTGGAAGTCATTGATTTGTTTCCTAATGAGGGCTGTCTTAGTAGGTGGGAAAGATTTACACATAATTTTTTCTTGCATTTGCTACCAAGAAAGATTGGACTGATTAGGTAGCATCTATAGCCACTCTTTATCCTTTCCTATGAGGGCAAAAGGAAAAAGTTTCAGCCTAATAGCATCGGTTGATACATTCAAAATTTGCACAGTGTCACTAACTTCTAAGAACATATCCAGGTGTTGTGTGGGATCCTCTATGTCTAAGCCTAAAAATTGGTTTCTTTGTACCATCATGATGGTAGCAGGTTTAATTTCAAATGGCTGGTGGTAAGAAATTCTAATAGTTTTATGTTCTTCATTCCACCTAGAAATAGCATAATCCCTAATTGTCCTAGGTCTAAACCCATTCCCTAAGGCTTGATGAGGTACGTCTTGCTCTTCAATCCTAGGCGGTGGTGGATCATTCATAGGTGGTTCTATTTCTGGGTCATCCATGTTGCCTCTTAACCTTCTTATCCTATGAAATGTCCGTTTAATCTCAAGTTCTATGGGTAGAATGGGGTTGTTTCTCACCATAAACCAATCACACCTGAAAAAAATCAGAAAATACATAAAGAAGAGAAATAAGAACACATAAAATTCTTTTTTTAAAAATCAAGATAAATAAACAAACGACAAATTTCCCCGGCAACGGTGCCAAAAACTTGATCGATATCTAGTAAGTGTACTAGATTGGCTAGTAATATAAGAAAATATAATTATAACCCTTTAATATCGAACACAAGGGAAATCTATGTTTGTTTGAATGATTTAAGTTTTAAATAGGAATTTGTGTGTAAAAGACAGAAAAGAAATCCCAAGGTTGTAATGTTGAAGGTTGAAAATTAAAAACAAAACTTTAAAACTGAAAATAAAATCAAATAATGAAAGATTTTTAAACAATTAACTTGAACTAAAACAAAAGGAAGTAATCAAATGAGGTAAAAATCAATATTAAAAAGCAACTTTCACTAAAGGACTATCAACCTTAACCTATATTATCATGACTTAATTCAAAAGAAACACAAGCAATTATGAAGAACTATAATGAATAAAACATGATAACTTAACTTAAGATTATCATTCTAAGCATTAAAACTTTCTTATTGAGAATAATCTAACATTTAGCATAAATATATGAGTTAAATCTCCTAGATGTCTATTAAACCTTTTTTCAAGTAAATTTAACTTTCACCTATTCTTAGTTAAACCTTTCTCAGCATTAACTTACCTTACTTAACATAAACTCATATCTAATAAAGAACATAATCATGTATTAACATAAGTAAAATAACCTAAGAACATATATATCAATGTTCAAATAAAAAATCAATTATTAACCAATAAATAAACCAGTTAACAACCAAGATTTAGCTACCTAATGATAAAATTGTGCTCAAAACTAAGAAACAATCAATACTTGCATTAAAACAAAGCACAAACTAAGTCATAACAATAAAGAGTTAAGGATTCAAGCATCCTTTAGCAAAAGTTAAAGAAAAATACTTAGTGCGCATGTTTAAAAACTAGAACAAAGTTTTAAGAAGTACAAAACTGAATAAGAATAGAGAAAATAGAAAAACTATATAAAACTAAAAAATATTGAGCTATTCTTATTGATGATTATGATCCTTTGGTGTTTTGAGTCATCTATTTATAGGTAAAATAAGACATCGTAGTCTTCAAAACATCCTCAATTAGAATAGGAAAAGACTTCTTTCTCGAATAGGAAAATTCTTTGAAGCATCAGATTTCTTTTGCACGGCCAAAGGAAAAGACTTCTTTCTCGAATAGGAAAATTCTTTGAAGCATCAGATTTCTTTTGCACGGCCAAGCAAAATCCTTTCTAACTTGATGTACTACCATGCATTCTTCTCCAAGGAATTGCACGACCACTTAAAATTTAAAGCCTTCCCATGCACTACCATGCATCATTCGTTATAGGGTTGCACAGCCACTTGAGGATTATGCCTTTCATGTGCATGACCACTTAATGAAGAAATTGGTTTGACTTGTCTTCTCACACGGCCACTTATAATCTTATACAATCTCCAAGCACAGCCACTCATTGCTTTACTGGACTTCACATATAATTTACTAGCATAACTTTTCCAATTTCACAGTCTTGGCCTAAAACTTCTTATCTTTTGCAATTAGTCTCTTTTTCTTGCAATTTAACTCTCAAAATACCAAAAATTACAATTAGCTCCTAAAATACAAATGTAAACATTTAAACTATAATTAACCAAAATTAAACCAAATTAACTAACTTAAACACCTATAATTATCCTAAAAATATTATATAATTCATAGTTATCAAAAGGCTTGACACCTCAATTTGACATTATGGGCTCAATGAGTTTTTGGGCTAGCAATTGAGTGCATTCTTCTTTGGTTAAAGCAATGTCTTCAGGAGACATTCTAAGATGGGTAGCTTTGGTAGGGTTTATGTCTTCAAATTTTTTAAATGGTAAGTTAATAGAAAATTCAGGATGGGTTTATACGGGTGAGGAGTGTAAATGAGAAAATCAAAGTGAGAGGTTGCACAACAATAGGTTTCAAGTTCGATTTTATAGTTGTGGAAAGGGTTTCGATTTTTAACTGTAAACAAAGTGTGTTGGGTGGTATATGGTTGAAACTATTTCTTGTAACGAAGGCCAGTGGGTTGAATGTGTAACTTGAGTAACTGGAGCAATGCATCAAATCCAAGAATGAGATCTTTTCTTGAAAGATCAGAACCAAATGCATAAACCCAAACATAACAATCTAGAAACGATTAGATTTTGATGGGTTATTTTGTTTTGAGTTTGATTGTGAGAATACATTGATTGGTGGCTTGGAAATGTTGAGTGTAAGATTTTTAAAACAAAGAAGGGAGGACTTAGGGATTCAGGATGGTATTATGAGCACTAGTATCAATACATGTGATCATAGGTATGGGTTTGGAAAATTTATCAATGAAAATATGAGTAGGGACTAATAGACTAGGATGAGAGAGAAGGAGATGGTGAGGTTTAGTGGTAAAAGAGGTAGGATCTGTAGGAACTTGAATAGAATTAAGGGTAGCTATATTAGTTAAGACATCATCATCGAGTAAATCATCAGAATGTTGGATGGTAAAGAAGGTGAAAAGATTAGAATCATTATCAATAGAAAAGAAAGATTCAATATCATCTTCAAGATTGACAGGAGTAGTCTGTTGAATGAGTCTTTATGAAAATCTCTTATTAGGACATGCCTTTGTAAAATGTCCTTTGTTGCCACAAATATAACATCGGTCTCCTTTTTGCTGAAATTTGTTACGATGAAAGAATCAAATCTTTTTTCCTCGTTACCTTATTTGGGAGGAAACATATATTGAGACTTCTTAAAGAACTTAGAATGCTTGTAAGGTTTACAAGAACAATCCTTTTTTTAGAAAACATTGAATCTCCAAATTGAGATATTTACAAGCAAGTTTCAACTGTGGATCTTTTCCTTTTTGAAGAGTGTTTTTAATCAACTTCTAAGAAGTGTAAAATTGATCAAGAGCCATAAGAACTTTTTGATAGATTTGACCAAGAGAAAGGAATTTGAGTCGAATGCCTTGCTTTCAAATTAAAAACAAAGTATTGTTGGATAACTGTTCTGGAATGCAAGATAAGAAATATTGTTTTAGATTAGGATCATTACCACCATTGAGAATGTAAATGACTTTAGACATGCATGTGTAATGTTTTTTAAGGTACTTTTTGAGTATGCCAAAAATAATCTGCATGAGTAGCTTTCTTCAAAATCACCAATAGTTCCAAGAAATTCAATATGGATTCTTTAGAGAACATAGGCAATAGGTTCACTGTAAATAAATTACAACTTAGAGTATTCATCCATATTAACAAACCAATCATAAAGTCTTCCAATAAAGGAGAGGTGAATTCCATAAAGATTTGTTCAAGATTAGAAGCTTCAATATGCCTGGTTTGAAGTTCAAGCCAAGTATAAAATTCTTGAATAAAATCTCTCCATTTCCTTCGAGGAATATCTTGAAACTATAACCATAGTTCAAAGGAAAGTTTTTAAGGAAGATGCCTACTATTAACTTCATCATCATCATGATCATCATCCTCAGGAACATCATTGTAATATGGTTAGGTTGGTGGTTGATGGGTAGTTATGCTTTCTTGAGTGGGATCAGCCATAAAGATTGGAAAATGTTTTGGATTGAGATCATCTTTTGAAAGTTCAGAATATGATGAAGTAAAGAAAGATCAGAAGGAATAGTGGTAGATGAGATAGTTGGAACATATTATAAAGCTTTTTATCAAAGGGTTTCAATTAGAAGATTGAGAGAATCAGATGTTTGGATCATATAGGAAGAAGGAACGGTTGAAAAATCTAGTTACCTTTTTTGTTTAAGGTCAACAAAGGTGAGTGTGGTTGTCTGAGAGGTGGATGGAGCAGTTTGGGTGGAAAAAGGTGTAGGGATGATAAGATTTAGTTCATTCTATCTTTTAGGCTTTTTACAGAGTTATTTTTGTGTGAAACGTTCATAAGAATAGCCTAAACTATCAAGATTTATTTGAGAGGGTTCAGAATAAGGAAAACCATAAATGAAAGGTTGATGTGTATGAGCGGTAAGAGCTGGGTGATATAGAGGGAAAGATAGGATAGGAGGTACATAATAGAAGTTCCATTAAGATCTTTTTTAATGGTTTCAATCTTCACTTTGAGTTTTGTAACTTGTGTGGTTTTTTATTTAAAAGTAAAATCCTAAGTCCTTCATGCAATGGAAGCCATAAGTTGCTTATAAAGTCACTCAAGCAACTAGAATGTAGTAGAGTTTTGATTGGAGATCTTAGAATCTAAAGTATCAACATGAGAAAAAACATGATCAACCTATGTTTCAATTCTTGTGAAGTACTTTGTTTTGAGCTAAAGTAGTTTCTGATTGCCAATTGAGAATAGCTAAAGCAAGGGTAACAAAGCTAGGAGTTCCTTCAGTAGAAACACCAAGAGATTTGACAAAAGGGTGGTACAAATTTTAGTGGTTGGGTTAGTTATTTCTTAAAGAGAAGGAAATTCATCCATGTAAGAAGCTGTGGGTTGGTACATAAAAATAGGTAGTAGGGATTGAACAACTTTAGGTTTCCATTGAAGAGATTGAATAGCAGAAGATTATGGTTGGAGAGGATAAAGGTTAGGTGGTTGACATGGAGAAGGTGGAAGTAAAAAGGTGTAAAATGTGGAGGAGGTGTATACTAAATGGTATAATTATATTTAGCAGAGGGTTGGCCAAGAAAACAAATTGAAGGATCATCATCTTCATCAAGGTGATCCTGGAATCTGAATTCAAAAGAGAAATTCTTTTTGGTTTTGCTACATTGGTGGTGAAGATTATCATTAGTGAAATAATATGCATCAAAAGAGGAATCATAATACTCATCATAGTCACATTCCCCCAAAAATAATTACCATCACGCTTGAAAGCATAGGTGGGATGGCCATCTTCTCCTAAAACTTCAATAGGAATAGATTCTTATTGGAAAGAAAAAATAGTCTATAACATGAATTGAGTAGAGATTATAAAGCTAGTGGAAGATTCAATAGATTCATTTGAAAGGGTTTGAAATCAAGTTTCAATCAAACCATCTTTTTTTCTTGATAAAGATAGGTTTTGTTGACTAAATAGGTTTCTTCTACTGATGGAGCTTCTCATAGCTAGTTAGCCATGACTGAGGAAAGTACTCCACTAATTGTTCTTTAAAAAAGTTACTTGGGAATTTGAACACAGGTAGTGACCTGAGCTGAATCGGCAATGATCATCGAAGCATTAGAAGAATAAGGAAGTGACATATCAACAGCATGGTTTTGAACATGATAAATCATATGGTAATACAAGGTTACGACATCAGTGGTTTGAATTTGCTCAAAACCAATGATTTGGATCTATACTTGCAAAGCATTTAGAAAATAAAGATCTTCAAGTCGCATGTTGAAGTTTGGATAAAAAGTAAATATGATAGTACTAGTATTAAGAGAGGTTTGAACAATGCCAATAATAGTTTGTTGGTATTCTAGGTATTTTGAATCCAAAAGGGGAAGTCCAACAAAAAGGGAAAGTCCTTTTCTACCATGATAAGTGGCAGCAATACAAATAGCACCAAAGTGAAGATGAGTAAAACCTTATCGGAGCCAAACTTGAAGAAATTCAGCAAGAATTTCAAGATTAATAAATTGTTCTTGTCTAGTGGCTTTAATGGGGCATAAGTTAAAGGAAGAAGATTGAACATATTTCTTAACTTGAGAAAGTAGATGATGGATAAGGGTTTTAAGGCTAGAGAAAATATTGATTCTGTGTTTTGCAAAAGCATCATAAAGATTAAGAAAAGGGAGTTTAAAGTATTTGAATGGGATTAGGTAAGAAATAAAATTCATACAAGTAGTCTGTTTTCTTAGTAGTAGTAGGTTTAATAGCTAAAGAAAGAGCAAATGGAGTTCTAGTTACTGACATGATAAATAACTAAAGAAGTTCTTACCATTATGACCACTTAAATAACCAATTCGAGAGGCTATGATACCAATTATACTTAGAGAACTATGACTATCCAAAATAATGACACTCCTTACCAACTGGAAGACTGTCCTCTCAGGCTCTATCAAATTCATAAAACCTGGGAAACTAGTAGCAAGATCCTATATGGGTGTTTAAGAATAACGTAATAGTAAGAATAAATAAAAATTTAGAAAGTCATAATTTTAATTGCATAAAAAAGATTTAAGAGATTTTCTTAGGAAAGTCTTTCTTAGAACTCTTTCTTACTTCCAAGTCTTACTTAAGTTTCAGGTTACAACACACTTATATTAAGCTTCCAACTAGTGGAGGCTTACATCATATGTAACACCCTAATCCACTAACCATTGGTAATCATCAATCATCATCATACCTAACATAGAGATCAGGCAGGAAAAACTAATAATAATAATAAGATAGGCCATAATTACATACCACAATAAATAATTAGCATATAAATAAATAATCATAACATAAGTGGCCTTCAAGTGTCCTGAAATCCTCAAGGCAACTGCATCATGCCTGATCCTCTGAAGTTTATCCTGAAACCTACATGGATAAATAAACCTGTGCTAAGCTATAAAGCTTAGTGGGGAACCATAATTCTATGGATAATTCATAATAATTATAAAAAAAATCAACACAACTTCATTATTGAAAAACATATAAACTTACGATATTAATTATTAACATAGCACTTGGGAGGGGTATCCAACCTTAACAAACTTTATTGTTCTTACCAACTTACAACAATTCATGAACTCTTCTAGTTCTAAAAAACCTTTCATAAATTAATTAGTATATTAATTCTTTCCTTATTACTCTAACATCATACATTTGCTTCATAATCCTTTCATTATTGACTCCTGACATTGATTACCAAGGACGTAAGCTTCAATCCTATACCATTCAGTGTTTATTCAAAGCATAAGCAGCGCATGCAACTAGCAGCACCAATAACCGATACTATTAAGCATAACTTACTGCTTATATATCATGCCATCATAATTATAGAATACATTTACAGTTTATAACTTCTGCTCATATTCATGTATTTCTTAACATTATCTTATCATGGCAACTAAATGCCACACCACATCACATCACATTATATCCTACAATAGCCTTTGATTATGTCTAAATTATTGTTATGCACGAGCATGGGCAACCTCTATGTGTAGTGTCTAACCGGTCTTTCATGTAATTATATAGAGAATGGAATTACCTTTCATGAGTACCTAGGAAGTTTCAATTGTCATATGTATAGATTTCATGATTATCAAAGCATATGAGACTTATTGGGGTATGTTATAGTACAACTAGTTCTTATTATAACATTTTATGCATTCATCATAGCATGGCAAAGTAAATCTCATGGGTATACATTCCAATAACTTACTTTCATAGAAATGGTTTATAGATAAAGGAATTATAATAACGAAATATAACAAGCCACACATCATACTCCCATTATATAAGCAAAGAAATCGATACATGAATTCCTTTATTTCAAACTCTTTCTTAATCTTTAATCATTAAAATGGTTTATAGCTAAAGGAAATCATGATAAGCAATATAATAGGCCATTCATCATGCTTACATTACATAAGTGAGGCAATTAATTCATGTTTTACTTTATGTTGTGTACATTTTTATCATCTCTAATAGCCTGCCTAAGTACTAGTTCAAAAGGTGGATAACGGGAGCAATGAATACCCGAAGATATCAAACTATGGATATCTGAAGATATCAAACAATGGACCCAAATGGGCTCAAGCAATGGTTCCAGCAAGGAACAAACTATGGACCCAAATGGGGTCAAACGATGGTTCCATTAAGGAACAAGACCCAAACGGGGTCAACTATGGCAGCTGCAACTATATCCCTCTAGGCATGCCTATCTAATCCACAACTGAACTAAGACCTATAGGCTTAACTTTTTAAGACATCTTCGATTAACATATTCTTCTTTACTTAGCACATCATTTGGCATAAAGCCATTTTTTATAGAAGAATACATATCATTCCTTTCATCAAAGAATACATCAATTTTGGTTCAACATACTTTTCTTTACTTAATACAACATATTTGCTTAATGCCATCATTCATATAAGAGTGCATGTTATTCTCATCATGCTTCAAACATTGAGCTATAGGCTTCAATACACATGGAGGCTATCATATGATCATATAGTTGCATCACTTTGTTTCATTAATATCGTGATGGTTTCAGGTTTAGATAAATAATAATATGTAACCTTTCATAACTAGTATTGTGCATGCCCACATGTACATATACATATATATACGCAGCTTAAATCATGAAAATACATGCTTTCATTACTTATATCAACTATACAACATATAATACTTACATACCTCATGGATAGTTTTCGATGACGTACCTTATTACTACTTGCCATGAATAACTCCTTATTCTCATAATAATTCACATTGCGACATTAATATATATAGCAACACTTAAGCATTTATGGTCCATATACTAAAATAAATGAGCTCTCTTATAGCTTAAGGTCAATATATGTTCATATTTAATCACTTGATTTTCTTTTAGGGTCTATCAGATTATAGACAATAAGTTATACACCTTAACATTTTAAGATATATATATATATATATATATATATATATATATATATATATATATATATATATATATATATATATATATATATATATATATATATATATATATATATATATATATATATATATATATATATATATATATATATATATATATATATATACTTCGATCGTCTTACTTGCATTTTCATCTAGTGACATTTTATACTTATTTGAGGTATGTGTAATCATGTCATCTTAGTCGTTAACACACTATGGATGCTCTTGTGTTAATCATAATGTATTATGGGCATGAGCAAACAGGTGAGCAGGTTATTACACATTACAGCTAATTCGTAACTCCTCTTGTGACTTGGAGTACAACCAAGCTTTTATTATTTTATAATTTAACATAAAATGTGATGTCCTGCTTCTTTTAACTCGGACATGCAACCTTACGACTATTCTTTTATTACCATTAGGATAAATCATAGTATTTTCAATAGAACCATTCCTTGACTTAGTGCATACCTTATTTCAATTTTATAAAACACATTGTATAACATATCATTTAAGTTACTATATTGTCTCATGTTATTCCCAATTCGATGCTCATTAGGCCTTAACATATCTTCTTGCAACATAATTCATATTAACATTGCCATGTGGAAGCCCCTTTAATTTAGAGTTCAAGTGAACCGTCATTACTTAACTCAATGTGCTTGATTATCATAAAACTTGTGGAGGTTCCTTCTCTTAAGTGATCATACTTTATGCACCTCACAGGTGTCTTTGGATGACTTATAGCTTAATTCATTCATTCTTCTTCTTCTTCTTATTATAACGTTGACATATTTTAAATTTTCATAAGAATTCATGTTATATTTAGGCCTTTCTAAAACGTATCTTTGTAGACTTTAGAATTAGAGAGACTTTCATAATATATTACTCCAATCAAGTAACATATCAAACTTCGCTTAATAGCCATTTATCCTCAATCTTACTTATTACTAGTCAATTCATCTCAATTCTTGCTCCCTTAATAATTTTATGGACCACATAATATGGTATTCCATATGTAGTTACATGGCTTAAATCTTAGGTGAGAATATATTGTGGAGGGGAGAAAACATGCTTGGCTAGCCAGGCATTCTCAAAGAGAAAGAATGATTGGCCGTGTGTTTACAAGAAGAAACCACACGTGGCCATGTACAAAAAAGAGAGAAACATCACGTGGCCATGTGCAAGAGAGAAAGCAAACATGCATGGCCGTGTACAAGAGAGGAAACAAACATGCGTGGCCATGGCTGAGAAGAAGGAAAAGCAACGTGTGGTCGTGTGTTATGAAGAACCAACACACGTGCCCACGGGTTAGGAAGAACAAACTCACACATGGCCGTGGGCAAGGAGAAGGGAACATCACGTGGCCATGCATGGTAAAGAAGAAAGCCACCCGTGGCCATGCATAAAGAAGGAGAAAAACACAAGTGGCCGTGTATTTTGAAGAATAATACACATGTAGCCATGTATTTCCAAGAGGAAACCACACACATGGCTGTGTGTCTCTGAGAGGAATGCACACACTTGGCCATGTGTCTCAAAGAGGAAAAACATACATTGCCACATGCTGGAGAAAGAACAAATCCCGATTATGCAGACATGAAATTTAATCACAAATCTCACCATTCCCTTTACTTAAATTATCATTTAGGTTTCTAACCATGTTATAATCATCAACACCTACTAGATTTACCCTTAATCTTTCAAAGAAAGCACATACAATATGAGAGGGAAAATATATATAGTAACTTTTCCAAAACAAATCCCATACCTATTATTCAAGCTTGAACTCTTTCTATAGCTATTGATCTAGCTCCCTTTCTCCCTTATTTCCTTACACATGATGACAATAAGATCTTGAAATCTCTCATCACCAAAGAAGTCACAATTTAAAAGTAAAGAAACAAGAAGAGATCTTAAAGGGAAAACATTACCTTCATTAGATTGAAACACCCAAAACCCTAGATTTTCTTCCTCAATCTCGTAAGCAAGAGAAAGAGAGAGCTATCTCTCTCAAATGCCGACCCACACTCCAAATCCCCAAGGTTCCTTCTTCAAGAAGCTAAAGACAAGAGTTAGTGGGCTAAATATCTCCCAAAGAGAAATTTCCAAAATGCCCTTAGACATTTTAACCCCTTAAAAGTTATTTTCTTAACATTCAACTCCAAAACGTCTTATTTACTTCAATTGCATCATTCCTTACTATTTTAGCTACACTCCAATACACATGTGCATAATTACCAATATACCCTTAATGTGACTTAACTTCAATAATACCAAATAATAAAATTTTGCCTTATTAAACCTTAATCCTGATTAATTAACTATAATCCTGTTAGGGCCATGATTGGGTCCTCACATCATAGCTTACATAAGCAAACATTAAGCATGCCTTTTTACAAAGATAAGAAGATAAGAGGGAATATTCTTTATAGCTCAAAATCAAACTTTAATAAAGCTACAATGTTGACGACCAGGGTCTACCACTATTTGTCAATATGTTCATGAGAGGGTGGCATGTTCATATCTTTTGGGTTTGTGCCATCTGGAGATAGATTCCAATCAAGATCAAAATTTTCTCTTTTTAATGAAGATCTTTTTTAATATCTTTTTCAAAACCTTGAAGGTATTCTTGAGTGATAGGGTCTTCTGGTTCATAAAAATTATTACCAAAGCAATTTAAAGAAAGATATGGGTCCTAGGAATCTTGGAATAGGGTGTTAAGCAAATTTTGACATAAGGAGGATTTCATCATTATCAAAAATTGATGGGTGTAGGGTAGCTGGGTTAATATTATTAAGTTTACACAGTGCTTTATGAAGTTTTGTCTTAATCGATGGGATTTACAATGGATCTGGAGTTTCAAAGGTATGCCAATGGAAAGCTTGTTGTTGAGTCCAAAGGATCTTTTGAGAAGGATTCATATGGTTTAGTGAAGAAAATGATAGCAGAGGATTTGTGTGTTTCTACTTGTAGTTTCTTCCATAAGTAAAGATCTCGAGTCCTTTTCAAAAATTCATATCTCCACCATGGGGGCATACCATTCAAGGATTTGCTAGTACATTGAGTCATGATTATCTAAGGTAGTGAGAATCTTATAACTCTCAACAAGAAGGAATAAAGTAGCATGAGTGTAAAGAGCTGAGAGACACCAAAGGAACCAAATCTCTTCTTAATAAAGAGGAGAGTATTAATGGAAATGAAACAAAATGGACCAAGGTTAATCTACATGAATGATTTTTTCGCAGGTGAAACATTTCTTTTGGTGGAAAAGAGTTGTAGGTAGTAGAATAAATTACGGGTAGTAAAAAATTTAATGGCTTTGGAATTAGTGAGAGGATAATTAGTGCGTGAGGATTTTTTCTTTGTTGTTAGACAGTGATGGAGATGACTGAGGTTTTCTCTAGGATTTGTATTGGGTTTAAATGATACATGGTAAAGATGAAAGGAAGTGTAGAAACTGGAGTGATTAACTTTGGAGGCTTGGAAAGATAATCTGGAATGAGATTCTTCTTGCCTTTTATATGTTCAAAATAAAAATTATACTGACTAAACCACTCAGCTCATATGAGAAGTTGCTGATGTGGAACCATTTTTCCTTTAAAATAAAGCATTTTTTGGAAGAATTGGCAATCCATCACAACTATAAAGTGGTGTCCAATGAAATGGACATTACTAAAGATCATAGAATCATGTTGTCCCCTACAAAAATGATTTTTTGCCAAAGAAGAAATTTATTTTCTTTAGATGTATTTTTATAAATGGCATGTATCAACTTAACCCCACTTAGCCTTTGAACTTCTCAAATTTCTCAATAGCTACTTGTCCCTTAAATAAGTTTAACAATTCCTTGGTATTGCTAATTATGTCTAATAGTTCATCCCCCATTACAATATTTTGGAAAAACATCTTTATCATTTTTTGAAAAATAATCCTCCACCTTGGTCAACCATTCACACCCACTTAGTACAAAAATTTAAAGCAATCACTCAAAATTTGCCACTTTTTCATATTCCATCCATTGGAAAAAGAATTCTCCAAACTGATGCTAGTGATGAATGTTGAGGTTCTATCTTTATCGAAGAAATCAATAATGTTAGACACATTTATTGTTATGCAAGCGAATAATTCAATGACTCTGAATGCCATTATCACTCCACTTTCAAAGAAATATTATTTGTGAAATATGAAATAAAGAGATTCAAATTTCATTTGAGTGGGCACCACTTTATAGTTGTCATGAACTATTCATCCTTCCCAAAAATGCTTTCTTCTAAAGGAAAATTTTTTCCACATCAATAACTTCTCAGATAGGCTAAATGGTTTAGTCGGTACAATTTTGATGTTAAACATATAAAAGGCAAGAAGAACCTTATTCCAGATTATCTTTCCATACCTCCCAAACTTCCCAATTTAATCATTCCAATTTCTACTCTTCCTCTCATCTTTACCATGAATCATTTGAAACCCAATCCAAATCCTAAAGAAACCTCAGTCCCCTTTATTACTATCCTGTAACAAAGAAAGAATCCTCACCCCTAGTTGTCCTCTCACTAATCCTATAGCCATTAAACTTTTTGGTACCTTTCATTTATTCTACTACCTACGTCTCTTTTCCATCAAAAGAAATGTTCCACCTGCTAAAAAATTCTTTCAAGTAGATCAACCTTGGTCCATTCTATTTTAGTTCCATCAACACTCTCCTCTTTATCAATAAGATATTTGGTTCCTTTGGTGTCTCTCAGCTCTTTAATCTCATGCTCTTTTATTCCCCTTTGTTTAGAGTAACAAGATTCTTACTACCTTAGGCAATCATGACTCATTGCATTGGCAAATCCTAGAATGGTATGCTTCCCTCTTTTGGTGAAGATATAAATTTCTCAAAAGGATTCAAGATCTTCACCTAAGGAAGAAACCATAAGTAGAAGCACACAAATACTCTGCTATCTTTCTCTTCACCAGACTATATGTTTGGAATCCTTCTAAATATATCCTTTGGACTCAACAACAAGCTTTCCATTGGCATATCTTTGAATCTCTAGATCCATTGGCAATCCCATCCATTAAGATAGAACTTTATAAAGCATAGTGTGAACTCAATAATATCAGCCTTGCTACCCTACATCCAGCAGTTATTGACATTATTGAATCCTCTTCACATCCAAATTTCCTTAACTCCCTATTCTAGGATTCCCACGATGCATATCTTTCTTTAAGTCTCTTTGATAATAATTTTCACGAACCAAAAGACCTTACCACTCAAGAATACTTGCAAGCTTTTGAAAAAGAAATCAAAAAAGATCTCCACAAAAGAAAATCAAAAGTTGATCTTGATTGGAATCCATCTCCAAATGACACAGACCTAGAAGGCATGAACATGTCACCCTCTTATGACCCTATAAACAAATAGTGGTGGACCTTGCTCATCAACATCTTAGCTTTATTAAAGTTTTCTTTTGAGCCATAAAGAAGATTCCCCCTTATCTTTTTATCTTTGTAAAAAGGTGTGCTTATTGTTTACTTATGTAAGCTATTGTGTAAGCCTCTACTAATTTGAAGCTCTATATAAGTGTGTTGTAACCTGAAGCTTAAGTAAGACTTGGAACTAAGAAGAATTCTAAGAAAGACATTCCTGTAAAAATCTCAAAAGTCTCTTTTAAGCAATGGAAATCATGAGTTTCTAAATTTCTCTTTGTTCATACTATTACGTTCTTCTTAAACTCCCATATGGAATCTTGCTATAAGTTTCCTAGGTTTTATGAATTTGATATGAGCCTAAGAGGACAGTCCACCAGTTTACAAGGAGTACCATTATTTTGGATAGTCATAGTTGGCTATTTTAGATTCATAGTTCTGTAAGTGTAATTGGTATCAAAGCTTTTCAGATTTGTCATTTAAGTTGTTGTAATGGTAAGAACTTCTTCAGTTGTTTATCATGTCAGAAACTAAAACTCCATCTGCTTTTTCTTCAACTGTTAAACCTACTACTAATAAGAAAATATACTACTTGTATGAATTTTCTTTCTTACCTGATTCCATTCAAATACCATACCCTAAAATTCCTTTTCTTAATCCTCATGATGGTTTTGCAAAACACTGAACCAATATTTTCTCTAGCCTTAAAACCTTTATCCATCATCAACCTTCTCAAGTTAGGGAATATATTCAATGTTCTTCCTTTAACCAATACCCCATTAAAGCCATTAGATAGAACAATTTATTTATCTTAAAATTCCTGCAGAATTTCTTCAAGTTTGGCTCTGACAAGGTTTTACTCATCTTCACTTTGGTGCTATTTGCTGCAACTTATCATGGCAGACTTCTTATTTTTGCCTGACTTGCCCTTTTGGATTCCAGATACCTAGAATATCAACAAACTATTATTCGTACTATTCAAACCTCCCTTAATGCTGGTACTGCCATGTTTACTTTTTATCCAAACTTCAACATACAACTTAAAGGTCTCCATGTTTTGAATGCTTTGTAAGAACATACCTAAATCATTGGTGCTGAGCAAATTCAAACCACTGATGTTACAACCTTGCATTACTAGATGATTTATTATGTTCAAAAATATGCTATCTATATGTCACTTCCTTGTACTTCTGGTGCTTTAATGGTCATTATGGATTTGACTTAGGCCCTACCTATGTTAAGATACCTAAGAAGCTCTTTGAAAAACAATTGTTTGGAGTACTTTCCTTAATGATGGCTAATTAGCTATGAGAAACTCTATCACCAAAAGTAGACTATTCACTCAACAAAACCTTTCTTTATAAAGAAAAAAGATAGTTTGATTGAAACTCAATTTTAGACACCATGAGATAAATCTGTTGAATCTTCCACTGCCTTTGTATTCTCTACTCGATTTATGTTGTAGCTTATTTCTTCTTTCTAATAGGAATCTATTTATATTGAAGCTTTTGGAGAAGATGGCCATCCCATCTATGCTTTCAAGTGTGATAGTCATTATTTTTGGGGAGAATATGACTGTGATGAGTGTTATAATGCCTTCTTTGATGCAGATTATTTCACCAATGATGATCTTCATCGCCAACGAAAAAAAGAGCTAAAAAGAATTGATCTTTCAAAGCTAGATTTTAAGATCACCTTGATGAAGATAATGATCATTCAGTTAGTCTTCTTGGCCAACCCTCTGGTAAATATGATTATACCGTTTAGTATATACCTTCTCCATATTTTAAACCCTTTTCACTTCCACCATCACCATGTAAACCACCTAACCTTTATCCTTTCTAACCAAAATCTTGTGCTACTTAACCTCTTCAATAGAAACCTAAAGCTGTTCAACCCCTATTACCTATTTTTATATACCAACCTATAGCTTTTTACATAGGTAAATTTCCTTCTCTTTAAGAAATAACCAAACCAACCACTAAAATTCATACCACCCTTTTTTTCAAATATCCTAGTGTTTCTACTGAAGGGACTCAAAGATCTGTAACCCCTGCTGAAGCTATTCTCAATTGGCAATCAAAAACTATTTTAGCTTAGAACAAAGTACTTCATAGAGTTGAAACAAAGGTTGACCATGTTTCTTCTCATGTTGATACTTTAGATTTTAAGATCTCTAATCAAAACTCTACTATATGCCAGTTGCTCCAACGACTTCAGAATCAAGTTGCAAAACTTTATAAGCAGCTTATGGTTTCCATTGCATAAAGAACTTATGATTCTACTTTTAAACAAAAAGCACTAAAGTTACAAAACCCAAAGCCGAGATTGCAACCACTAAACAAGATCTTAGTATAACTTATACTCCTATACCTCCTACCCTATATTTCCCTCTATATCTCCCAGCTTTTACCCTGTATACACATCAACCTTTCATTTAAGTTCCACCTTATTCTAAACCCTCTCAAGAAGATCATGACAGTTTAGGCTATTCTCATTAACTTTTCATGCAACAATGTTGTGACCTTAGCAAGTACACTATGTTAGAGAGTATACCCTAGAGCCCATGTAAAAGGGATGTATTTCATATCTATGAATTCATATTCTTAATAAAAGGCATCATTCATTTATTAATGCTTTGTTTAAATACATGATTTTGTAAATCTTAAATTAATAAATGAAGTCCTAGATATTATAAATATAGTGCAAAGGCAATCATGAAAGTGTTCATGATATGAGATGTCTATTACATGCAAATGTATTAATATCTAAATATCCCTAGTCATAGAATTAACATGATAGGACATTGTTAATTCAAACAGACTAGCACATGTTATGCTTCTTGAATGGTTTAAGCAGTGGTTCTCATAACTGTGATTATGGAAGATAATCAAAGCTAACATGTGGATGCTTGTTAGAAGAACTAGTTCATTGGAGACCTGCAGAGAGAATCCTCACAAGGATATTAAATCTATGTCATTGAGGAATCTCTTCATAGCGATTGTGCAAGTATCCTTAGACTTGAGATTACCAAAGTTATCTTAAGTAGCAAGTGGTATACTTTGACTCCATAACTGATTGATTCCAATTAGGGGCGAACATAGTTAGGACGTTGGGTATATCATGACCTACTTGAAGTTAGTTGAAAGATCGATAAAGGATTCACCATCCTAGATTTATTAAGGGATGTTTGTTGGAATTTAACGGTTACATGCATCACATACATGAGCGAAATTTTAAAATTTTTTAACCATTAGATCTGATCTTGCCATGAATACATAATATAACTATATGAGAATAAGAAAAATCACCTTTGATTTTTGTTGAACTGTTGATTTTACTTCACACCGGGTTGTCGCAAACCACAGTGTCCAAAATCGAACACCTCCAATGAGTAATCCACACTAGAGAGGGGTAAATTGAACCAACAAATTGGTGTTCAACTAGAAGTGGCTGAAATTCCAAGAAGCTAGCTTGGAGTTGGCACAAAAAGGGAGAGAGAATAAAGAAAAAGACTTTCCTTTTGTTTTAATCACTTAACCCTAATTCTCATTAGTTGGCCTTTTATAGTTAGGTTAAAATTCCAACTCCTTAATGTGATTGGGCTCTTTAAAATTGCTGGAGAATTATTAATTGGGCCTCTGGAATTAATTATAATCATTTGGGCTTAATTAAATCCAATTTAAACGTTTTCATAAAAGTCTATGCACAAAACCCACAAACTAAGCCCTTTATGTAACTAATTGGATTTAAATACCCAAATGGATTCCAAATCCAACCAAAGTAAATATGTGAGTTACATAACACTTATGTAACATATATAAATTAATTTGGTCCAAGAAAAATCCCTCTAAGCCCTTCTGTATGGAGTTGGCGTGTGGCCCTCTTCTAGAGGGCTTCCTCCAACTTCTTCATTACTTTGGCCCTTAATAATTCCTCCAATGGACCTATTAATTATTATATCAGTCCTATAACACTTATAGTAGTCTTATAACACTTATAAGATAATAATAATTAATCATAAAATACATTATTTCAATTAGGTCCAATTTTGCAGAACATTTCTCAAAAGTTTCGCGGACAATTTTATTTGATTATAATTAATTAAAATCTTTAATTAATTATTATCTTATTCACTTCTCTACCTTCATAATAATATCAAATATTATTATCCTTGTTATTTTACCATTTTACCCTTTTCTCTATATGTGTGTGACCTATTGGGTTCCTGTCCATGTTGGCAGTATAATATGTAATTGTGAGTTCTATTCAAAACTCACATGATTTAAACTCCTTTAAATCATCTTATCAATCCCTATTGATACTTTTGATACATCATTATACAAGTCATGATTGGCCTCTAGCTAGGCATCATGACTACCCAAATGTCAGGAAAGTCATGTGGTTTGACTGTACCCTTCCATAGAAACAGTTACCGTGCAATTACTCCTTTCACCACTCTTATCTCAATTAGATTCTGAGTATGGATTTCTGTCAACTCATATAAATCTAATTATGTATGTTCTATTAATTTAACCATTGTTCCTAAAATGCCCTTCATGGATCTCCATCCATCTCGGCATATTACTCTGGCCAGAGATTCTCTGAACAAGGCAATTATAGAATCATGTGAGATAACTTTCCTTGTTAAATCTGGGATGGTGAATCCTTTGTCAATCACTCAACTATCTTCAAGTAGGTCATGATATACCCAATCTCCTAACTATGTTCACTCCCAGTTGGAAGTAATCAGTTATGGAGTCAAAGTATACCACTTGCTACTTAAGATAACTTTGGTGATCTCAAGTCTAAGGATACTTGCACAACCGCTATGAAGAGATTCCTCACTGACATAGATTTAATATCCATGTGAGGATTCTCTATGCAGGTCGCCAATGAACTTATTCTTCTAACAAGCATCCATATGTTAGCTTTGATTATCTTTCATAATCACAGTTATGAGAACCACTGCTTGAACCATTCAAGAAGCATAACATATGCTAGTCTGTCCGAATTAACAATGTCCTATCTTGTTAATTCTATGACTAGGGATATTTAGATATTAAGACATTTGCATGCAATAGACATCTCACATCATGAACACCTTCATGATTGCCTTTGCACTGTGTTTATAATATCTAGGACTTCATTTATTAATTTAAGATTTACAAACTCATGTATTCAAACATAGCATTAATAAATGAATGATGCCTTTTATTAAGAATATAAATTTCATACATATGAAAAACATCCCTATTACATGGGCTCTAGGGCATACTCTCTAACAATCTTCCACTTGCACTAGAGCCAATCACTCATATGTCTCAGACCCATGCTATTTATATGGTGATCATGCTTAATCTGGGAAAGTGCTTTAGTGAGGGGATCCACCACATTGTCATCTGTGGGAACCCTTTCTATTTTCACATCATTTCTAGCTACTATTTCCCTTATGAGATGGTAGCATCTGAGAACATGCTTGGATCGCTGATGAGACCGTGGTTCCTTTGCTTGCGCAATGGCTCCATTGTTATCACAATATAAAGGAATCGGATCAACAATGTTAGGCACCACTCCTAGTTCGGTTATGAACTTTTTGATCCAGACTGCTTCTTTGGCTGCTTCTGAAGCAGCAATGTACTTAGCTTCCGTCGTAGAATCAGCAGTTGTTTCTTGTTTGGAACTTTTCCAACTAACTGCTCCTCTTCCCATTATGAACACATAACCAGATTGTGATTTACAATCATCTTTGTCAGATTAGAAGCTAGCATCTGTATACCCATTTACTTCCAAACTGCCCTCTCCATATACCAAGAATATATCCTTAGTCCTTCTCAAGTACTTAAGAATATTCTTGACAGCTGCCCAGTGTTCCTCTCCAAAATTAGATTGGAATCTGCTTGTGACACTCAAAGCAAATGCTACATCTGGACGTGTACATAACATAGCATACATGATAGAACCAATTGCAGATGCATATGGTATTCTATTCATGCTCTCTCTATCCTCTAGTGTTTGTGGACACATAGACTTAGAAAGGTGTTTCCCATGCACCATGGGTATAAACCTTTTCTTAGAGAGATCCATATTGAACCTCTTCAATACTTTATCTATATATGTACTCTGAGAAAGACCTAGCAACCTATTGGATCTATCTCTATAGATCCTTATTCCCAGAATATAGGATGCTTCTCCAAGGTCTTTCATTGAGAATTGGTTGGATAACCATATTTTAACTGATTGGAGAAGAGAAATGTCATTTCCCATTATCAATATGTCATCTACATATAAAACTAGGAAGACAATTGCACTCCCACTGACTCTTTTATACACACAAGGTTCATCTTCATTCTGTGAGAAACCAAACTCTTTGACTGTCTCATTGAATCGTATGTTCCAGCTCCTAGAGGCTTGCTTCAATCCATAAATGGATCTTTGAAGCTTGCATACCTTTTCGCCATTTCCTGATGTGAATCCTTCTGGTTGTGTCATATACACATCCTCGGTAAGATTTCCATTAAGGAAAGCTGTCTTCACATCCATTTGCCAAATCTCATAATCATAATGAGCTGCAATGGCTAAAAGTATGCTTATAGACTTAAGCATTGCTACAGGAGAAAAAGTTTCGTCATAGTCAATACCTTCTTTTTGACTATAACCTTTTGCTACTAAGCGAGCTTTATAGGTAACTATATTACCTTCCATGTCAGTCTTCTTTTTGAAGACCCATTTGCACCCTATGGGTTTTATCCCTTCAGGTGGTTGAGTTAAAGTCCATACTTTGTTCTCATACATGGAGTCCATTTCAGACTGCATAGCCTTAAGCCATAAATCACGTTCTTAACTATTCAAAACTTCTTGATAGCTTGTAGGCTCATTGTCCTCTACTACAGTTATGCCTCTATCCGAATCAATGTGAAATCCATATCTCACAGGGATAGAGCGCATCTTAGTAGATCTTCTAAGATTTTGTGTATAATCAGGTTCAACTGTAATCTCATCATTATGAAATTCAGTTTCGGGTTCAATCAGTTGATCATCTTCTACTTGTGGGTCTTGAACTTCACCAAGTTCAATTTTACTCCCACTATCCTCTCGTAGGAGAACATCTCTTTCCAAGAAGACAGCATGCCTTGAAACAAACACCTTTTGTTCTAAGCGATGATAGAAATAATATCCAAACGTTTCTTTTGGATATCCCACAAATAAACATTTGTCAGACTTAACATCTAGTTTGTCTGACATTGTCCTCTTCACATAAGCAGGACAACCCCATACTTTCATATGAGAAAGCTTGGGTTTCTTGTTATTCCACATCTCATATGGAGTAACATCAACCGATTTACTAGGAACTCTATTTAACACATAAACAACAGTTTCTAGTGCATATCCCCAAAAGGACTTAGGCAAGTCCGCTCGGCTCATCATTGATCGAACCATATCTAATAGTGTTCGATTCCTCCTTTCGGATACACCATTGTGTTGTGGTGTATATGGAGGAATCCATTGAGATAAAATCCCATTATCTCTAAGATAATCCTGAAACTCTTGACCTAAGTATTCTCCACCTCGATCTGATCTAAGTGTTTTAATACTTTTGCCAAGTTGTTTCTCTACTTCATTTCTGAATTCTTTGAACTTTTCAAATGCTTCAGACTTATATTTCATTAGATAGATGTATCCAAACCTGGAATAATCATCTATGAAAGTAATGAAGTAGGAGTAACCTCCTCTGGCATGTGTAGTCATTGGACCACATACATCTGAATGTATTAAGTCCAAAACCATTTTAGCTCATTCTCCTTTACCAATAAAGGGAGCTTTTGTCATTTTTCCCATAAACAAGATTCGCATGTATCAAATGATTCATAATTAAATGATCCCAAATCACCTGACTTGTGCAATTTGGTCATGTGTTTTTCATTTATGTGGCCTAAACGACAATGCCATAAGTATGAGGTATTTATATTATCATGTTTCATTCTCTTGGTATCCACATTATATACTTCTTTAATTAAATCAAGAACAAATATACCATTCTCAATGATAGCTTTTGCATAAAATATATTGTTCTTAAAAATGTAACAACATTTGTCCTTTAAAGAAATATCATAATCGTTCATCAAACAACTGAAAGAAATAATACTTTTGGACAAAGCTGGAACATAATAACAATTATTTAATTCCAGTACTAATCCACTAGGAAGAGACAAATAGTAAGTCCCCACAACTGTTGTAGAGATGTTTTGTCCAGTAGCTGACTATAAACATATCTCTGCCTTTCCAACTCTTCTAAAGCTTTTAAGCCCCTGTAGATCATTACATAAATGAGATCCACATCCGGTATCTAATACCCAAGATTGTTTTGAAGCAATAGAATAAGTATTAATTTCAATCATATGAATACCTGAAGTAGAAGCATCAGCTTGCTTCTTCTCCTTGAGAGAATCTAGATAGGCCTTGCAGTTACGCTTCCAATGACCATCCTTTCCACAAAGGAAGCAAGTTCCTTTGGGATTCTCTTTCTTGGCAACCTTCTTCTTAGAGATCCCACCATTCTTTGGCTGGGCCTTGGTTATCTTCTTCTTCTTCTACTTCTTGCCTTTAGCAGAAGTGACAACCATGACACTTTTTGGATCCTTCTTAAATGATCCATCAGCTGTCTTGAGCATATTGATTAACTCAGGAATGGATACTTGGATCTTGTTTATGTTGAAGTTAAGCACGAAAGGTTCATAACTTGGAGCCAACGAGTACAAGATTAAATCTATGTATAGATCATTATCCATAACATAGCCAAGTCTACTCAAATGCTCAATACACCCATACATCTTCAATGCATGAGTAGCAGCTGAAGTGCCTTCCACCATTTTGCAGCTAAATAGAGCTCGAGCAATCTCATATTGCTCAGTTCTAGCCTGAGAAGAATAAAGCTCCTCTAGATGCAAAACGATGGTTCTAGCATCCATCATTTCATGTTGCTTCTGAAGCTCCGAGGACAAAGCACCCAGCATCAGACATGCTGCTGTTTCACTATCCTCCATGTATTTTCGATAAATGCCTTTGATCTCATCAATGGCATCATATGATGGAAGTGGTGGTGGATCTTTATCCAAGACATAGTGGATCTTTTCAGCTCTGAGAACAATTCTCACTTGCCTGATCCAGTCAGAATAGTTGTTGCCAACCAGCTTGTTATCCAAGATTGATCGTATATTAATGTTTGATGTGCTCATGATGATGACCTAGATGTGAAAAAGAAAAGATATGAGAGTATGTTCATATATATATGTATGCATTAATAAGGTCTTTAATTAATCCATTTACTCCCACTATTTTATTGCGAATTAATAGCCCTCACTATATAATCCGAGAAAACCCGATGGTTTTCTTAGTGGGCCAATATCCAATCCTTGATATGTAATTTGACCTTGACTGTGGTCAACAAGCCAAATTCCATACCCTTGAAAGGTAGGTATCTCTATACCAATTGTGTCTCTACACAACTATTGGATCATTAGGTTATCAACTCTTGATGCATGCATATCATATATGCATTCCCTAATCTTGCCTCTAGAACCACTAGCCTTGACTGTGGTCAACAAACTAATAGGCTAGCTAAGATGACCCATTTAACTAGATTTGAACATATTCGATATAATGTGAGCTTGACTGTGGTCAATAACCCACACTATAAAGAACTCTGGTTCTCCTCAAATTAATGGAAGGCTTATATACCTTAGTATTTGTTTGAGGGTTTTAGTTAATTAAGTCTCATCATACATGGTTGGCATACATTGGTATGCATCCTATATCTATCACATAAATATAAGCATAAAAATATGGTATAGTTATGGACTTCACTACATTGATTTCCCCGAGCCAAGAGGGAAATCAAAAGGTCACACCTAGGTAGTATGCATGATTCAAACAAGAAAGTAATTACATTATCTTCAAGCTTGTTGGATCTCCATCCGGCCCATCTTACTCCTTGATATTGGTCTCCATCTCTATTTTTAATTCTAATCTAAGTAATCTAATTACATATTACAATTTGAAATGAAATACAAACCAAAAATAAGTGGCCGGGACATGAAAGTCCTCATTGGGCCAAAACATGCATTATGCTCAATCACATTAGGCTTTGTCCATAACTAACCATCATGCCAATCATTCACCCATATATGCCTCTCTAATGCATAAATAAATGGATTACTAACTTTGTTTCAACCTTTGAAACTATATTTTGAGTTATTTAATGATGTGTTCAAATTAGGAAACTTTTTCCATTTTGGAAACTTTCATTTTAGGAAACCTTTTTGAATGCATGTGTTCTTGTCTTAATAATCAATCCAATTGATTATTAATTAATTATAAATTGATTATTTAATTAATTAATCATATTAAATAATTAAAAGAATCAATTTTGGGCTTAAAACAAATGTAGGCCGAAACCTACAGAAGATAAACCCTAACTGTGTTCACACACAAACTAGTTTTGTATCTTTTGGACCATTTGGGCCTTTTGGAATGAGCCAAGCCCACTCCAGCCCTTAAAACCCATTAATAAACTTAATTAATGTTTATAATGTTTAATTTAAATCAGCTCCTTGGGTCCACCAAGTCATTCACTAATTTAAACCAAGTCCGTAAACATAATTAAGCCCATTAAGTGGTTTTGATAAATTAAAATTAATCAAATTAATTTAAGGCCCATTTTAATTAATCCAATTAATTAAAAACACTTTAATATATCATATATAACAGATTTAGAAAATCAAAAGTCGTTCTAACCAAGAACACATCAAGAACACATGAAAACACCAATTTATCGAACTTTTCGACTACACTAGTTTTCATGCAAAACTTGTTCGATTTTAATTTCGTTCGATCCTACGGTTTAATATCACATATTAAACACATACAATATCATCTAAATGATGTTTTAATGGATCCATAAGAAATTAAATTAGAACAGCCCCTTAAATCACCTAGGGTTTCACGCCAAACCCTAATGGGTTTCACGCCAAACCCTAATCATAATCATTCAAAATTTCATTTTTGTTTCCACCAAATTTATTTGATCACACATACAACCAGAAAATAATTATTTCTCATTCATGAACAATCAAATCTAATATTTTAAAGTTCATGAAATAAATAACTCAAAACAAAACTTATTCCGTAGAAAAATATAGAATTGTATATCCATGGCAAAACCGTGGCTCTGATACCATGTTGGAATTTAACGGTTACATGCATCACATACATGAGCGGAATTTTAAAATTTTTTAACCATTAGATCTGATCTTGCCATAAATGCATAATATAACTATATGAGAATAAGAAAAATCACCTTTGATTTTTGTTGAACTGTTGATTTTACTTCGCACCGGGTTGTCGCAAACCACAGTGTCCAAAATCGAACACCTCCAATGAGTAATCCACACTAGAGAGGGGTAAATTAAACCAACAAATTGGTGTTCAACTAGGGGTGGCTGAAATTCCAAGAAGCTAGCTTGGAGTTGGCGCAAAAAGGGAGAGAGAATAAAGAAAAAGACTTTCCTTTTGTTTTAATCACTTAACCCTAATTCTCATTAGTTGGCCTTTTATAGTTAGGTTAAAATTCCAACTCCTTAATGAGATTGGGCTCTTTAAAATTGCTGGAGAATTATTAATTGGGCCTCTGGAATTAATTATAATCATTTGGGCTTAATTAAATCCAATTTAAACCTTTTCATAAAAGTCTATGCACAAAACCCACAAACTAAGCCCTTTATGCAACTAATTGGATTTAAATACCCAAATGGATTCCAAATCCAACCAAAGTAAATATGTGAGTTACATAACACTTATGTAACATATATAAATTAATTTGGTCCAAGAAAAAGCCCTCTAAGCCCTTCTGTATGGAGTTGGCGTGTGGCCCTCTTCTAGAGGGCTTCCTCCAACTTCTTCATTACTTTGGCCCTTAATAATTCCTCCAATGGACCTATTAATTATTATATCAGTCCTATAACACTTATAGTAGTCTTATAACACTTATAAGATAATAATAATTAATCATAAAATACATTATTTCAATTAGGTCAAATTTTGCAGAACATTTCTCAAAAGTTTCGCGGACAATTTTATTTGATCATAATTAATTAAACTCTTTAATTAATTATTATCTTATTCACTTCTCTACCTTCATAATAATATCAAATATTATTATCCTTGTTATTTTACCATTTTACCCTTTTCTCTATATGTGTGTGACCTATTGGGTTCCTGTCCATGTTGGCAGTATAATATGTAATTGTGAGTTCTATTCAAAACTCACATGATTTAAACTCCTTTAAATCATCTTATCAATGCCTATTGATACTTTTGATACATCATTATACAAGTCATGATTGGCCTCTAGCTAGGCATCATGACTACCCAAATGTCAGGAAAGTCATATGGTTTGACTGTACCCTTCCATAGAAACAGTTACCGTGCAATTACTCCTTTCACCACTCTTATCTCAATTAGATTCTGAGTATGGATTTCTGTCAACTCATATAAATCTAATTATTTATGTTCTATTAATTTAACCATTGTTCCTAAAATGCCCTTTATGGATCTTCATCCATCTCGGCATATTACTCTGGCCAGAGATTCTCTGAAAAAGGCAATTATAGAATCATATGAGATAACTTCCTTTGTTAAATCTGGTATGGTAAATCCTTTGTCAATCACTCAACTATCTTCAAGTAGGTCATGATATACCCATTCTCCTAACTATGTTTACTCCCAGTTGGAAGTAATCAGTTATGGAGTCAAAGTATACCACTTGCTACTTAAGATAACTTTGGTGATCTCAAGTCTAAGGATACTTGCACAACCGCTATGAAGAGATTCCTCACTGACATAGATTTAATATCCATGTGAGGATTCTCTATGCAGGTCTCTAATGAACTTGTTCTTCTAACAAGCATCCACATGTTAGCTTTGATTATCTTTCATAATCACAGTTATGAGAACCACTGCTTGAACCATTCAAGAAGCATAACATGTGCTAGTCTGTCCGAATTAACAATGTCCTATCTTGTTAATTCTATGACTAGGGATATTTAGATATTAAGACATTTGCATGCAATAGACATCTCACATCATAAACACCTTTATGATTGCCTTTGCACTGTGTTTATAATATCTAGGACTTCATTTATTAATTTAAGATTTGCAAACTCATGTTTCCAAACATAGCATTAATAAATGAATGATGCCTTTTATTAAGAATATAAATTTCATACATATGAAAAACATCCCTATTACATGGGCTCTAGGGCATACTCTCTAACAATGTTATCTCGCATGATTCTATAATTGCCTTACTCAGAAAATCTCTAGCCAGAGTAATATGCCAAGATGGATAAGGATCCTTGAAGGGCATTTTGGGAACAATGGTTAAATTAATAGAATACACATAATTAGATTTATATGAGTTGACATAAATCCATACTCAGAATCTAATTGAGGTAAGAGTGGCGAAAGAAGTAATTGCACGGTAACTGTTTTTTATGGAAGGGCATAGTCAAACCACTTGACTTTCCTAACATTTGGGTAGTCATGATGTGTAGCTTGAGGCCACTCATGATTTGTATAATAGTGTATCATAAATATCAATAGAGGTTGATAAAATGATTTAAAGAAGTTTAAATCATGTGAGTTTTAAATATAACTCATAATTGCATATTATACTACCAATATGGACAGGAACCAAATAGGTCACACACATATAGAGTAAAGGATAAAATGGTAAAATGACAAGGATAATAATATTTGATATTATTATGGGATAAGAGAAATGAACAAGAGAATAATTAACTAAAGAGTTTAATTAATTATGATCAAGTGGAATTGTTCGCATAAATTTTTAGAAATATTCTATATAATGGACCTAATTAAAATATTGTATTTCATAATTAATTATTATTGGAATATAAGTATTATAGGGCTGATACAATAATTAATAAATCCATTGGAGAAATTAAATAGGCCCGACGAATTGATTTTGGTGCAAAAATCCTCCAAAGGAAGGGTTTCACGCCAACTTAAGATAGAAGGCCTCAGAGGCCTAATTCTTGAACCAAAACAAATTAAATATATTTCATATGTATTATGGAGCCTACATATTTAATTTGGATGGATTTGGAATTAATTTGGCTGATTAAATCCAAGTGTATGCACAAATGGCCTAGTTTATGGGTTTTGTGCATAATCATTTATGAATGGACTTAAATTGGATTTAATATATCCCAAATAAATTATTAATAATTCTAGAAGCCCATTTAATATTTCTCCAGCAATTTTAAAGAGCTCAATCCTATTATGAAGTTGGATTTTTAACCTAATTATAAAAATCCAAGTGATAGGAATTTTAGGGTGAAGTAAACAATTAAAAGAAAAAGAAATTCTCTCTCTCAAAAACCCTAGTCGCCACCCCCTTGCTAGCATCAAGGGGAATTTGGCTAGCCTTATGGTTCCTCCATTCTTGGTTTATTTATTCATTCTCTATTGTGGATTACTAATTGAAGGTTTTCAATTTTTGACACTGTGGTTTGCGACAACCTGATGAGAAGGAAAATCAACTGTTCAAAAAAAATCAATGGTGATTTTTCTTGTTCTCATTAATATTTATATTGTAAATACATGGAAAGATTAGATCTATTGGTTAAAAAATTTTTAAATTCTGCTTATATATGTGATACATGTAATCGATAATTTCCAACACACTAAATTAATAAGTAATATAGGGGAACATAGATAAGATCCCAGAATATTGAACCCAAGGGATAAAAGGGCTAGTAAGGGACATATCAACAATAGAAAATAAAGAGAAAACATAAGAAAAATGGAGGAGAAAACCCTAGATCTAAATATGGCATCTCTCCTCTCCATCTCCTATTTTTTTGCTAAAAAAATGCAGCTTTTATAGAGATCTGCAGATGGACATGGCAGAGACCAATGGTCTTAACCGAGTCCAATAAGGTTTAAATGGTATTATAGCAATGGCGTACGATTGAGACTATTTGGTCTTAATCGAGTGCACCTTTCTAGACTAAATATGCTCGAGTTTTGGTTTGGACTCTACTGGGATAAATGGTCTCAATTAAGTCTATTTGATTGGACTTTACCTAGACAAATGGTCTCAGCCAAGTCCAAAAATGAAATGATGCAGATTAGGGATTCTTCAAAGCACACAGTCGAGACATTTTGGTCTCAATCGAGTGTAAGTCAACTCCCTAAGTAAAAGTCAAAATTACCCCATTATACATACTAAAACATTGATAAATCTCAATATAATTCTATTTGGCATAAAAAGAGAAATTTAACACTTAAAAAACTAAAAATCACACAAAACAAGATACAAACACAAATAAAAATACACTGAAATTAAACACAAAACTTAGAGGTAACAAATAGCCCACACTTAGCTTTCGCTTGCCCTCAAGCAAATGAACAAACCACATTCTCATATACTCAAACTCAAAGAAAAAAACATAAATTTAGTAAAATTAGAACAATGCTTTAGTAGAAGTCCCTAAACAAATGTCCTAAATCGAAAAGACTCAACTAGACCATACTAGCGAATCTCCTTGTGTGTGTGCTAGGCCAAAACAATTTAAAGCAGTTTTTACAACAAAAATTTCAAGCACAATCCACTAATTGAGAAAAGATTGCACATATGGTTTTGTTCTTGAAACTCAAGAGATGCCATAGGCCATTCTTTTAGCATTGGAACAAAAAGGTCATCTTCGCACATAACTCTCGACAATACAAGATCCTTAAGACATTAAAAGATTAAAATGTTGCTAAGGTATGGCTATCAAGAAAAGGATTAAGATACAAAATTTAAAACTACCATTTCTACCTTAGCTTACCAAATTTCTCCTAAAAATAAGATTTCAACTTTACCCTTATTTCCTCATCATCATAGCCAAACTTCAGATATCCAAAATGTAGAACATTTCTCAAGGAAAAAGCATAAGAAAAAAGAAGAATTTTCTCTAAATTTCTTACATATATTTTAGCTTGATTGGTGTTTAAAGAGCTTAAAATCATTCTCCTCTACACAGAGTAATCCACACTTAGATGAAACCAAAATTGCCATTTTTATTCTTCTTTTCTTTTCTTTTATTTTTGAAACAACTAAAGAAATCAATTTTACAATTGATAAGTAAGGACTCATAAAAATTCTTCTTAAAGAGGAACTATATTCTAAAAATTTTCTCAATCTCACTTGATATTGGCAATTTACTCCCAACACTAGAATCTAAAAATTGAAGCACACCCCTTAACTCACTAACACTTCCCAAGATAAATCGATCTCATCTACTTCTAGAATGGCCAGTTTAAAAAGGATAAGACAACAACTTTTTATGTTTAAGGGATCAAAATACAGGTGTAATCAACAAACATAAAATTAGCATACATTTAGCATGCTCAAATAGGCTCAAAAGGGCTTGTAAGGGATATTACATAGCAAAGGTAGGTCAAAAGGTCTTTTCAAAATTCAATTAAGAAAATTATTAGCTAAGTCACTTCTAATCTCATTTTTTAGTCATTTACTTACTTCGAAGGGTGATGAGGAAGGTTCAGCATTCTAGAATTCCCACTCCATCAGCTTCATCCATTGTTTCTTATTATTTAAAAAACAAGCCTAAAGTGCACATTTGTTAAGAGACCTACTAGTATTGATCTAATTGAAAATAATTGATAAGAAAAAATTAGTTTAACAATCATTCACTCTCTTGCTATTCCAACTAATCTAAATAAGGTTTTCTAATTTTAATTCAGGATTGTTCAGTACAGGAACAACTACAAGGGCAAACTAAGTAAGGTGTAAAAGTATAAAATAACAACACAAACAAAAACAAACATCAAAACTAATCTAAAATCAAAACACAATTAAAAATAAAAGTAGAAATAATAAAATAACAACAAAAATTATAAGATTAAAAAAAATAAAAATAAAATAAAATACAAAATTAACACAAAACATAAAATTATGATAAAATAAAACATAAAAAATAGGAAAATGAGGTAGATTCATGTTTATCGTGTCAAAATTCATGCAAATGCAAAAAGAATGGAGTGTTAGAATTGAAAATCATGATGAGATAGGATGAAATGCTCAAACATAAATAGAAATGAACCTTCACACTAAAAGCCTAGTGCACATGTCAGAGACCAAATTGTCTCAGTTGTGTGACCCATTTTTGAATGAAAAGTACACCTTACATATGGCAGAGATAAATCGATCTCAACCATTTGCACCAGAAAATCTGCAAAATTTTTCCAATTTTAACACTTATTTTTATGCACATTAATACTTTCATTTATGATCTTATTTATGTAAAAAAACAATTCTTAAATTAATCACCACACAATTAGCAAAAACACAAGCAAAAACTAAAATTTTAAAAGTAAAAATATGTAACCAAAATAAACAACCAAAAAGTAGATAGAGAGAATTAGTTTTGGTTTAATGAGTCCCAGCTTGACTTGTGTAACTGTCTAGTGGTTGAGCTTGAGACCCAAATGTTGATCTTTCGTGAATGTACTCCTTATTTTGTTGGAAATTATCGATTACATACATCACATGTATAAGTTAAAATTAAAATTTTTAACCAATAGATCTGATCTTGCCATGAATTTATAATGTAAATATTAATGAGAATAAGAAAAATCACCTTTGATTTTTGTTGAACAATTGCTTTTTCTTCTCACTAGGTTGTCGCAAACCACAATGTCCAAAATAAAACACCACCAATTTGTAATCCACACTAAAGAAGGATGAAATGAACCAAAATTGATGGAGTTACAAGGCTGGCCAAAATTCCTTGATGCTAGCAAGGAATGAGGGTGGAGGCTAGGGTTTGAGAAATGAGAGAGAATTTTCTTTTCTCTTAATGTTCACTTAACCATAAATCCCTTTAACTTGGATTTTTATATCTAGGTTAAGAATCCAACTTCATAATGGGATTGAGCTCTTTAAAATTGCTGGAGAAATATTAAATGTGCTCATGGAATTACTAAAAATTTATTTAGGCTCAATTAAATCCAATTTAAATCCTTTCATAAAAGACTATATACAAAACCCATAAACTACGCCCTTTATGCATTCACTTGAATTTAATCACCCAAATGAATTCCAAATCTATTCAAATTAAATATGTAGGCTCCATAACACTTATGAAATATATTAAATTTGTCTTGGTATAAGAATTATGGCTTTAAGGCCTTCTATATGGTTTTGGCGTGTAACCCTTCCTCTGGAGGGTTTTTGCGCCAAAACCAATTCTCTTGTGTTGGGAATTATCAGTTACATGCATCTCATTTATAAGAGGAATTTAAAATTTTTAACCAATAAATCTAATCTTGCCATGAATTTAAAATATACATATTAAAGAGAATAAGAAAAATCATCTTTGATTTTTGTTGAACAGTTGATTTTCCTTCTCACTGGGTTGTCGCAAATTACAGTATCCAAAATCGAACACCTCCAATGTGTAATCCACACAAGAGAAGGATAGAATGAACCAACAATTGGGAGAAACAAGGGCTGGACAAAAACCCTAGATGCTAGCTAGGGAAGGTGGCAGTTATGGCTTTTTGAGTGAGAAAAACTTTTCTCTTAATTGTTTACACTTAGCCCTAATATCCTATCACTTGAATTTTTATAGTTAGGTTAAAAATCCAACTTCATAATAGGATTGGACTCTTTAAAATTGCTGGAGAAATATTAATTGGGCTTCTATAATTATTAATAATTTATTTGGGCTCAATTAAATCCAATTTAAGCCCTTTCACAAAAGACTATGTACAAAACCCACAAACAAGACCCTTTGAGCATATACTTGGATTTAATTACCCAAATGAATTCCAAATCCAACCAAATTAAATATTTAAGCTCCATAACACTTATGAAATATATTTAATTTATTTTGATCCAAGAATTTGGCCTCTAATGCCTTTTATTTGTAGTTGGCATGTAACCCTTCCTCTAGTGGGTTTCTGCGCCAACTTCACTTCTTTGGTCCTCTTTAATTCCTCCAATGGATCTATTAATTATTATATCAGCCCTATAATACTTATAGTTCAATAATAATTAATTATGAAATGCATTATTTCAATTAGGTCAATTTTTACAGAACATTTCAAAAAAGTTTTGCGAACAATTTTACTTTATCATAATTAATTAAACTCTTTAATTAATTATTCTCTTATTCACTTCTCTATCCGCATAATAATATCAAATATTATTATCCTTGTCATTTTATAATTTTATCGTTTTCTTTATATGTGTGTGACCTATTGGGTTCCTGTCCATGTTGGCAGTATAATATGTAAATGTGAGTTCTATTCAAAACTCACATGATTTAAACTTCTTTAAATCATTTTATCAATCCCTATTGATATTCTTGATACACTATTATATAATTCATGAGTGGCCTCTACCTAGACACCATGACTACCCAAATGTTAGAAAATTCAAGTGGTTTGACTATACCCTTCCATAGAACAGTTACCGTGCAATTACTTCTTTCACCACTCTTATCTCAATCAGATTCTGAGTATGGATTTCTGTCAACTCATATAAATCTAATTATGTATGTTCTATTAATTTAACCATTGTTCCCAAAATTTCCTTCATGGATCTCTATCCATGATGCCATATTACTCTGGCTTGAGATTCTCTGAACAAGGCAATTATAGAATCATGCGAGATAACTTCCCTTATTAAATCTAGGATGGTTAATCCTTTGTCAATCACTCAACTATCTTCAAGTAGGTCATGATATACCAAATCTCCTAACTATGTTCACTCCTAGTTGGAAGTAATCAATTATGGAGTCAAAATATACCACTTGCTAATTAAGATAACTTTGGTGATCTCAAGTCTAAGGATACTTGCACAACCGCTATGAAGAGATTCTTCATTGACATAGATTTAATATCCATGTGAGGATTCTCTTTGTAGGTCTCCATTGAACTTGTTCTTCTAAAAATCATCCACATGTTAGCTTTGATTATCTTCCATAATCACAGTTATGAGAACCACTACTTGAACCATTCAAGAAGCATAACATGTGCTAGTCTATCCGAATTAACAATGTCCTATCTTGTTAATTCTATGACTAGGGATATTTAGATATTTAACACATTTGTATGCAATAGACACCTCATATCATGAACACTTTCATGATTGCCTTTGCACTGTGTTTATAATATCAAGGACTTCATTTATTAATTTAAGATTTACAAACTCATGTATTTAAACATAGCATTAATAAATGAATAAAGACTTTTATTAAGAATATAAATTCATATATATGAAATTTATCCATTTTACATGGGCTCTAGGGTATAGTCTCTAACAAACTCCCACTTGCACTAGAGCCAATCACTCATATATCTCAGACCCATGCTATTTATATGGTAATCGTGCTTTATCTAGGAAAGTGCTTTAGTGAGGGGATCTGCCACATTATCATTTGTAGGGACCCTTTCATTTTCACATCATTTCTAGTTACTATTTCTCTTATGAGATAGTAGTGTCTAAGAACATGCTTAGATCACTGATGAGACCGTCGTTCCTTTGCTTATGCAATGGCTCCAGTGTTGTCACAATATAAAGGAATCGGATTAATAATGCTAGGCACCACTCCTAGTTCAGATATGAACTTTTTGATCCAGATTGCTTCTTTGGTTGTTTTCGAAGTAGCAATGTACTCAGCTTTTATGGTGGAATCAGTAGTTGTTTTTTGTTTGTAACTCTTCCAACTGACTGCTTCTCCTTCAATTATGAACACATAACCAGACTATGATTTACAATCATTTTTATCAGATTGGAAGCTGGCATCTGTATACCCTTTTATTTTCAAACTGCCCTCTCCATATACCAAGAATATATCCTTAGTCCTTCTCAAGTACTTAAGCATATTCTTGATAGCTGCCTAATGTTCCTCTCCAAAATTGGATTGGAATCTGCTTGTGACACTCAAAGGAAATGCTACATCTGAATGTGTACATAACATAACATACATGATAAAACCAATTGCCGATGCATATGGTATTCTATTCATGCTATCTCCATCCTCTAGTGTCTGTGGACACATAGACTTAGAAAGGTGTTTCCCATACACCATGGGTATAAACCCTTTCTTAGAGAGATTGATATTGAACCTATTCAATACCTTACCTATATATGTACTTTGAGAAAGACCTAGCAACCTATTGGATCTATCTCTATAGATCCTTATTCCCATAATATAGGATACTTCTCCATGGTCTTTCATGGAGAATTGCTTGGATAACCATATTTGAATAGATTAGAGAAGAGAAATATCATTTCCCATGATCAATATGTCATCCACATATATAATCAGGAAGACAATTGCACTCCTACTGACCCTTTTATACACACAAGGTTCATTTTCATTCTATGAGAAACCAAACTCTTTGATTGTCTCATTGAATCGTATTTTTTAGCTCCTAGAGGCTTGCTTCAGTCCATAAATGGATCTTTGAAGCTTGCATACCTTTTCGTCATTTCCTAATGACCCTTCTGGTTGTGTCATATACACATCCTCAGTCAGATTTCCATTTAGGAAAGCTGTCTTCACATCCATTTGCCAAATCTCATAATCATAATGAGCTGTAATGGCTAAAAGTATTCTTATATACTTAAGCATCACTACAAGAGAAAAGGTTTTGTCATAGTCAATATCTTTTTTTTGAAGATAGCCCTTTGCTACTAAGAGAGCTTTATAGGTAACTATATTACCTTCCATGTCGATCTTCTTTTTGAAGACCCATTTGCACCTTATGGGTTTTATCCCTTCAGGTGGTTGTGTTAAAGTCCATACTTTGTTCTCATACATGGAGTCCATTTTAGACTGTATAGCCTTAAGCCATAAATCACGTTCTGAACTGTTCAAAACTTCTTGATAGCTTGTAGGCTCATTGTCCTCTACTACAGTTATGCCTCTATCTGAATATCTCATAGGGATAGAATGCATCCTAGTAGATTTTCTAGGATTTTTTGTATAATCAGGTTCAACTACAATCTCATCATTATGAAATTCAGTCTCGGGTTCAATCGATTGATCTACTTCTATTTATAGGTCTTGAACTTCACCAAGTTCAATTTTACTCCCACAGTCCTCTCGTAGGAGATATTCTCTTTCCAAGAAGACAGCATGCCTTGAAATAAACACCTTTTGTTCTAAGGGATGATAGAAATAATATCCAAAGGTTTCTTTTGGATATCCCATATATAAACATTTGCCAGACTTAACATCTAGTTTGTCTAACATTGTCCTCTTCACATAAGCAAGACAACCCTAAACTTTCATATGAGAAAGCGTGGGTTTCTTGTTATTCCACATCTCATATGGAGTAACATCAACTGATTTAGTAGGAACTCTATTTAACACATAAACAGTAGTTTCTAATGCATATCCCCAAAAGGACTTAGGTAAGTCTGCTCAGCTCATCATTGATCGAACAATATCTAATAGTGTTCGATTTCTCCTTTCAGACATACCATTGTGTTGTGGTGTATATGGTGGAGTCTATTGAGATAAAACCCATTATCTCTATGATAATCTTGAAATTCTTAGCTTAAGTACTCTCCACCTCAATCTGATCTAAGTGTTTTAATACTTTTGCCAAGTTGTTTCTTTACTTCATTTCTGAATTCTTTGAACTTTTCAAATGCTTATGATTTATATTTCATTAGATAGATGTATCCAAACCTAGAATAATCATTTATGAAAGTAATGGAGTAGGAGTAACCTCCTCTTCCATGTGTAGTCATTGGACCACATACATCTGAATGTATTGAGTCCAAAAACATTTTAGCTCGTTCTCCTTTACCAATAAAGGGAGATTTTGTCATTTTTCCCAACAAACAAGATTCACATGTATCAAATGATCCCAAATCACCTGACTTGTGTAATTTGGTCATACGTTTCTCGTTTATATGTCCTAAACGATAATGCCATAAATATGAGGTATTTAGATTATCTTATTTCATTCTCTTGGTATCCACATTATGCACTTCTTTAATTAAATCAAGAACAAATATACCATTCTCAATGATAGCTTTTGCATAAAAAATATTGTTCTTAAAAATGTAACAACACTTGTCCTTTAAAGAAATGTCATAATCATTCAATAAACAACTGAAAGAAATAATACTTTTGGATAAAGCTGAAACATAATAACAATTATTTGATTCCAAATTAATCCACTTGAAAGAGGCAAATGGTAAGTCCCCACAACTGTTGTAGAATGTTTTGTCTAGTAGCTGACTGTAGACATATTTCATTCTTTCCAACTCTTCTACCGCTTCTAAGCCCCTGTAGATCATTACATAAATGAGATCCACATCTGGTATCTAATACCCAAGATTGTTTTGAAGCAATAGAATAAGTATTAATTTCAATCATATGAATATCTGAGGTAGAAGCATCAGCATGCTTCTTCTCCTTGAGAGAATCTAGATAGGCCTTGCAGTTGTATTTCTAATGACCATTTTTTCCACAATGGAAGCAAGATCCTTTGGGATTCTCTTTCTTGGCAACCTTCTTCTTAGAGATCCCACCATTCTTTGGCTATGCCTTGGTTATCTTCTTCTTCTTCTTTTACTTCTTGCCTTTAGCAAAAGTGACAACCATGACACTTTTTGGATCCTTCTTAAAGGATCCATCAGCTATCTTGAGCATGTTGATTAATTCAGGAATGGTTACTTGGATCTTGTTCATGTTGAAGTTAAGCACGAAAGGTGAATAACTTGGAGCCAACAAGTACAAGATTAAATCTATGTATAGATCATTATCCATTACATAGCCAAGTTTACTCAAATGCTCAATATACCCATACATCTTCAATGCATGAGTAGCAGCCGAAGTGCCTTCTACCATTTTGCAACTAAATAGAGCTCGAGCAATCTCATATTGCTCAGTTCTAGCCTGAGAAGAATAAAGCTTCTCTAGATGCAAAATGAAGGTTCTAGCATCCATCATCTCATATTGCTTCTGAAGCTCCGAGGACATAGCACCCAGCATCAGACATGCTCTTGCTTTACTATCCTCCATGTATTTACTAAAAGTGCCTTTGATGTCATCAATGGCATCATCTGATGGAAGTGGTGGTGGATCTTTATCCAAGACATAATGGATCTTTTTAGCTCTGAGAATAATTCTCACTTGCCTGATCTAGTCAGAATAGTTGCTGCCAACCAACTTGTTATCCAAGATTGATCGTATATTAATGTTTGATGTGCTCATGATGATGACCTAGATGTGAAAAAGAAAACATATGAGAGTATGTTCATATATATGTATGCATTAATTTGGTCTTTAATTAATCCATTTACTCCCATTATTTTATTGCAAATTAATAACCCTCACTATTTAATCCGAGAAAACCTTATGGTTTTCCTAATGGGCCAATATCCAATCCTTGATATGTAATTTGACCTTGACTGTGGTCTATAAGCCAAACTCCATACCCTTGAAAGGTAGGTATCTCTATACCAATTATGTCTCTACATAACTATTGGATTATTAGGTTATCAACTATAGATGCATGCATATCATATATGCATTCCCTAATCTTGCCTCTAGAACCATTGGCCTTGATTGTGGTCAACATGCTAATGGGCTAGCTAAGATTACCCATTTAATTAGATTTAAACATATTCGATATAATGTAAGCTTGACTGTGGTCAACAGCCCACATTATAAAGAACTCTGGTTCTCCTCAAATTAATGGAAGGCTTATATACCTTAGTATTTGTTTGAGGGTTTTAGTTAATTAAGTCTCATCATACATGGTTGGCATACATTGGTATGCATCCTATATCTATTACATAAATATAAGCATACAAATATGGTATAGTTATGGACTTTAATACATTGATTTCCCTGAACCAAAAAGGAAATCAAAGGGTCACACCTAGGTAGTATGCATGATTCAAACAAGTAAAAATAATTACATTATCTTCAATCTTGTTGGATCTCCATCCGACCCATCTTGCTCCTTGATAGTGGTCTCCATATCTATCTCTAATTCTAATCTAAGTAATCTAATTACATATTACAATTTAAAAAAGAAATACAAACCAAAAACAAGTGGCCGGGACATGAAAGTCCTCATTGGGCCAAAACATGCATAATGCTCAATCACATTGGGCCTTGTCCATAACTATCCATCATGCCAATCATACACCCTTATATGCATTTCTACTACATAAAGTAATTGATTACTAACTTTGTTTCAACTCTTGAAACTTTCTTTTTAGTTATTTTACTAATGTGATCAAATTAGGAAACTTTTTGATTTTGGAAACTTCCATTTTAGGAAACCCTTTTGCATGCATATGTTCTTGCCTTAATAATCAATCCAATTGATTATTAATTAATTATTAATTGATTATTTAATTAATTAATCATATTAAATAATTAAAAGAATCAATTTTGCTCTTTATATAAAGGGTAGGCCGAAACGTACCAAACTAAACCCTAAATGTGTTCACACACAAACTAGTTTTGTGTCTATTGGACTATTTAGGCCTTTTGGAATGAGCCAAGTCCACTCCAGCCCTTAAAACTCATTAATAAACTTAATTATAGTTTATTATATTTGATTTAAATCAGCTCCTTAGGTCCACCAAGTCATTCACTAATTTAAACCAAGTCCGTAAACATAATTAAGCACATTAAGTGGTTTTAATGAATTAAAATTAATCCAATTAATTAAAGGACCATTTTAATTAATCCAATTAATTGAAAACACATTAATATATAAGATATATCAGATTTAGAAGATTAAAAATCATTCTAAACATGAACACACCAAGAATATACCAAGAACACATGAAGAACACCAATTTATTGAACTTTTTGACTAAACTAGTTTTCATGCAAAACTTGTTCGATTTAAATTTTTTTTATCCTATGGCTTAATATCACATATTAAACACATAAATTATCATCAAAATGATCTTAGAGTGGATCAATAAAATTTTAATTTAGAACAGCCCCTAAACATCATTGAAAAATAAAAGCCATTCACGCCAAAACCATGACTCCTTTCTCAAAAGAATCGTTTTTATTTTTCAATATATATATATTTGATCACATATATCCAGAAATAAATATTTTTCATTCATGAATAATAAAATATGATATTTTGAAGTTTATGAAATAAATAACTCAAAAATAAAACTTATTCCATAGAAAAATATAGAATTGTAGATTCATGGCAAAACTGAGGCTTTGATACCATGTTGGGAATTATCGATTAAATACATCTCATACATAAGCGTATTTTAAAATTTTTAACCAATAAATCTGATCTTGTCATGAATTTACAATATACATATTAATGAGAATAAGAAAAATCACCTTTGATTTTTGTTGAACAATTGATTTTCCTTCTCACCAGGTTGTTGCAAATCACAGTGTCCAAAATCGAACACCCTCCAATGAGTAATCCACACAAGAGAAGGATAGAATGAACCAACAATTGGGAGAAACAAGGGTTGGCTGAAAACCCTAGATGCTAGCTAGGGAAGGTGGCAGCTAGGGCTTTTTGAGTGAGAGAAAAACTTTTCTCTTAATTGTTCACACTTAGCCTTAATACCCTATCACTTGGATTTTTATAGTTAGGTTAAAAATCCAACTTCATAATAGGATTGCAATCTTTAAAATTTTTGGAGAAATATTAATTAGGCTTCTGGAATTATTAATAATTTATTTGGGCTCAATTAAATCCAATTTAAGCCCTTTCACAAAAGACAATGCACAAAACCCACAAACTAGGCCATTTGTGTATATACTTTGATTTAATTACCCAAATGAATTCCAAATAAAAAAAATTAAATATGTAGGCTCCATAACACTTATGAAATATATTTAATTTATTTTGGTCCAAGAATTAGGCCTTTAAGGCCTTCTATTTGTAGTTGGCATGTAACCCTTCCTCTAGAGGGTTTTTGCGCCAACTTCACTTCTTTCAGCCTCTTTAATTCCTCCAATGGATATATTAATTATTATATCAGCCCTATAATACTTATAGTTCAATAATAATTAATTATGAAATGTATTATTTCAATTAGGTTCATTTTTACAGAACATTTAAAAAAAGTTATGCGAACAATTTTACTTGATCATAATTAATTAAACTCTTTAATTAACTATTCTCTTATTCACTTCTCTATCCCCATAATAATATAAAATATTATTATCCTTGTCATTTTACCATTTTATCCTTTTCTCTATATTTGTGTGACCCATTGGGTTCCTATCTTTGTTAGCAGTATAATATGTAACTGTAAGTTTTATTCAAAACTCACATGATTTAAACTTCTTTAAATCATTTTATCAATTCCTATTGATATTCTTGATACACTATTATATAAGTCATGATTGGCCTCTAGCTAGGCATCATGACTACCTAAATGTTAGGAAAGTTAAGTGGTTTGACTATACCCTTCCATAAAACAGTTACCGTGCAATTACTCCTTTCACCACTCTTATCTCAATCAGATTCTGAGTATGGATTTCTATCAACTTATATAAATCTAATTATGTATGTTCTATTAATTTAATCATTGTTCCCAAAATTTCCTTCATTGATCTCTATCCATCTTGGCATATTACTCTGGCTAGAGATTTTCTGAACAAGGCAATTATAGAATCATGCGAGATAACTTTCCTTATTAAATTTGGGATGGTGAATCCTTTGTCAATCACTCAACTATCTTCAAGTAGGTCATGATATACTCAATCTCCTAACTATGTTCTGTAAGGCCCTAAACATAATCCTAATTTAATTTGCATATTTTTTGAATGGGATTTTTATTTGATTAAGATTTAATTATAGGTGAATTTCGTATAAGCATGTGTTAAGTGTGAGGACCCAAAATAGGCCCTAGTAGAATTCAAGGACATAATCCTGATTATTAATGTTTAATCAAGCTTAATTAGATGAATTACTATAAGTTTATATATTGAAGGATAAACTAGTTATTTATTTCTATGCGTAATTGAAATAATATTTTATTTCAAGGATCAATTGGGATATAAGTGTAATTAGGTTGTAATTAGTTATGTGATGAATGTGGGAATTATATGTTATGAATTTTATAATGGTATAATCAAAAAAATAAAAAAAAATAGTTTGAGGGCTAAATTAAAATAGGATATAAACTTAGAGGTCAATGTTAAAAATAATAAATGAGTGGGGTCAACTTTATAAGAGATAGCATATGATGGGAAAAAATTGAAAGTAAGAAGATAATTTATGGGTCAATGTTGAAAGAAGCTTTAAGCTCAATTTATACCTTCGGTTATCTTATTTGTACCTTCAGGTGCTACCGTATAACCCATTATCCAGCTCTTTAGAATGGTGCAGGCTTTATACCAAAGTTAAGAAAAGTTTGATGTTTAATTTAATGTTTTATGAAGCATGACAATTCATAAATTGATTTCATAACCTAATTTATATGTGAAATTCCTTTTCATCACATATGGAAATTATGATATTAAAAGATGCTGCGATATACACTTATACATGATTATCGCATATAGAAATAGTATGTACATAGTTATATAAATGAACTAGTGCATCACTAATATCTAGTTATGGACTATATTAGAGATAGTATGTTTTCTATAGTAATATGTTGCTTGCTTGAAGTAGATAAATGACTTGCAAGATTTGTCATGTATGAAAGCTATGAAAATATTTTGCTGAAATAAGTATTTTCTATAGCAATGGAATATAAGAGTTATGTATAGGTATTCATGTTGGTGATTGCTTTTCAAATTAATACATTGGGTTATATGTTTTCCCTATATCTACTCGTTCTTGCTCTTTATTGAGAATTGATGTATAATGTCTTGTGCATACACATAAAATATTTACAGATTTACAAGTGATAAAGTTCACATGATAATGGTATTAGAGATGGAAGCGAGCTAGAAATTCTATGTATGCATTGGTACAATAAGTATTACAAATATAATTCTAGATTGATAAATGATAAACTTTCATAGTACTAATGCTCTATTTTAGTTACGAATATGCATATGTCGTTGTTGATCATAAGCTTATATGTGAATATATATATATATTCCTAGTATATGTTAAAGTGTGTAGTAAATGGAAGGAATGACTGAGTATAAATAGTGGTATATCATTCAATGAATGAATCGCAAGTCTAAAGGATAAATATGTTTATATTATTAAATGTTGTGTATATAAAGCATCAATGCCGAATTTACTATCATTAAATCATTTGGTTATCATGTGTGGACTCTTGTCTATATTTTTTTTAAATTGAGCATAAGTTATACTTATAATTCATGATGTATGCTTATTAGCGACCATTGTGAGTGGTCGTTTGTCATATTTGTGTTCCCCACTAAGCTTTATAGCTTAGAACGGGTTCTTTATCCGTGTAGGTTGCGAGGATAGGACTTTATCCCAGGACTGATATCTATAGCAGGTTGGCCAACACAAGTCTTAAAAGATTAATAGTAGAGTCTTCTCTTTGTCCTTTTATTTTGTATTTATGGAAAATTTAATTATGTTGTAAATTTTGTATAAGTACTAATGTTATGTTTAAGAAAACATTGTAATGTATTAAGGACTTTTATATAATTAAGGTATTACTCTTAAGTTCATATGACATGGTTTTAATTTCTTCTATAAGTTATCTAATAAGAAATGTTTTCAGCTTGAGAACATTGTAATATATGTCTTATGGTATAAGATATTGTGGTAATAGCTAAGTATAGGATATGGGTGTTACAATTAGTGGTATCAGAGCTTAGGTTTAGCCATAGCCATTTCTGGGCTATAAGTGTTTAGAGTAATTGTTATATGGAAGTTTCAGTGTGTTGGCCTAATGCAGATATCTTGGTTTTGTTTTGTATAGATTAAAGATGGATAAACTAAAAGAAACTGGAAAAGAGATCATTAAAGTCAGCAATTCCAGGGCATTGAACTTATTTGTCCCCGATCCTATGAATGTAGCTCATATAGATATCTCTGTTTCTATATTAGTGGAACTAAAGAAAATGAATTGCATCTTGAATAAGATTTTACAAGAGTTAACTGAGCCTAGAGTATCAAAAGAGGTTGATAGGAATAATGATAACAGAAGAAGTCGATATGAGAATATGGATAAGAGGGAGCTAGGAAAAAGACATAAGATATTGAAATTAAGTTCTTCTAGCAACAAATTCCATTCTGTGCAAGGTTTGGCAGGGAAAAGCCAAGGGATTCAAGTTCCTAAATGTTTGCATTACATAAGGAATCATTGGGGTGTTTGTAAAGCTTTAACAGGGGCTTGTTTAAGATGTGGTAAAACAAATCATTTTATGGCTAATTGCCCAGTGTTGCCAAGGAAAAGTAAGGTATCATCAAAGAATGAAAACAAGCTTGTCATTGCTAATGTACCTCAGATAGAAGAGATAGATCATAATGAAAGAGACAAATCTATACATCTAATTGTATCGGTTCAGACCGGTAAAATTGAGGTTTCATCAAAGCAGGATGTCATCGAAGGAGCTATTGGGATTTATCTTTTCTTCCTTAATATTTGCTCATTCACAATAATAAATTCTTATTATGGTAATGAATTTTATGTTTTTAGGAATGTTTTGATATGGTGGAACTTTGAGAATATTGTGCATATTTGACCATTAGGTGAATTATAGTACAAGTGCATTAAGGGAATACATAAAGATTACTCTATGATGGCATATTAATAAAATCCTAACTTTAGATTAAAAAGTAAATGATAAGAAGTGTGAATATAATTAGTGTTTGGATTATAATACAAGTGTGTTAATAGAATATAGTATAAGTGTGATAATAGGGTTTTAGAGAAACAGTTTATGTATTGTGAATAAAATCTTTCATATGTGAAGTTGCTGTGAGGAAATTGGGTTAATTACGATGCTATGTATACCTGTCAGTGAATTCTTATAAGGCATGGGCAATTGACAAAACATTATACATGGGATGGGGCAAAAACATATACAACACACGAGAGAATGCATTTGCATCTTATTGCATACATGAAAGCATTATTCATGCGTAAGCATAGCATCAAGCATCATATTACATGTACAGGCCCCAACTGAATAGGGAAACTGACACATAGTAATGATATAACAGTATGATACAGTTGCCCTTATTTGGAGAAAAGGTTTAATGAGAAGTGAATAGAGAAGATGGTAGAGGAGATACAAGATCAAAGATGATTGTGATAGACATAAAGGTATAACAATGATAGTGTTGTGCATAAGTAATGGATACAAGTATGAATTTCGAGGACGAAATTCCTTAAGGGGGAGAGATTTGTGAGGACCCAAAATAGGCCCTAGTAGAATTCAAAGACATAATCCTGATTATTAATGTTTAATCAAGCTTAATTAGATGAATTACTATAAGTTTATATATTGAAGGATAAACTAGTTATTTATTTTTGTGTGTAATTGAAATAATATTTTATTTCAAGGATCAATTGGGATATAAGTGTAATTAGGTTGTAATTAGTTATGTGATGAATGTGTGAATTATATGTTATGAATTTTATAATGGTATAATTAAAAAAAAATAGTTTGAGGGCTAAATTAAAATAGGATAGAAACTTAGAGGTTAATGTTAAAAATAATAAATGAGTGGGGTCAATTTTATAAGAGATAGCATATGATGGGGAAAAATTGAAAGTAAGAAGATAATTTGTGGGTCAATGTTGAAATAAGCTTTAAGTGGGGTTAATTTAAAAAAAAAAGAAAGAATCTTTGAGGCTAAACTCTTACATGCAAATAAATGAGAGAAATTTGTGTAACATGCAATTAGTTGGGGGATTAAAAGAGGAATTGTGAGGGACCAAGTGATGTCACATTCCACTTAAACTCACATGCAAGACAAGTATAAAAAAGGGCTTTAGGTGAGGTGGACGGCATCTTCTTAGTGGAAAAATATAGATTTTGCATTCTCTCTTCCTCTCTCTCTCTCTAAAACTCTAGAGATCTCTCAAGGAATTCTTAAAGAAAAGTCTTTGAATGTGGAGTTAATCAAGTGTAGTTAGTGTTAAACAACAAGGTAAGTGTATAAATTTGTTATTTAATCTCTTTTTCTTCATCTTCATCTTCCTTAGTTGATGATCTAATGAGTTGAATGCTAGAATTTTGGTGTTGAATGAATGGATTGATGTAAAAGAGAAGAAGAAGGTAGAAGGAACAAGGAGAGAGGAATTTTCGACTAAGGTTTGGGAACTTATTCTTCATGCATGTGTGTGAATATAAATTTTTATGCTTGGATTACTTAATTTTAATGGTAATTCATTAGTTTTTTTAGGGTTAATGAGAGATTTAAATAGGAGAAAATCGTGTTTTTGAATGTTGATGAAAAATTGGGTGTGGTTTTTGTGAACTGGGATGCTTGTTTTGTCCATATCTGGAGTTGTAGACCTTGGATTGAGGTGATTTTAAATTATTTTTAAACTAGATTAAATTATCTACAATTCATTAGAAGGATTTGTGGCTTGATTCTATTGTTAATGAACCCATAAAATTCGTACAAGTGAACTATTTGAAGTGTATAGGTAGTTTTGAATAGTTACCAATGTTTTAATAATAACTCCTTGTATTTAAGTTATAATTGAGTGGGGTTTGATTCTATGTAAGCTTTATAGAAATAAAAACATTTTTTTAGAAGGAACCTGGAGCTAAATATGTATATAACCCATCCAAATATTTATATGAAAATTTAAGAGAGCTATTGATTTCGGTTCAAGAACTGATTATAGTATTTTGGGTATAAGTATTAGTAGAGAAGTTAAAATATTATGCTGTAAAATTTTGGAAAAACTAGATACCTAGGATCATGTTTTTGATGCAGAAATGTTGGTCTAAATCCCTCTTAATTTTATGTTATGAATTTTTATAAGTGACAGCAAACACTATTTCGATTCTATGAATAGCCTATAGTATTTCTCAAATATCTTGAGCTATAGGTAAGATATTAAGGTGAATTTTGATGCTATGAAAACTAGACACATAGGGTAATAATATTTTAGAAGATAATTTAGCCTAAAAATGACATTTTCAAATTCATTTATGGATCACAATTTGAGTCCAAAATGCTGCCCTGTGCAGAATTTTAATGTGTCTTACATTATGGTTTTCCTTATATAGTTAAGTTAAATATGTGTCCATATGAATAAATAATGAATCGGATATGGCATGTGATATGATTATTAACAAAGGTATATATATATATATATATATATATATATATATATATATATATATATATATATATATATATATATTCATATATGTGCATAGGTAAAGATATATGAAAAGATATCATATATTTATATGTAATCAAACTTATGTACATGGTTGTTATGTGCAATTATGCTTTCATGTACATATTTTTAATGATGGAGTAAATGTTTATTTGATGCATGCATGTATATTATGAAGTTAAGAAATGTCTAAACATGATAAATGAAAGTTTTTAATGTACGACTATCATTACATGAATGTAATATATACAAATGTATATATATGTAAACGTCTAAATGATTATACACAATTTTTATTGATCTCTTGAAGATTACGATGATACTTATGTCTGAAATGTCAATTTTACTTGTATAAAGAAGTAATGTGATTTGTAGAATATATGTGTATATATAAACATATATATATATATATATAGTATGATCTTACATGATTTTATTCAAAAGATGTTTAGAGTAATGATTTAGAGAATATGTTTAAAGTGAAATGCATGAATATGTCTTTGTTTAATTGAAATGACATGATTAAGCATTTGTGATGTCATATTTTAGCATGCTAAAATATGGACATTATGAGTTTCTGGTGATGCCATTTGGGTTAACAAAAGCACCAACTGCATTTATAGATCTTACGAATAGGGTATTTAGACCCTACTTGGACCAATTTGTTGTTGTGTTCATAGATGAAATTTTGGTGTATTCGAGAAATGAAGTGGAACATGCTGAGCACTTGAAAATTGTTTTACAGACTCTGAGGGAGAATAAGTTGTATGCTAAGCTGAGCAAATGCGATTTTTCGCTTAAGGAAATTTCTTTCCTTGGTCATGTAGTATCTTTTGAAGGCATTAGAGTGGATCCAGCTAAAATAGAGGCTATAGTGAATTGGAAGCTGCCTCTAAATGTGACAGAAGTGAGAAATGTTTTGGGCTTAGCAGGATATTACCATCATTTTTTGAAAGGCTTTTTAGTTATAGCTGCACCACTCACTAAACTGATGAAAAAGGGTATAAAGTTTGAGTTGACTGATCGGTGTCCGGCAAGTTTTGATCAGTTGAAGAAATTATTAACAGAGGCTCCAATTTTGATACAACTAGTTACAGGAAAGGACTATGCTATGTATAGTGATGCTTCTAGAGTTGGCTTGGGTTGTGTGTTAATGCAAGTTGGTAAAGTAATTGCCTATGCATCTAGATAGTTAAAGCCGCATGAGCAAAACTATCCAACCTATGACCTAAAGTTAGCAACAGTAGTGTTTGCCTTTAAAATTTAGCTACATTATTTGCATGGGGAAAGGTGCAGAATCTATACAGATCACAAGAGTCTCAAGTATTTGCTCACTCAAAAGGAACATAACTTGAGGTAGCAAAGATGGTTAGAACTGTTTAAAGATTATGATTATATAGTGGATTACCATCCAGGCAAAGCTAATGTTGTAGCAGATGCCTTAAGTCATAAGATGATGGCTGCTATGATTGCACATCACTGTAGATGGAAGGAAGCAAAATTATTGGTCCAGATATTGTTAAAGATACAGAAGAAAAGGTATAAGTTATCAAGCAGAGATTGAAGGAAGCTAGTGATAGACAGAAGTCGTATGCTGACTTAAAAAGAAAAGATATTAAATATCAAGTGGGTGACAAAGTGTTTTTGAAAGTGTCCCCTTGGAGAAAAGTATTGAGATTTGGGAAAAAGGGTAAATTGAGCCCGAGGTATATTGGCCCATATGAGATTCTTCAAAGAGTTGGGTTAGTGGGATATAGGTTAGCTCTCCCTATGGAACTAGCCAAACTCCAAAATGTATTTCATGTTTTTATGCTTTGAAGATATCATTCAGGTGAATCTCATGTAATATCAGTTCAATATGTGTAAGTTCAGCCAAATTTCGCATATGATGAAGAGCCTATAGCAATTCTGGCTAGACAAGTTCGACGGCTAAGGAGTAAGCAAATTCCACCAGTTAAGGTGCGTTGGCAACATTATAATTTACAAAAAGTTACTTGGGAGCTAGAAACAGCTATGAAGGAACAACATCCTCACTTGTTCAAAACAGGTATGAATTTTGAGGACAAAATTCTTTAAGAGGGAGAGAATTGTAAGGCCCCTAACATGACCCTAATTAATTTGCATATTTTTTTAATGGGATTTTTATTTGATTAAGATTTAATTATATGTGAATTTCATATAAACATGAGTTAAGGGGGTAAATTATCATGTTGATATGTTAATTGCATAAAAATAAAATTCAGTAGTATGGTTTATTATTAATTGAGGGTGTAATTGAAGTAAAAAGTATTGTTTTGGGGTAAATTTGTAATTTCAAAAATTTAGGGGTCAAATGTGGATAAAAGCATAAATTGAAGGTTAATTTAAAGGAAAGATTTAATGGATAGGCTAATGTATGAAAAATAAGAAAGGTGGGGTCAAATCTATGACATGCAAATTTTAGCTAGGTGAAAGTGTGTCATGTAAAAAGGTTGAGGGATCAAAAGGGATCTTTACCTTGACACTATATAAGTCAAGGTAAAGGAGAGAGAGAGGGCGGATTTTTTGGATGAAAAATCAGAAAACTTCTTCCTCTCTCATCACTCTAAGTTCCTTAAGAAATCTTGAAGAAAATCCTTGCATGTATGAGATTTAATCAAGGTTTGGTCATTAAAATTAAGGTAATTGGTTTAGTAAATGTCTTCTTCTTCTTCTCCTTCTTTTACATTCATTTGGGATAGTTGTGGTTGAGTGCTGGAAGTTTAAAATTGATAATGATGATGCTTGTGAAGGAGAAGAGGAAAGTGGACAGAGAAAAGGGAAAGAAGTGGCAAAGGACTAGGTCAAGGAGAGATAATCGGACAAGGTATGGGAATTTTAGTGTAATTTGAGTTAGAGACCTCAAAATGAATCAATTCAAAATTCTATAGTTAAATGAGACATAAACCTACAAAAATTGTAGAAGTGACTAGGCCTTGATTCTGCCTATAACCATTTTTTATTATTTAATTAAAAGTCATGTGAACTGTAAAAATAGGCTCTAGAATAGATTGTGATTAAATGGTGATAACTTTGTGTACAATGATCAAAATTATGTAAAGTTAATTTCTATACAAAACAAACTCCTGAGGGAACATTTTATATGAAGGAAGTGTGACCTAAAAATGTATACAAACATGTCAAATATTGACTTGAAAATTCGTAGGGACTCAATGTACTGTTAGCGAACAGACCTTAGTAATTTGGGCCTAACTTTTGGTAGAGATGTTAAAATGATACAAAGTATAAATTCTAGTTAACCTAGAGGCATGTCAAAAATGAGTAGTACGCAAATTTTTGGCTCAATCGGAGTCCGTTATCGGTCCGATTCAAACTTATCGGTCCGATTCGACAACTACTAATTTTACCGAAAAATTCAATTCTCATTACTAAAATATTTTACATAAAATTTCATGTGGGCACGCAAAATCTGGCAATATTCGGAGTTCGTTTACTATTTTTAATTATTTATGCAAAATCAAGTCTCCTTCCCAACCAGGGAAATCGACTCGCTACATTTTTCATATTTTTGACTTTTGGAGGCCTATTTGACCTCAAATGCACTTTTAATTTCAACCATAGGCTCACCATGACTATTCCTTTCAAATGGTCCAATAAAATATTTTTTACTTTCGGGTGTCCTTTCAGGCTCGAAAAACACTATTCACTGCCGGAAAAGTACTATTCACGACTGACCCGCTGTTGAGGCCATTACAATTCTCCTCTACTATAAGAAATTTTGTCCTCGAAATTTATTTATATTACAGAGTAGAGGATATTATTCTATCATTTTATCAAATTTTCATCTGTATACAATAGTTCCGAACATATGTTCGTCAATAGGACTCACATGTTTGTCTGTATATACATGCCAATTGTAAGCGGATAAGTTTTGAATAATCTGAAGGGTACTCGCTCCCGCATCTATATTAAGTGAAAGAGTTGATATTTGACTGAGATTGTCAAGCATGAAAGGATTGATTTTGTACGGTAGAAATGGTAGTGAATGAGAATGGAAGTATTGCTGCTGGAGATCTCATGAGAGTCAAAGCAGGAAAAAGGAAAAGTTGGCTGACATTAAGTGAAAATATGAAAGTGTAAGTATCTATATGGATGAGAACAGTCAAAAGAAGTACAAGATGAAGAGTGTGATAGGAATAAAAAGGAATTGTATTTTGAAAACAGGTAAATTGTATAGGATAATAAGATATCTTGATCGGATTTCCTTGGTTTAAGAATGCTAGTGAGCAAATTGTTATAAGTTAAGGTTGTTTAAAATGCTCCATATACCTGTCAGTGATTTTCCTTATAGGAGTGGGGCTCTGATTGTATTTTTCATAGCTCTGGGATGGGCTATAATATCTGCATTATATGAGGATACTTGACAGTATTCTATCTGTATACATGACATTATACATTCATTGCATGGCATTTCATATTGTTTGACAGCATCTGATATATATTATATTGTATGTTTAGGCCCCACTTGATAGGATGAAACTGACAAGAAATATGATGAGCATAAAGACAGCCTAAGAATGAGATAAGAAATAGTGTGCTTAAGATTGTTTTCCAATTTTGATGTGACCGTTGTGAGATACTGGTCATGTCAATAAATTTGTCAGCATCCGACCCTTTTGGTGAATTAATGGAAAAGATCAGCATAAATGGTTAATGATAATATTCTTGGTTTTCAAGTTGTGGGAGCCAGTTTAAGTATGACTCCAGATGGGGCGTGTTTAACTGGAAAATAAGTGAAATTGATTTTGTACAGTAGGTAAAGACGATAATTCTGAAAGAGAATGTTTATGTAACAATTTTTGTGAGTAAATTAAAGGATTCTTACTGAAGTCCACCGAGATGGTAATGCCTGACAACATTAGGTGTGTCAGGATTGAAAGCTTAATTCTGAAAGCTAGACTGGAAGTGAATTGTGACAGATGAAAGTAAATGTTAAATATATCGATATATGGATGCAGAACATTAGACTTATTTGAGAGTTGCTCTGATTTGTAATGGTATTTGTTCAGAAATGGAACAATATGATTAAAGAAACTGTCATCGGATTGTTTAAGTGTCAAAGACGAAGACTAGTACTGATCTCTGTATTGCCATAGTGATTCACCTTTGAATAATGATTGGTCAGAGTAAATGCTTAAGATATTGAAAGAATGAGTATGGTAAAATGTATAGGATTGTGGTAATGGCTGTGAAAAATGGTCATTTATAATAGAATTCAACTCTTATTAAGATAATGTCGGAAGGGAAAACGACGGATCTTTTAAAGCTGGACTTAATGAAATGCAAATAAGATAGCAAGTCTTGATTTGATTCAAGATATGAGATGGATCTACATTTAGGATGATATATTTAGAAAAAAAAGAAACTCATAAAGATTGGTTAGCTTCAAACATGTGACTCCTATTGACGAAGATATGTTCGGAACTATTGTATACAGATGAAAATTTGATAAAATGATAGAATAGTATCCTCTACTCTGTAATATAAATAAATTTTGAAGACGAAATTTCTTATAGTAGGGGAGAATTGTAATAGCCTCAACAGCGGGTCAGCCGTGAATAGTATTTTTCGGCAGTGAATAGTGTCTTCCAAGCCCGAAAGGATAGTCGAAAGTCGAAAATATTTTATTGGACCATTTGAAACGAATAGTCATGGTGAGCCTATGGTTGAAATTTAAAGTGCATTTGAGGTCAAATAGGCCTCCAAAAGTCAATAATATGAAAAATGTAGCGAGTCGATTTCCCTGGTAAGGAATAAGACTTGATTTTACAAAAATAATTAAAAATAGTAAACGAACTCCGAATATTGCCAAATTTTGCGTGCCCACATGAATTTTTATGTAGAATATTTTGGTAATGAGAATTGAATTTTTCGGTAACACCAGTAGTTGTCGAATTGGACCGATAAGTTTGAATCGGACCGATAACGAACTCCGATTGAGCCAAAAATTTGCGTACTACTCATTTTTGATGTTTTAAGACTGATGGAATTGAAATTGAAGAGATTTGGAGTGAGGAAGTGAGATATTTTCAGTTGGGCCCTTGAAAAGTGGTTATTGGGCTTTGAAATTAAAATAGTTTAGGCCCATTGGAATTGGCCCAAATGACAAAGGGATCTACAGATTTCCAGCAGATTCTACTTCCTTCTTCAGCTGCCTTGGTGGCCGACCCTCTCTCCCTCATTTCTCTCTCAAAATTTCTTCTATATACTTCCATTTTCTTTGATTTTCAAGCACCTCATCCCTAATTCCATCCCTCTAGACCAGTAATCCAGCCCTAAAACTCTGATTTGAGGGATTGAATCAAGTAAAAGCAAGAAGGAAAGTTTAGGGGTCCATTTGAGGTAAGAGAAATCTAAGGGAAAAAATATATTCTAAGGTGTTTTCTACTATTTCAAGGTGTCTAGATCTCTTTTATAGTGTTTATTTTAGCATTTGAAGCCAAGAGAATGGAGTATTAATGGCTTAAGAATTCGGTTTCCTTAGGTTTTTAAGGTGGAAATATGTTGTTGGCTGAAATTTTTAAGTGATGAAATAATGAGAAAAATGCATGAAATTAATGTATACTAGCTTAAATTAAAATGAGACTTGATAATTATTGTCTATAAATTTTTAGTGAATTATTGGAATTTATTTGGGAATTTTTAAGATTATGTATAATGTAGGTATTGAATGAAACTTGTGATTTATTGTGAATTAAATGATTATTTTGATGAAAAATGACAAAGATAAATAAATAATGCATAAATGAATTTTATTAGAATTTACTAAAATTAGTGGAATTTTATTGGAATTTTATTAGAATTTCTATGTGAATAAGCACAATGAAAATAACTAAATTTTCAATGCATAATTACATAAAAATGATTAAAGTGATGAATAAATATGCAAATAAATTAATGTTAATGGCAAGAAATGAAAAGTCAACCGACGGGATTTTTTTTGAATTAATTATGAAGTTGTGAAAATAATAAAAATAATGAATTATTTGTAAATAATTCATAAATAAATGAAAATGATGAAAATAAATTAATATATAATTAAAAGAAAGATAAAATGAGTTTTAAATAGAAAAAGGACTAAAATGAATGAGAATAAAAAGTTTGGGGAAAAATGGTAATTTTGCCAAAGTAAGTAATTAACGCATAAAAGTAAGTAAGAAATACTTAACAAGATCAAAATGGTGATTTCGGAGGCCTAACGGTTTCGAAAGATGGAATTTCCGTAGTCTACGGACAAAAATATAATGTTACCCGAAAATGGTAAAATAAAGAATAAAAGATGAATAGTGGAATAAATTATATAATAAAAAAATGAAAATAAATGATTACGATGGCAAAATGGTAATTATGTATTTAAAATGAATAATCCAAGAGAAAAAGTCAAATTATGTATTTTTGAGATATAAAATAATAAATTATATTAATAAAGTTCCTAATTGCCAAAAAGGGAGAAAAATCACGATGTGACTAATTTATCAAATTAAATTAGTCAATAAAAAGTACTAAAAGAAGAAATGATTATAAATTTAATTCGCCAACGAAATAAAAGTCGGCATATGAATTTTTTTAAGTGACAACACACACTGTTTCGGTTCTATGAATAGCCTATAGTATTTTTTAAATATCGCGAGATATAGGTCAAATATTAAGGTGAATTTTGAGTCTCTGGAAACTAGACACATAGGGGAATAATATTGTAGAAGATTATTTAGCCTAAAAATGACATCTTTAATTCCATTTGTGGCTCACAAGTTGAGTCTAGAATGCTGCCCTGTGCAGATTTTTACTATACTTTATCTTACGACTTTCAATTAATTGAGTTAAATAGGTGTTTATGTGATTGTAAAATGAATTAGATAGGGCATATAATATGCCTAGCAATAAAGGATCATATGCATACATATACATTCATAGGTGTACAAAGGTAAAGATTAGTGATGAAAATAGCTAACATATATATGTAATTAGATTTGTACATGAGTGTCATATGCAAAATTTATGTATACATATGTAATCCTATGATGAGAAAGTGCATATTTTTGCCTATGCATCTAGACAGTTAAAGCCGCATGAACAAAACTATCCAACCCATGACCTAGAATTAGCAGCAGTAGTGTTTGCCTTAAAAATTTGGCAACATTATTTGTATGGGGAAAGGTGCAGAATCTATACAGATCACAAGAGTCTCAAATATTTGCTCACTCAAAAGGAACTTAACTTGAGGTAGTGAAGATGGTTAGAACTATTTAAAGATTATGATTGTATAGTGGATTACCATCCAGGCAAAGCTAATGTTGTAGATGATGCCTTGAGCCATAAGAAGATGGCTGCTATGATTGCACATCACTGTAGATGGAAACTTGCATATGATGGTCCTTTAATAGCACAGTTAAAGGCTAGACCTTGTTTGAGGCAAACAGTGATCGATGCTCAGAAACATGATGAAAGGTTGCAATAGATTTTGAAGTTTTCACATGAAGGGACCTAGTCTGAGTATTCAATGACAGAGGATAGGGCTGTGTAATATCAGAATAGATTATATGTTCCAGATGACAAGGAATTGAAAAGAATAGTATTGAATGAGGCTCACAATACAGTATTTACTATGCACCCTGGTGGAAATAAGATGTACTAGGATTTAAAACAATGTTATTGGTGGCCTGGTATGAAGAAAGATGTGATAGCATATGTCTCCAAATGTTTGACTTATCAGCAAGTGAAAGCAGAGCACCAGTTACCCTCTGGTTTGTTGAACCCCATCCTAATTTCACAATGGAAATGGGAGGATATTACCATGGATTTTGTAACAGGTTTGCCTCTTACACAGAAAAAGCATGATGCAGTTTGGGTTATAGTTGATAAACTGACTAAATCAGCTCATTTCATACCAGTTCGGATGGATTACTCTATGGATAAATTGGCGGAACTTTATGTAAATGAGATTGTTAAACTCATGGCATTTCGGTGTCAATAATTTTTGATCGAGATCTGAGATTCACATCGAGATTCTGGCAAAGTTTCCAACAAGTACTGGAAACTCAGCTTCGTTATAGTACAGCATTCCACCCTCAGACGGATGGCAATCTGAATGGGTTATCCAAATTCTAGAGGATATAATGAGCGAATGTGTTTTGGATTTTGTAGGAAGTTGGGATAGATATTTAGCTTTAATGGAGTTTGCCTATAATAATAGTTATCAAAGGAGCATCAAGATGGCACCATATGAGGCCTTGTATGGCCGAAAATGTAGAACTCCTATTTATTGGACTGAATTGGCGAAGCGCAACATTATTGGTCAAGATATTGTTAAAGATATAGAAGAAAAGGTACAAAATATCAAGCAGAGATTGAAGGAAGCTAGTGATAAACAGAAGTCATATGCTGATTTAAAAAGAAAAGATATTGAATATCAAGTGGGTGACAAAGTGTTTTTGAAAGTGTCCCCTTGGAGAAAAGTATTGAGATTTGGGAAAAAGGGTAAATTAAGCCCGAGGTATATTGGCCCATATGAGATTCTTCAAAGAGTTGGGCCAGTGGCATATAGGTTGGCTCTCCCTATAGAATTAGCCAAACTTTATTATGTATTTCATGTTTCTATGCTTCGAAGATATCGCCTAGATGAATCTCATGTAATACCAGTTCAAGATGTGCAATTACAGCCATATTTTACTTATGTTGAAGAGCCTATAGCAATTCTGGCTAGAGAAGTTAGACAACTAAGGAATAAGCAAATTCCACTTGTTAAAGTGCTCTGGCAACATCACGATCTACAAGAAGTTACTTGGGAGCCAGAAATAGCTATGAAGGAACAACATCCTCACTTGTTCAAAACAGGTATGAATTTCGAGGACGAAATTCTTTAAGGGGGAGAGAATTGTATGGCCCCTAACATGACCCTAATTTAAATTGCGATTTTTATTTGATTAAGATTAAATTAAACGAGAATTTTGAATAATTATGGGTCAATGGGGTAAATTATCATGTTATTATGTTAATTACATGAAAATAAAATTTAAGAGTATGGTTTAATATTAATTAAGGGTGCAATCGAAGTAAAAAAAATATTAATTTGAGGTAAATTTGTAATTTCAAAAATTTAAGGGTCAAATATGGATAGAAGCATATATTGAGAGGTCAATTTAAAAGGTGAAATTAATTCATAGGTCAATGTATGAAAAGAATTAAAAAAGGGGTTAAAGATTAACATGCAAAGAGTAAATAGGTAAGTGTGAGACATGCATTTTTTAGGGGGCCCAAAAGAGAACTTTTTCACCCCTTTATAAAGGCTTAACTCTTGCATGTGGGAGAGAGAAATGCAATGGTTGGAAGGTGATATGCTTTTTCTAGAAGCTCAAATACCACAAGTATACGGCGTACCGGTTATAGTACTTCAGATATCGATCCCACGAGAAAATGTTGATTTTAATCACCCATTATTACTACTCAATTTTAATCTTGTTTACGATGTTCAAAAGTGGAAGTTAATTCTAACTATTCTATTGCATAAATTAATTAAATCCTAGATAGAATAATCAAAGAAGACAATGAATATTATGAAATTAAATAATCGTGCATTTGATACCATTATTTTAATTATAGTTTTTAATCTTATTAGAAAGCCAAGTTGGGATATATTTCTAAACCACTCTCTCGACATGAATTAGATTGCCTAAGACATGCAATTAAAGTACTAACTCTCAACTCTCGTTTGAACTAGTGGATTTTTAATTACACATTTTAAGATTAAACACCAACCTATAGCTATTATCTCCACATGTGATCTCTCTAACTATGCTTTGATAATGAATTTCCTATTAACTTTTAATAAGATGTTGCTCTCGTTAACTCTCTTATTTATGACCATTTTGTTAATTTTCAGAAAAGGAATTGCACATTGAAGGTCGTCTTCCTTAACTTATAATGATACCAATAAACTTTTAATAGAAAATACTACAATCAAAGATCAATATTATAAATGGAAATAGAAATTTGTTCATATATAATCAAATGCAAACATAATATTCATTTAAAGATTACAAGGAAGAAAAATAAGAAATAAGAACAAGGAGAAGGGGATCTCTCAACCCTTTTTTCCTTCACACAAGATGTCTTCTTCCTTGCTTTTTGTCTCCTCTTCAAAACATGAAAATAAAAACTAAAGTACTAAAAGAAATTAATGTTCTTAAGATCACAAAATCAAATTCTCAAAATTCCTTCTAAAATTCTGTTCACTTGGCATATATATGCTAATCCAAAAGTTATGTTCCTTCAAGAATCCTTTCACAAGAGTTGTATTGTTTTGAGAAAAGGTGCATCACTTCATAAATTTGAACTCCTCATCCGCACTGTGTCGCGACCTCGCGACACTGTCGCGCTCGTGACAAGACATGCCTCTGCTTGGCTGGTTTCGCTGGTTGTCGCGAGCTCTTCTCTTTTTGTCGCCCTCGCGACATGGCACGCCTCAGCTTACTTTCTTCACCGCCTTTCGTCACGCTCGCGACACCTCCAGTGCAGTTCACTTGGATTTCTTTCCTCCACTTAACTCCTTTAATCTTCAAATCATTCCCTTCTCCTATAAAACAAATACACACACACAAAACACATAAAAGCAACAAAATATAGATAAAATACTAAAACAATAAACACAATACGACACAAAACCACACATTAACACACAATATTTATGAGCTTTTCAAGCGTATATCAATTCCCCACACTTAAACCTTTGCTTGTCCTCAAGCAAAAACTTAAAAATGTTAGACACCATCAAAGCTCAAACACAAAAACATAAAACATGAAATATGGAGTTGTCCTTCTTAAGATTCTCACAAATTAACACACAATAGGTTTCTTAAACATAGTAATCATGAGTCAATGTCAACAAATACCAAAATAAAATCATGGATCTATAAAATCTAATACTCATATGCCCCAAATAAGATAAACAAGAGAATGCAAAGTACAATGATATAAAGCTCTTAAAATCTTTATTTCTTACAACATGTACTCTTATCCTAACAAGTAATACAAAATGTAGAGTTATTCTCTCATAATTTCTGCCTTACATCACTCAAATGTTTAATGGATTGTGTTTAACTCATATTTCCTCTTATACCACCACATACCATAGGCTTGTATTAAATAAAAATCTCCATCACTAGTATAAAATAATGCACAAAATCAAAAGGGTCTTTAAAGGGTTATAGCTTGGCTTAGGTTAAGGTAGGAAAATTTTTGTTAAGTAGCTCATTCATGTGGAAAATGTAGCAAATACTCCAACAAGTAAGATTTTGTATTGCAAAGGTTGCACTAAAGCATAATATTTATCTTACTAATGAAATTTCCATAATCCCTTATAACGATTCTTCAATTCCCACTAGTTTTCATTTATGCTCAAATTCAACTAGCTGCCTTTTCTTTCTTCTGTTTCATTCTTTTGAAAGCAAACTAGTTTAGCATTGTTTTCTCTTTATTTCTTTCTCTCTCTTTTTTTTTACTAACTAAAGAAGTACTAGTGGCTTTAAATTTCAGGGATTAGACACATATTCAAAAATTCATGCTTAAAATATATCAATACTATATCCTACTCATCAAAGCTTAACTACATTTTCCACATAAGGGTTCAAGCTCAAAGTTGAATTAGTTAGAAATTGGCAAAAGGCTAAAAATAAGCTCATGAATAAAATAGTTTAGGCTCAAAATGGCTACCTAAAGTAAAAAAGGTAAGTTTTTAAAGTAAGCCAAAATAGTGTAATCTAATGCCTTTATCATTTTTCATGCACATCTCATACTAAATGTGATCTCAAAAATTATCTAACACAAGTTCTAGAGTAATGAATACAAGAGGAATTCTCTCAACAACAAAAAAAAAAAATTTAATGTGTTAAGGCTCAAAAGCTCACCCTAGCTATGATAAAACTCTACATCATGCATTCTCACCATTCTAAAGAACATGCTTAAAGAAACTTGGCTTAAAAGAACCATATACCAAAGTACTTTACCTAAACATGCCTATCCATAGAAACATAATCATATTAAAACTAAAGATCTTTAATTCTAAGTAGTAAATGTATCAAATCAACTCATAATTAACTATGCAAAGACAAATTACATATGTTAATAGGCAATAATCTCACAAAGAATAACTCCAGCACACAACTTAACATAAAGCATAAAAAAAATTTAACACTAATCCTATATGCATACTACCAACTAGCTTCCCCACACTTAAAGGACACAATGTCCTCATTGTGTAAGGAAGACTCCACAAAAAAAAACATATAACACAGACAAGCACAACACAAACAGCACGAAAACAGAGCAAAAAATTAAAAATAGGAAAAGGTAACATTACTCATTGGCCCCACTTGGGGACCCCGGTGGAGAAGGCGTGAAAGGAATATTGTGGTGGCGAAAGAAGGAAAGGAGCTTGCGGCTGAGGCTCTTATGACTCTTATGCATTTGCTGGACAGTCGCCTCAAGGGAATCCATCCGAGCCGCCATGCTTTGATTGGCAGCCTCAATCCCATCCAATCGAGATATGACCCGCTGCAATCCAGCATTGTCCTCTTGCTCAGCACCGACACTGGGCTCATCCCGATCATCTCGACCCATACCAAAATCACTTACCATAGCAGCTTCTTCTTCATCATCAGCCTCATCGGAATCATCAGGTTCAGCAGCAGTAGATGTTGCAGGTGCTTTTCCTTTGCCTTTGGCACGACTAGATCTCGTTTCCTACACAAAATGCGATAAAAACTACAGAGGCATAGCATGTCTATCTAAAACATGGCAGTTACGAAGATAACGGATATCCATTAAAGTCACATGTTCATTTTCAGCCAAAACAAAATTGCCTAAATCACTTAAACACCCCAAAATAATACCGGTTACCATATGACACATGCCTACAGTTTTAGTTCTAGCAATTGATGCATGGTATAACCCGTCAAAGATAAAATCTATGGAGCATGGTGTTTTACGTGATAGTAACAAATGAAGCACAAACAAGTCCTTGGATTGAACCTTGGTGCATTCTACGCGTCCAAATAAGGCATGGCATAAATACTTATGAAATAAAAACAAGCCATTGTCCTTAATAAGTCTATTAGAGGCATTTTTGTTATTGAATTCTGTCAAGCCAGTTAGTGTTCTCCAAATTGGTCGGTGATCAAATAAATTGGAATTAAAACGTGTTCCATTCAATGGAAAACCAAACCAATCATGAAGTTCGTCAAAACCAAATGTAAACTTAGCACCCTGATGTCGAAATTTAAAGTGAGTCTTTTTATTATCAACATAAGCCAATGTGACAAAAAACTCTACAGCCCAATCCCTCCTAATAGGTAAATTCATGACAGAAAATTTCTCCCATTTCATGTATTTGATATATTTATCAAATTGAGCAGTCAAACCTAAATCATTAAGCAATTTAGTATCTAGATGCAACATGCCTACATAGGTTTTGGTGTTAAAAAACTTAAACTTTTTCCCTTCGTCTTCAGAGTAGATAAGGAAAGGACACTCAAACTTGGCCTGAAGATACTCAACAGGTGGTGTTGGCGGAGAACTTGGCTCGGCAACTGGCTGCTTATCCTTGCGTCCAATGGATTTTATGCACATCATGATGGAAAATAAAGAAACCCAAACTGAAATCACAATAATAAGTGAAGAAGAAAGAGAAACAACACAGAATCCAGCAAAAACTCTCCATAAAATTAAAAGAGAAAGAACAGAAGAGGAGAGAACTAAAAATTTGGAGAGAAAAACGTTTAAAACTCAAGAGCTGCTGAATGGAGAAGGTGAATAGTTTACTTAGGGTTTTAACTATATATAGGGGAAGATGAAAAGGCAGCTAAAACCCTAAGAAATTCAAATCCCGTGTCATGTCGCGACCTCGCGACAATGTCGACAGAGAGTAGATGCCTTATCCCCAAAAGCAGCAGTCGCGCTCGCGACAGAGCCTTATTGCCCAAATTAAGATGAATTAGTTGTGCTCGAGAACAGGGCACGGTCGCGACAGAGTCCTGTGATCCGTCCCACTCATTTTTGTCGCGCTCGCGACAAAGATGAAATGGTCATGACTTAAAATTTTTTTCTTTTTTTTTATATAAATGAAAAATCAAAAACATAAATAAAGCAAACATAAACACCTGTAAAATAAAAATAAAAATGTGTAAGTATTCTAATAAAGAGGGAAATAAATTAAAACAAATGAAACAACAATAAAATAAAATAAAATGGAAATAGAAATACACATGCAAATAACCACTAAGTCAACTATAAATATGAACATAAATTTAAACAATCTGAAGTCTATCTTAAACTTCTTTCAAACGGTCGTAAGGATTTTCCTCCGTATTGCTAGGTAAGTTTCCTTGTAAGCGAGAAGGTAAAGCCTTGGTAATTTACCCTAGTTGTACTTCCAAATTATGAATTGAAGAGGCTTGATTTTTTGTTATTTGATCGAATTTAGTTTCCAACCTCTTTTGATTATCTTCTTGTGAAGTAAACTTTAAGTTAAGCTCCTCAATAAATCTATCTACCTTCACTTCCAAGGCTCCAAACCTATCTTGAGGTTGTTGAAATCCTACCCTTCTATTTTGATTGTTATTACTACCCCAAGAAAAATTCGGATGGTTTCGCCAACTGGGGTTATAGGTGTTTGAAAAAGGGTTTCCTCGTCCTTGCCCTTGTAAAAAATTCACTTGCTCATTTGGACTCCCTATTCCTAAACTACAACCCTCATTACCATGCCCTAATTGACCACAAATAGTGCACTCAGTTTGTGGAGTTCCACTCCTAGACTATTGATCTTTTGTGTTAATGTAGCTACTTGGGCTTGCAAGGCCACAACAGAATCTATTGAATGGACCCCCCTAGTATTAGCACTGGAATTATAATTAGAGTCTCTTACTCTCTCGGTTGGCCACATACAATTATTCATGGACATTTCCTCTAATAATTCAAAAGCAGCCTCCGTTGTCTTCCTCATCAAAGATCCCCCCGCTGCCGCATCAATGGTTCCTCGAGTGGTGGGATTCACACCGTTATAGAATGTTTGCATCAGCAACTCCCTTGGAAAATTGTGGTGTGGGCAACTTCGCTGCAATTCTTTGAACCTTTCCCATGCTTCATACAAAGATTCAGAGTCATGTTGAACAAAAGTAGTGATATCCTTTATTATTTTGGCAGTTTTTGCTAAGGGAAAATATTTTGACAAAAAGGCTTGGGCTAATTGGTCCCAAGTTGTGATAGAACCCCTAGTAAGGGAATTCAACCAAGCTTTTGCCTTGTCCTTTAGTGTAAACGGGAAAAGCCTAAGCTTGATTGCATCCGCCGAAACTCTATTAATCTTAAAAGTATCACAAATTTCTAAGAAATTTGCCAAATGAGCATTTAGATCCTCATTTGCCAAACCATAAAATTGGATACTGTTTTGAATCATTTGTAAAAGCAATGGTTTAATTTCAAATTGGTTTGCATTTACCGTAGGTCTTACCACACCTTGTTGAGCACCACTCAATACTGGCGTGGCAAAGTCCATCAAGCGCGGTGGATTTTCTTCTTCAGCCATATTCCTTCTACTCCGATTCTTCTTCTTATTTGACTTGCGGTTACTCAATAGAAATCTCTCTATCTCCGGATTGAACGGTTCAAGTTCTTCCTACGAACTCCTTGTATGCGGCATGAACAGTCAAATCCTGAAAAGTCACAACAAACAACAACAAATTAAATATCATAATCTAAAATCTTAAATCAAGGTTCATAATGCAATAAATTAAATCAATCAAGTTCCTCGGCAACGGCGCCAAAAACTTGATATGCTTTTCTAGAAGCTAAAATACCGCAAGTATACGGTGTACCGGTTATAGTACTTTAGATATCGATCCCACGAGGAAATGTTGATTTTAATCACCCACTATTACTACTCAATTTTAATCTTGTTTACGATGTTCAAAAGTGGAAGTTAATTCTAACTATTCTATTGCATAAATTAATTAAATCCTAGATAGAATAATCAAAGAAGACAATAAATATTATGAAATTAAATAATCGTGCATTTGATACCATTATTTTAATTATAGTTTTTAATCTTATTAGTAAGCCAAGTTGGAATATATTTCTAAACCACTCTCTCAACATGAATTAGATTGCCTAAGACACGCAATTAAAGTACTAACTCTCAACTCTCGTTAATGAACTAGTGGATTTTTAATTACACATTTTAAGATTAAACACCAACCTATAGCAATTATCTCCACATGTGATCTCTCTAACTATGCTTTGATAATGAATTTCCTATTAACTTTCAATAAGATGTTGCTCTCGCTAACTCTCTTATTTATGACCATTTTGTTAATTTTCAGAAAAGGAATTGCATATTGAAGGTCGTCTTCCTTAACTTATAATGATACCAATAAACTTTTAATAGAAAATACTACAATCAAAGATCAATATTATAAATGGAAATAGAAATTTGTTCATATATAATCAAATGCAAACATAATATTCATGTAAAGATTACAAGGAAGAAAAATAAGAAATAAGAACAAGGAGAAGGGGATCTCTCAACCCTTTTTCCCTTCACACAAGATTTCTTCTTCCTTGCTTTTTGTCTCCTCTTCAAAACATGAAAATAAAAACTAAAGTACTAAAAGAAATTAATGTTCTTAAGATCACAAAATCAAATTCTCAAAATTCCTTCTAAAATTCTGTTCACTTGGCATATATATGCCAATCCAAAAGTTATGTTCCTTCAAGAATCCTTTCACAAGAGTTGTATTATTTTGAGAAAAGGTGCATCACTTCATAAATTTGAACTCCTCATCCGTACTGTGTCGCGACCTCGTGACACTGTCGCGCTCGCGACACGACACGCCTCTGCTTGGCTGGTTCCGCTGGTTGTCGCAAGCTCTTCTCTTTTTGTCGCCCTCGCGACATGGCACGCCTCAGCTTACTTTCTTCACTGCCTTTCGTCGCGCTCGCGACACCTTCAATGCAGCTCACTTGGATTTCTTTCCTCCACTTAACTCCTTTAATCTTCAAGTCATTCCCTTCTCCTATAAGACAAATAAAACAAATACACACACACAAAACACATAAAAGCAACAAAATATAGATAAAATACTAAAATAATAAACACAATACGACACAAAACCACACATTAACACACAATATTTATGAGATTTTCAAGCGTATATCAGAAGGAGATGAGAGTGGGACGACATAGGGAGAAGAATTTCAGATTTTGCTTCATCTTTCATCTCTTAATTCTCTCTTCCTAATTCTTACATGTATGAGATTTAATCAAGAAGTATATGTGCAACAAATTAAAGGTAATTAATCATCTGAATTTGTTGTTGTTGTTGTTGTTGTTGTTGTTGTTCTTCTTGTTCTTCTTCTTGTTCTTCTTCTTCTTCTTCTTCTTCTTTTACTCATTTTGGTGTAGGTAAATGTTGAATAAGGTGCTGGAAATTTTAATTGATGATGATGTTTTTTGTGAAGGAGAAGAGGAGGGTAGAAAGAGTAAAGGAAAGGAAATTGCAAGGGGTTGAAGACATAGGGATTTTCGGCCAAGGTATGGGATCTTAGGGTTGTTCATATTGCATGTGAAATTATCTGCTGGAACATGTTGTGGTTGACTTGAAATCTTGAGTAAATTAAAGAGAATACAAGATAAGAAATGCATATGAAGTCACGGTGTGATTCCTTTGACCTAGTGACAGAAATTTTAGTGTAAATTGTAATAGAGAGCTCTAATTGTAACAATTCAAATTTTTGTAGTTATATAAGACCTTTTCCTACAAACTTGAAGAAGGAACCCAGCTTCAATTCTGCCTCTAGATATTTTTTATGATTTATTGAATTTAGGAGAACTTCAAAATTCGGATTCTGGAGCAGGTTGGAAAACAATTGAGGTATCTATATGTACAATGATTATAATGACACAAGAATAATTCCTATGTAAAATAGACTCGTAAATACACATTTTATATGAAGGAAGTATGACTTAAAAATATATGCAAGCTTGTCAAATGTTGACTTGAAATTCGTTGAATCTGAATGTACTGTTAAGGGCACAAACCTTACTAAATTGGGTATAACTTTTTGTAGAAATGTTAAAATGCTACAAAGTAAAATTATGGTAAAACTAGAGACATGAAAGTATAACTTTTATGAAGAAATATTTGTCTAAATCCCTCTTAATTTTATGCTATGAATTTTTATATGTGACAGTACACACTATTTTGGTTCTATGAACAGCCTATAGTATTTTTCAAATATCTCGAGCTATAGGTCATGTATTAAGGTTAATGTTGATGCTATGGAAACTAGACACATAGGGGAATAAGATTTTAGAAGATCATTTTGCCTAAAAGTCATATCTTCAATTTCAAATGTGGCTCACAAGTCGAGTCTAGAATGCTGCCCTGTGCAAATTTTTGCTATACTTTATCTTATGACTTTTAATTAATTGAGATAAAAAGGTGTTTATGTGATTGCAAAAAAATTTTGTTAGGGGATGTAATATGACTATTAATGAAGGATCATATGCATACATATATATTTATATGTGTACATAGATAAAGATTAGTGATGAAAATATCTAACCTATATATATGTAAATGGATTTGTACATGATTGTCATATGCAAAATTTATGTATACATAAGTATCCCTATGATGAGAAAGTGCATATTTTGACATGTACCTATGCTATGAAATAGGGAATGTAATAGTATGACCATGACATATGTATATGCTCATATGGAAACATATCGATATATGTATAGCACATGATTTGAATAATGATAAAGGTATATATATTGATAAACATGCTTATAAGAATAAGCCTACTATATGCGGATGTACCTACAGGTATGTACATTTATGATTATGTATATGAGTGTATGAGCATGTAATTTCTCTATGAGATAGAAAATGCTTTAGCATGACTATGAACATGTGAGATGCTTAATGAGAACATGTTCAAGTATATGATGTGATGATTATATGTCATGCCTATATGTCGTGATGCAAATTTTATAGTCACACGGATTGGATGAGCTACATGTATAACTTGTTATATGAAATGTGCATATATTTGTCTATGCACTAAAGAACTTATAGTTTTACAAGACTTTGTATATTTACAAATAGTATACTATGAATACTGTCTTGATATGTGAATTGAACATGAATATAGTTTTGCCTGCAATAGAGTTCAGATATGGATAGATAGGCGCCTATAGGGAAAATTGCAGCTGCCATAGTTTGGCCCAATTGGGTCTTAAGTATGTTTGATCCCGTTTGGATCATGAATAGCCCCGTTTGGGTTGTTAGGCAATCCCGTTTGGGTCTGCTTGACTGGTCTAAAGTATAATTTGGCCCCGTTTGGGTCTATAGATCCGATATCTTCGGATATCCCTCATTTTGATACCGAAGTGTATCGATAGTTCCCGTTATCCACTGATAAAACTAAGGTAGGCTAAACTTTATTTATAGTAATGATCATAATTAATCAGTTAAAGTTTATCTTACTAAAGATCGTTATTATGGATCATATTGTTGGTTTGTCCATAGAAATTGTACTTCATTTGAATATGTTCACATGGGAAATTTTCATCTATATGAATTATGAAAATGGAAATATTTGATACTCTCTTGGGTATAATGTTTATGTACATGAGGATATGCTTTAAGCTTTAAGGTATTTGTTATTATTGAAATGTTATGTTATATATATATATATATATATATATACTGTATGTGTATTTTGATGACCGTTGTGAGTGGTCATCCATCTGTAGACTTTCCCTACTAAGCTTTATAGCTTAGCACGGGTTATTTATCCGTGTAGGTTCAGTTATCAAGACTTTTGCTCAGGGACAATCTCTACATCAGGAAGGGCCAACTACAGACTATTAAATCTTGATGTAGGATGTTTTTTTTTGTATTACTATTATTATAAGTTTTGTATTATGGCAAGTTATCTTACAAATATGTATCTAACCTATGCGAAGTGTTGTAACTCACTATAGTAGTAAAGCTAAGAAGGAGTATGTGTGTATGTGATATACATAAAATAGTTTTCATATAGTACAATATGCATGATTCTAAGTATGAAATGCAAAACAGGAATATACTTGTAGCACGTATATAGGTATATGAAACAATATGACATGATTAATGGTAATATGATGGTTAAGCAAATATTTAGTATAAGCATGATTAATAGTATTTAATTTATGAGTTAAATAGGGTATCTGTATAGGGGGTGCTACAAAATCAGCTCCTTGGGACCACCAAGTCGTTCACTAATTTAAATCAAGTCCGTAAACATAATTAAGCCCATTAAGTGGTTTTAATGAATTAAAATTAATCCAATTAATTCAAGGCCCATTTTATTTAATCCAATTAATTAAAAACATATTAATATATCAGATATATCAATTTTAGAAGATTAAAAATCATTCTAAACATGAACTTACCAATAACACACTAAGAACACAAAAAAAAGGCCAATTTATCGAACTTTTCGATTAAACTTATTTTCATGCAAAACTTCTTCAATTTTAATTTTGTTTGATCCTATAGCTTAATATAACATATTAAATACATAAATTATCATCAATATAATTTTAAATTGGATCAATAAAATTTTAATTTAGAACAGGCTCTAAACTTTATTGAAAAATAAAACTCATTCACGCCAAGCACAATGATTCTTTTCTCAAAAGAATCGTTTTATTTTTCATTTTATATATTTGATCATATACATCCAAAAATCAATATTTCTCATTCATGAATAATCGAATATAATATTTTAAAGTTCATGAAATAAATAACTCAAAAATAAAAATTATTCCTCGAATAATATAGAATTGTAGATTCATGGCAAAACCGTGGCTCTATTACCATGTTGGGAATTATCAGTTACATGCATCACATGTATAAGTGAAAATTAAAATTTTTAACCAATAGATCTGATCTTGCCATGAATTTACCATATAAATGTTAATGAGAATAAGAAAAATCACCTGTGATTTTTGTTGAATAGTTGATTTTCCTTCTCACTGGGTTGTCGCAAATCACAGTGTCTAAAATAGAACACCTCCAATTAGTAACCCACATTAAAGAAGGATCAAATGAACCAAGATTGATGGATTTATAAGGCTAGCTAAAATTCCTTGATGCTAGCAAGGAATGAGGGTGGCGGCTAGGGTTAGAGAAATGAGAGACAATTTTCTTTTCTCTTAATGTTCACTTAACCCTAAATCCCTTTAAGTTGGTTTTTTATTGCTAGGTTAAAAATACAACTTCATAATGGGATTGGGCTCTTTAAAATTCTTGGAGAAATATTAAATAGGATTCTGGAATTATTAATAATTTATTTGGGCTCAATTAAATCCAATTTAAATCCTTTCATAAAGGACTATGCACAAAACCCATAAATTAGACCCTTTATGCATACACTTGAATTTAATAACCCAAATAAATTCCAAATCCAACCAAATTAAATATGTAGGCTCTATAACACGTATGAAATATATTTAATTTACCTTGGTACATGAATTAGGCCTTTAAGGCCTTCTATATGGTTTTGACATGTAACCCTTCCTCTAGAGGGTTTCTGCGCCAAAACCAATTCTCCGAGCTTCTTTAATTTCTCCAATGGATATATTAATTATTATATCAGCCCTATAACACTTATAGTCCAATAATAATTAATTATGAAATATAATATATCAATTAAATCCATTTTGTATAACATTTCTAAAAAGTTATGCAAACAATTCTATTTGATCATAATTAATTAAACTCTTTAATTAATTATTCTCTTATTCATTTCTCTTCTCCCATAATAATATCAAATATTATTATCCTTGTCATTTTATCATTTTATCCCTTACTCTATATATGTGTGACCTATTGGGTTTCTGTCCATATTGGCAGTATATTATGTAATTATGAGTTTTATTCAGAACTCATATGATTTAAATTTCTTTAAATCATTTTATCAATCCCTTATTGATATTTATGATACAATATTGTACAAATCATGAGCGGCCTCTAGCTAGGCATCATGACTACCCAAATGTCAGGAAATTCAAGTGGTTTGACTGTACCCTTCCATAGAAATAGTTGTTGTGCAATTACTCCTTTCACCAATCTTATCTCAATTAGATTCTGAGTATGGATTTCTATCAAGTCATATAAATTGAATTATGTATGTTCTATTAATTTAACCATTGTTCCCAAAATGCCCTTTATGGATCCCAATCCATCTTGGCATATTACTCTGGCCAGAGATTCTTTGAACAAGGAAATTATAGAATCATGAGAGATAACTTCCTTTAATAAATCTAGGATGGTGAATCCTTTATCAATTACTTAACTATCGTCAAGTAGGTCATGATATATCCAACCTCCTAACTTTTTTCACTCCCAGTTGGAAGTAATCAATTATTAAGTCAAAGTATATCACTTGCAACCTAAGATAACCTTGGTGATCTCAAGTCTAAGGATACTTACGCAACCATTATAAAGAAATTCCTCACTAACATAGATTTAATATCCATGTGAGGATTCTATTTGCAGGTCTCCAATGAAATTGTTCTTCTAATAAGAATCCATATGTTAGCTTTGGTTATCTTCTATAATCACAATTATGAGAACCACTGCTTGAACCATTCAAGAAGCATAACGTGTGCTAGTCTATTCGAATTAACAATGTCCTATCTTGTTAATTCTATGACTAGGGATATTTAGATATTAACACATTTGTATGTAATAGACATCTTATATCATGAACACTTTCATGATTGCCTTTGCCCTATGTTTATAATATCTTGGACTTCATTTATTAATTTAAGATTTACAAACTCATGCATTTAAACATAACATTAATAAATGAATAATGCCTTTATTAAGAATATGAATTCATACATATGAAATACATCCCTTTTACCTGGGGTCTAGGGCATACTCTCTAACATATTTTCCCATATTAGTAAGAGAAAATTGCAATAGTTCATCAAGGTAGGCAACAACATATCTTCGATGAAGAACCCCTCCACCTTAGGTTGTTCAAAAATGTACTTCTCTGGCTTTTCAAGCCTGACTAGACTCTTCAAGTGGACTTAATTTAGTGTTTCCACTTAAGATTGAAACAAGTCTTTATTTGTTGGTGAAGAATTCTTCACAAGAGATTGAAAATCATTCTCCAACGTATAAGCCTTTTCTTCGATAATGATTGGTCCCTTCTCCAATGCATGCAGCCCATATTTAATTTATGCATTATCTACTTGTTGTGCACGACTCAATTTCTCCTCATTATCACCATCAGCTTAATTTTGCACAAAATTACTCAAGAATTCCAATTTGGATTCTAGGCTCTTAATTCTTGATTTTTGACTCCTTAATAGATGCTTTTAAGTCTTTTGTAAATTCTCTTGATTCTTTATCTTTTCCTCTTGAGAATTAATTATGGCTATCCATTCTTCTCTTTTAGCTCTTAATTGCCTAATTTTGCTTTCAACCAATTCAAATAGGACTTAAACTTTGGAGGTATATGACTCTTGCAATATCAATTGTGAACTAGGATCTTCAAAAGATGGTTATGAGTAGAATACTAAAGGTTGAGGTGAGTATTTCATTTCCTATATTTCTCTCCTTAACTCTTCCATTTGTGCTCTTATAATAACCAATTCATCATCTTGGACAGTATCATGTATCATTGGAAAATGCATCATAATCTTCTTACAAAGAATAGCACCAAATCAAAAACAAAAAAAAATAAAAGTCTTAAACTAATGCTCAAATAGAGATATCAAATAAACAACACCATTTATACTCGGCAACAACACCAAAAACTTGTTGAAACCCTAGTAAGTGCACTAAATTGATAAGTAATATAGGGGAATATAGTTGAGACTCCAAAATATCAAGCCCAAAGATAAAAGGCTATTAAGGGAGATACTTAAAGTTGAACAAAGTTAATCCGAGATAAATTCCCAAGTTTTTGATTGAGTGCATCCTAAATCTAATTAAAAAAATAAATAAACAATAAAGCTAACTAAACTAAATATTAAAACATTAATTAAAAATATTGCTAATGTACTCTAATCCTCCCCACATCCAATGCAATAATCTTAAGCCTAATGAATCATATGTATTAAATATGGGTAACCCATCTAAATGTGTCATATCCCATTTCGGAGCTTATCTGATAGCCAACATAAGCATGGGTCCTAAGACCTAGATATAAACTAGTATCCCATTCTGAAGCTTACTAACTCAATACCTATTTATCCTTCAACTATTTTTGAAATTAACAATACACAAGATATAAACCTAAGGCCTCCATTTTGGAATCCTACCTCCCTTGATTCATAGCTCATACACAGCTAAAATAAAGTATGCAAATACCCATTCCATTTAAGCATAATAACCAATCACCTAATGAAGCAAAAAGCTTAAATGCTCAATAAAATAGATAAATGAATAAACCCAATAAGGAATAGAACATTTAGACATAGAAATATCAAAATAAGTTCAATTTATTACATAGGCTTGGGGATTCATTGGTCCCTTAGTAATAAAACTTCAAATTAAAAATTAATATAGTAAATGGTGAAATAAAAGAGAAAACCTAGAAGCCCATTGTAGTTGATGAAGCTCCAAGTTAAATCCAAGCATTCTCTTTCAAATCTATAACAAAACAAAGAACAAAACATAAAGTAATTTCAGAAAATTTAATCTAAATTAAAACTTACATTAAAGATAAATCTAATCTAAGGTTTATATTGAAATAAATTTGATCTATAATAGAAAATAAAGAGAAAATATAAGAAAAATAGAGGAGAAAACCCTAGATCTAAATGTGGTAGCTCTCCTCTCCATCCCTCCTTTTTTTGCAAAAGAAACGTAAATTTTATAGAGATATGCAGATGGACACGATGGAGACCAATGGTCTCAGCTAAGTCCACTCGAGCCAAAATGGTACTGTAGTAATGGTATACGGATGAGACCATTTGGTTTCATCTGAGTGCACCTTTTTGGACTGAATTTGCTTGAGTTCTGCATTAGATTCTGCTAAGATAAATGGTCTTGGCCGAGTCTATTTGGTTGGACTCTGCCAAGACAAATGTTCTTAGTTGAGTTCAAAAATTAAATGGTGCAAATTGGTGATTCTTCAAGGCACACAGTTGAGATACTTTGGTCTCAGTCGAGTGCAAGTCAATTCTCTACATAAAAGTCAAAATTACACCATTAAACATGCCAAACCATTAATAAATCTCAATATATTTTTACTTGGCATAAAAAGATAAATTTAATACTTAAAACATTAAAAATCACACAAAATGAGATATAAACATAAAGAAAAATATACTGAAATTAAACACAAAGCTTAGAGTTATCAAACAACTCCATAAACAGCCTAAAAGATCCACGAAACCAAATCCTATCATCCCTATACCTTCTTCTACCCAATCTACTCCATCCACATCTTAGACAATCACACTTACCTTTGTTGACCTTAAACAAAAAGGTATCTAGATTTTTGAACCCCATCCTTCTTCCTATATGATCCAACCATCTAATTCTCTTAATCCTCTGATTGAAACCCTTTAACAAAAAGCTTTATAGTCTATTTCTACAATCACATCTACCACTATTCCTTCTGATCTTTCTTATACTTCATCAAATTTTGAACTTTTAGAAGATGATCTCGATCTAAAACATTTTTCAATCTTTATGGATGATCCCACTAAAGAAAGCATAACTACCCATCAACTACCAACCCAACCATATTACACTGATGCTTCTAAGGATGGTGATCATGATGATGATGAAGTTGACAGTAAGCCTCTTCCTTAAAAACCTTCCTTTATACCATGGTTTCTGTTTAAAGATATTCCCCGATGAAAATGGAGAGATCATATTGTTAGTGTAAGCTCTAGCCCCAATACATTGTTATAAAGCATTTTGTATTCCTGGGCATATCAATTGATAGAACTATCCAAGAATGTTGTTTCAGTTTAAGTTATCATGTGTGAGGCACATGGTTCTAAGACCTTGAAAAAAATGAGACTTTATTCTAAATATCCCTAGTCATTCATTGTTATGGGAATAACAAATGAATTAAGACTAATATGCTCTCTCTGATAATTTGAGTTATGTCTTACGGATCATAAGGACAGGAGTGTCAATCAGAGATCATATATACATGTTTAAAACATGGTATCTGGATTTGATCCGTTCATGAGAACACTACATGGTACAAGTCATAAGTGTTTCTCATATGCAAGTTTTGCATCGGAGTTCTTAGACCTCAAATCTCTATGAAACTCTTTATGCATCACTGTGTACTTTGACATACACCTAACATACTCGTAACAAGGTGACAAATATAGGTATGGTTGGGTATGCACTGATCCATGTTAGAGAGCATGAGAGAAGTGAAGGGACTACCCCTCTCAATAAGAAAGAAAATATCATCGGCCACTTGATCAGTGAACTGAGAAGTGTATGGTCATACCGAGATGAAATAATGAGTAATGATTATTTATCTATGAGTTCAGTACCACTGGAATACCAAGAAAGGAATTAATATATATAAGGATGACTGGTTCCATGCCTTATATTAATTCTGATATTTAAGGGTAAGGGACTATGTAAAGTTGCATTAGGTCACTAAATGCCATTTGCATTTTTATTTAATTTGGAATGCTATAATATCTTACTAGAGAGTATATATAGCCTTTGAATTAATTTATTAATTCATTGCCAATATTAAATGGACCTATAGAATTGCACACAAAGCATGGGTCTTAAAACATGTAATTAATGTATTGGGCATTAATTTGGGCTTTTAATTAAAGTCAAATTAATGTATGTAATAGGTATTAAAATTGCTAAATGGACATTGGTCCATTAGAGAGAGAGATTCGGCCCACAAGGTTTAATTTCAATTAATTAATTATCTTATCCTACGTGAACATCATATATATGCCATGTCATATTCCATTAGTGGTATCATAGCCTTAACATGCTTATTTTAGTGCTTTATATGCACGAAATAATTATTCAAAAATCGTTCATTTAAAAATATGCAATGTTGAAATTTTCTGTTTTGAGTTTTTTGCATTGTTTTGGTGTAAAAATGATTTTAAATAATTAGATAGTATTATAATTATTATGACATGTTAATATACTGTCCTAAGATGTTCTTAGAGCTGTTCATTGTCGAATTTAGTTATAAATACCTGATGGTACATGTTAATCTTGAAACTAGGTGCTAGTTGACATGATAAATGTTTGTTTAACAACTAGTTTTCAAAATTAAATGTAAAAATGATTTTGGCATGTTTGTAAGCAATTTTTAAATATTAAATATCAAGTCTAGACATATTTTAAAATTGGTTTTAATTCTGGTCCATGACAATTTGATTGATTAATTTTAAAATCACTTAAAACTATGACTAGTTTATGTTTGTTGCATGTTTAATCGACATTGTTTGTTTTGTTTTGATTAAAATGGCAAAAACACATTTAGATCAGATTGGTATAGAACATTAACTCAATATATATGACCTTATTTAAATTATTAAATGACTCATAAAATTGTTTTAAGTATTTGTGCATTTTTGTGGCATTATATGAGCATTAAATAACTAGTTTCTTTGTTGTTTGTTTGTTTTAGTATGAATGCCATGTATGATATATATTCTTCATGATTTTAATGTTTTTAATTCATGATGGTACATATTATATGTATTTTTAATGTTTATGGGTTGTATGACATAAAATTAAAAAATGGCAAAAATTGAAAATTATACTAGAGTTGATTTATGGCACAAATCTAACTAGTTTGTGTTTTGGGCTTTTAAGAGAACTTATTCAATAAGAGAATTTAGTCAATTAGGCTTCAGCCTAGGCCCATCATGGGGTCTCCACTTAAAAGTTTAAGTATATAATTTCCATTAATGGGCTTGGCTAAATTAATTAAAATTGGACTTTGTTTGATCTATGAATGTTATGTATATTTATTTGCTTGTTTGGTGTGATGAATGGATATGCATGGTGCATTCATGGGCCTTGGGTTTTTGTAATTAAATATGGCCTGCGAGCCATTATGTATTATTGTAAAAGTTTCATTTATTTCTTAGAATACACTACAAGAAAAAGGGGTATTAGGGACCATAAAATAGGGATCAGTTAATTTTTTGGTCCTTAAAAGTATACTAGTAAGGACCAGTTTTTTATTTGGTCTATAATTTTCAATTTTTCAATTTTAATAGTAAAAAGATTTAATCTAGTCCCTAATAATTGTAAAATCTGGTCCTTGAAATTGTTTATAGCGGGATGAAAATGCGCCATTTGATAAAAATATTAAAAAAACATAGGTCTACTTGTGCCTAAAATCAATCTCCCTAAAATCCCTAAAAACATAGGTCTTCTTACACCTAAAATCAATTATCTGATTTCTCCTCTAAAAAATCCCTAAAATTAATCTCCTTTTTCCTTTTGCCTATCCACACCGTCCACTGCCGTTCACCACCGCCTACCGTTCTCCAGTGAGTCTTTTGTTCTTTCTTGGTTTTACTTTTTTTTCATTGAGTTGTTCTTCAGTGAATCATTTTCCAGTGAGTCTTTCTACTTTCTGCCATTCTCCAGTGAGTCGTTCATTCGTTCTTTCTTCGTTTTGGTGAGTCGTTCATTCTTTCTTCATTTTTTTCATTCTTTTTCAATTTTTGTGAGATACCCATTAAAGTAGTGGTTGAAGATTGAGATGGGCACACTAGGAAATGGATCTGGTGATCTTGCTTCTATTGTTATACGAACAAGTACTTGAATCGTAGCCATTTTTGTCTCATTTCATCTTGTTTAACAAAAATATATAGTATGCATACTTTGATATACTATGGCAGGTTTTGTGTTTTGGTTCTATGATAACACAAGAAATTAAGAACAAGCTTATGTGCTTCAGTAACTACTCAAAACTATCTAATACTTTGTTAGAGTTCTCTAAGTTTTTTGGTGAATTAGTTAGGAATAATATTTGCCATTCTCTACTGGCAGTTTCTGCAGAGGTCTTGTTTTTGGTCTCATATGTGATTCTTTGGCTTAGCTGTTTTGGTAATTTAATTAGCGGTGCAAGTTAATTTAGTGGTATAACTTGTTGATCTCTTGTTTCAATAATGAGTTTTTGAAGCTATAAATTCTTATCCATAAAGGATGTACTGGACGTTTCTTTTTTTGTCAACTTAAGTGGCCAAAGGCTATTTACATTTGGTGCCTTCTTAATCAAATGATTATTGGTCAAATTTTTTAGGTGCAAGTCTCTTACTTACGGGTTACATGGTGCAGTTATCTGAGCTATGAGAGGCAATGGCTCTTGTCACTGAAGAAACCAACTCAGCTTTCCATGGCGTAGGAGCTAAACTGTATCCTTCTTAATAGATTTTTTTAATGTTACTTATCTTTTGAAATTATGGTGCTAGTAGAAGTTGTATTCATCCTTAAAGATATTACATTTAAAGGTTTGGAGATCTGGTGCATGGAGAAGGACAAGCTCCAGTTGATTATGCTTCTAAAATCTTTGTAGGGAAATTTTTACTCTGAAAATGATTATTTACACTTGAACATGAGTACATTGTTAGACATTTGTTCTTTATTGCCAGGTTTATCTTTGGTACACTCTCAATCTTGTAACAGTTGGAACAACTGCCAAAATCATGGTTTCTGCCAAAGATAATTTCCTAGGAAAATATATTTATAAATATATGCTTGTTAGAAATCTTGCAGTAGTTATTTACAGAGTAAGTTCTATTTGCATTTACCATTTAGTTTTAGCCTATTTAGAATTGAATCTTTCACTTCTATAAATGCTTGATTTCAGAATTCATCTATAATTTCATTTAGTTAGAAGTTCTTATGCCTTTATGCCTCTCTAAACACGCAGCTTGTAAGCATAAAACGACAGCTAATTCCAATTCCTCTTTTAGAGATCGTTCAAATTATAGAATCTTTTATGTTTCCTCTCATTAATAACCTATGCTCCACTTTCTAGACCATTCATGTCCTTGGCAGTTTGCCTTGCAGTTGTAAACCACTTCTTAGCAATTCTACTTTTGATCACACTAAAGAAAAATCCAATTGAGTTAATGTAGTGATATTCTTTAAAAAATTGTTTTCTATTAATAAAGGCCACAAGTTTTCTTGATATGCATTTTATTTCTTGCTTGAAATTTACGCATTTTATATCTATAATTTCTACTTTTGTCAGAGTGGAAGGCTAAAAGTGAGGAGGCCTTCTGCTTGAAAATGCTAGAGGTTGCTTATGTGAAATTAAAGCTCGATGCAGTATGGAAGGAACTAGATTGCGAGATAACATATCGAGACAAGTTGACTGCATGACTATTAGCTTCTTATACGAGAATTCATATAACCTCTTTCATAAATACCCATATGTATAATAGCTTTTAACATTTATGGTTTTTTTTGTCATGGTATTGAATGTGTTTAAAACAAATTTTGGTATGCTTTTCTCCACATCTTCTAGAATAGAATGATTATCATACATAGAATTAAGAGAAGTTCTTTTGATCTAATTTGTTCCTAAATTTCTCTTCATTTGTTTTTAAATTTTTTTAACAATAAAGCTCTGTGATATTCTAGATAGGAGGTTTGGATCCTTAATTTAGGCTCTTTAAGTAATCCTAGTCCTATTTTATTATACTCTACCTTCCTAGATAAGATTAGGCATCCCATGAGTGAAAAATCGGGCATGATGGAATAATACCTTTGACAGCAGTGGTAAACAAAAACAATTGTGCAAACAGGAATTTCTTTTTTGGGCCATCGACTCTGTCGTTCGACCCACTGCAAAATTCCTAATTTTTTGGCTCTTTATTCCATTTTTAAGGTATGATTTCTCTTTTGATCATCTCGGCTTTGATAATTTGCAATGTTTTATTTTTTGCTCTTTTTATTGTTTGATCATGAAAATTTGTTGATTTATTTTTTTCTATCTATTGGTTTTCAGATGATTAATTTAGTTTTAACTGTACTCTTATATGATCTTATGATTCTTTAATTTTTTTGGTGATTCATTACTGTTAATCTGTATATCATGCCAACCTCTGAGGTAGAACAACATATCATTGCTGCAACTCAATATGCAACTCAATATATTATCATTTCTGCTTCAGTATAAAAAAAAGAAGAGTGGTTTAGCTGTAATCTTTAGCGCATCACAAATTTTCCGGTCATGTACTAAAATGTTACAATTCTTTTAGTGAGGTTTTGGTGAAATCCTAAATATTTTTGTTAATCTATGCAAGATGGTTAAGGAATTTTAATTTGGAATTTGCCTGGCAATTAATGGCAGTTTTGCTGGACCTACTGAAGCTCCATGTTCTTCGTTTGAGTTGCTGTACAAGATTAACCCACCTATTCGTGTAAATCGTGTTTCGAACTGGTATGTGTTAATGTTTTTTTTATCACTTCTTAGATCTTTGTTTTTGCTCTAGTTTTTTTCATCACTTCTTAGATCTCTATTTTGCTCTCTTTTTTTTATCACCCACCTGTTTTGAGTTTTGCTTATTTATGTTTTACTCGTGATTCAAACCCTTAGCTAAGGCAAAAACTGGAACACTTTCAAGTGTAATGTGTTTAATGTGTCTGAGAGCAATGGTAGCAACGAAGAAAATATAAGTGATTTGGGGTTTTGAGAATGTCAGTACTTTCGTGGTTTTTGCTGGTATTTCCTTTTATTTGTTGCACTTTTATTTGCTGGTATTTCCTTTATTATAGATTTGAACTTATGTTAATGTTCTTGCAGATATGTGATTTGGGATTCTGAGAATGGCATTTTCTTGTTTTACTATCGCTACTTTTCCCTTTTTGTAAGTCCAGGAAAATTTTTGTTGGAAGTAATATATTAGTCTTGATTGCTAAAATTTGAAGCTGTTGGAACTTTTTTTTTTCTCTTTTCTTCTTTTCAGATATTAGAAAATTGTTAACACTAGATTTTAGATGCAGTATTTTCAATCGAGAATAGAGAATGCATAAATAGTATTATGTATGATTTACATTATCCATTTTGATTTTGAGAATATAATGCTAGATTTTAAAGGTATAGTTGAATTTCCTTCAAAAATATTTCACATCATTCTATATTTGATTAATTTTATTTTGTTTCTATCTTCCATTCATCATTAAATGGTCCTTTGGTTATAAGTCCTGTAATTTTTTTTTACATACTGTTGTACTATTTTCTGATGTGAATGTAACTTCTTTGCATGCAATGCACTATAGGTTCTCTATAAGTTTTTGGACTAATTCAACAAATTTGATTGGGACAACTACTGCATCAGTTTTAATGGTCTAGTTAGAATATCCTCACTGCTATAAGTTATGGGTGAGCAAATATCATTTCTGATACCAGTATATTGGTGTTTGTCTTGATTGATATCTAGTATTTTTATTGTCTCTCTTTTGCAGTGGAGGCACCTGAAAATGGAATCTATTGCTTAGCAGTGATTTTCTTGAGGATCTAATGGTATGAAATTCTGTAGGCTTCTTCTAAATCTTAATCTTTTCATGTCTTAACATTGAAATAATAGTTCCTGCAATGTTTGAGACCCACATTTAAAACATTTGGATGGGCCTAATTCATTCGAAAAAGAGCCTATAATAAATGCTAGAGTTCCCAGTTCTTACCTTTTTACAATGTAGTTGCACATGTGCTTTGCTGTTTGATGACTCTGCTTTAATGTTTGGAGACACTGCCGTTATGCTCTGCTGTTATGCTTTGCTTAGAAATGCTGCTGTTATGCTCTACTGTTTGATGATAGCATTTATGCTGCTTTTACTATTATGATAGCTAAATATCTTTAGTATTTCTTTAAATTGTATGCTGGTTCTGTTGTTATGCTTTAAGTGGAAAACAATTGTGCTATTTAAATACTTGAGTGCCAAAAAAAAAGGAATTACTGTCATCCTCACTTTTTATTTACTTAGTGAATGTTATTTTATATGCAGTACTTGCATGTATTTACATGATTTCAGTAGGATTTTATGCTGCTACCTGGTTGGTTATTGTCCTGATTTTTGTTCTTGTTGTTGTTATTCCTTAAGGATATTTAAGTTTATTACACTACTTTAACAAAATATATTTAGATTATATGTGTTATTTTCTTTTCCATATTCTTTTTCGCTTTGTGTGTTTGGACTTGTGCAATAATTTGAATATAAAATATTCATTTTGTTGTTCTAATTCTGTTCTGTATGTATTTTGCAGCCCCTCATATGCTAACTTTTTAAAGTGTATATAATTGCACTTAATGGAATTAGAATTTTTTTTGGGTCAATAATTATTTCACTTTTAGATTCAATCAATTATTATCAATAAATCTATATATATTTTTTTCACTAAATCATTTTGTTTTCTGATTATACTTTTTTGCAGTAACAAAGTACAGTATAGAATTGACAATAAAGGTTTGAAAGCTTCATACAAATGTTGATAATCATTTTGTTAGGAAATTATAGAAGATGTAAATCATCTTGTTTTGCTAGGTACTAATTTTTTAGAAAGGGATTGTATATAAACAATATTTTTGTTCATATGATGGTTTTTTTGGATGTTAACTTTATATTTGTAATTCATTATGAATTATATATATATATATATATATATATATATATATATATATATATATATATATATATATATATATATATATGAAATGTTGGAATTATTATTTATGTATATATCTATTTATTTATGAATTGTATAATACAATTAAATTTACAGCATTAAAAAATTTATTTATTTCAAAATCAATAGAAATTATTTACCTTTTAATGACTAGATTAGACATCAAAATTATAGTCTTTACTAACCTTTCAGTGACCAGATTTACATATGGTCCTTGAATAAAATTTTGTCCTTTTTGAATTTTAGAGACCAGATTTCTGGTCCTTAAAAAGTTTTATTAGGCATATGGCATAATTATTTGGGATAAGAATTCTGGTCTTTAATAGTTTTTAAGAATCAATAAATCTAGTCCTTAATACTTTCTAGGGACCAGTTATTTCTAGTCCTTAAATTTTTTTAGGGACCAGATTTTTGATCCTTAAAGGTTGTATGGGTCACGTGCAGTGGATTAATTTGGACAAGAAATCTGGTCCTTAATATTTTTTAGGGAGCAGAAGTTTCTTGCCTTAATAACTTTTAAGGACCAGATGTCAAATCTAGTCCTTATTAGTCATTACAGATGGAGCCTTTAAAGACCAAAAATCTGGTCCTTATTGACCTTTTAAGAACCAACTTTTCACCTTTAAGGACCAGATTTCTGGTCCTTAAAGGTCATTTTTCTTGTAGTGATAGAATTTATTTGAAGACTTTGTAAATCAAGATGAAGCCCACCGGAGGGGAGAAGCCCAACTCAAATATTCTTATGTAATCGTATAGAATCTTAGTTGTAGGTTTTTGGGCCCATGTTTGTCACGCTTTACTTTATGCAATTATATATATATACATGCTATGAATGGATGACAAAGCATATGCCATGTAAGCCGTAATAAAATGAATCCCTAAAATAGTAGGTCACAAAGTTGCCTTCCTAATTCGAAACATGTCAAGGCATCGATCATCGGTCATGTAGACTAGGAGTCCTAGATGCACCCGATTATCTTTGTGAGGCATGGGTTGTGAATGTAGGTTGGACTTAACATGGAAAGGGATGTCTGGACCTAGGCAACCAATAAATGGGTTTGTGCTATAACATCTTAAGATGTTAGCCCATTTGATCCAAGGGTCATGTATGAGACATGATTGGAGTTTTCCTACCTTAGTAACTTAACTTGTTAGGTGTACAAGCTCAGCTTGACTAGTAAGTTGTTGTAAAAAGTGGATCTTGGCCCACATTAAATCACTAACGTGAATTATTTAAACGGATATTAATTCGGTTTGTGGGATTATAAATAAGACCTCATTTAATCTTGCTAAGTTTATATTGTAGATTGAAAATGGCTTCTTCAAACAATAACTTTTCATTGTAATCGGTCCTGGAAAAGGACAAACTGAATGGCACCAATTTCATAGACCAGTCTCAAAAATTAAGAATAGTTCTTAAGCAAGAGAAAAAGTCGTATGTTTTGGATGCTCCCTTGCCTGAAAAACCTGGTAGGAATGCCTTTGTGGTTTAAAAGGAAACTTTTGAGACCAAGAAGAGTAACTCCAATGATGTGACCTATTTTATGCTGGCCACTATGGTGCCTGACTTGCAAAAGCAATTCATGGACTAAGAGGCTTATGCAATCATGGTTTACCTCAAGGAGATGTTCCAAGAGCAAGCTCGTCACGAGAAAAAGTCGTATGTACTCAAGATGAAAAGGTATCTTGATACTCTTGAGAAGCTTGAGGTACAAGTTTCGAAAGAATTGGCCACTGACTTGATCTTAGGTTTATTGACTGATGATTATGATCCATTTGTCATGAATTATAACATGCATGCAATGAACAAGACAGTCACAGAGCTTCATGGGATGCTTAAAAATGCTGAAGAGAACATTCGAAAGACTAATCCCGTACTTATGGTTCAAGGAGGCATTAAAAAGGGACCCACTAAGGGAAAGGGAAAGGAAAAGGCAAAACCCAAGTATGACCTGGCTCGACTCAAGTCAAATGGGAGTGCACCTCAGGCCCAATCCAAGTCCAAGGAGTAAAAGCTCAAGGAGAGCAAGAGCACAGGCTTCCATTGCAACAAGATAAGGCATTAGAGGAAAAATTACGCTCTCTTCAAGGAAGAACAAAAGATGAATGGAGCCAAGGCGTCCATTTCTGGTATTTTTGTTGTTGAAATTAACCTTTCTATTTCTACCACTTGGGTATTGGATACCGATTGTTGTTCTCACATTTGTTCAAATGTGCAGGGGCTAAGAAATAGGCGGTTACTTGGGAAGAATGAAGTGGACCTCCATGTGGGGAATGGAGCATGAGTTGCTGCCATGGAGATAGGCGACTATCAACTCACTTTACCTTCCAGACTTTGTTTAGTATTGAAAAATTGTTATTATGTGCCTCCTATGAGCAAAAACATTATTTCAGTTTCTTGTTTGGATTTGGATGGATTTGATTTTGTTATTAATAATGGCAATGCTCATATTCGTCACCAAGGCATTTCATATGGCAATGCCATGTTGCAAAATGGCCTTTTATATCCTTGATCTACAAAACAAAGAGTCCATATACAACATTAATACAAAGAGGGTTAAATCAAACGAATTGAACCCTACTTACTTCTGGCATTGTCATTTAGGGCATGCAAATGAAAAATGCATTTTAAGACTCCACAAATTTGGAGTGCTTGGGTCATTCAAATTAGAATCTTATGACACATGCGAGCCATGTTTGCATGGAAAAATGACAAAGAGTCCTTTTAACAAGAAAGGCGAGAGGACTAATGACTTATTGGAGCTAATACATACCGATGTATGTGGACTATTAAGTACACAAGCTAGATGTGGTTTTAGCTACTTCGTGACATTTATAGATGACTTCAATAGATATGGCTACGTCTATCTAATGAAGTACAAGTCTGAAACTTTTGAGAAATTCAAAGAGTTTAAGAACGGAGTAGAAAAACAACTTGGAAAAAGCATAAAAGCTATTCGATCATATCGAGGTGGCAAATACTTAAGCCAAGAGTTTGATAGTCATCTGAAGGAGTGTGGGATCATTATACATCTCACTCCTCTTGGAACACCACAATAGAATGGTGTATCTAAAAGGAGAAATTGAACTATGTTGGACATGGTTAGATCAATTATGAGTCAAGCAAATCT
>CM075811.1:67113688-67145142 GCA_037975025.1 Excoecaria agallocha | reverse complement strand
GATGACCCTAATGAGTGATTATTTAAGAGTGTAAATAATCTCGTTGGTTATAATATATTGATCATATAAACCTAGGTATTATTTTTATATGATTATGTATTGATATGCCTAACTATTAAGGGATATGAAGGTATGTCAATGAAAAATTACAAAGGTAAGTTTTCTTGTGAACTAATTATGAATTTAAGTGAAATTTAATGCAATTGAAGGATGTGTTCACAATCCCATGAGTAATATATTACAGTGTTTAAGAGAGTAAGAGCAGTATATGTGCATTTTTATAAGTATATGATAATATGTATTTATGGAAGTTTGCAACTGTAGCTTCCCCATTTATAAGTATGGACATGATTATATGAACATGTTATCATGTTTATAGATGGTGTAAATTTGAGTGAATATGTGATGTTGTGCTCAAGTCACATGTATATACGTATGTGCATAAACCTTCATGAAAGACAGATATTATTATTATAATTATAGGGTAAGTATTTAGTAATGTATTGATGATAAATAAGAATGCTCTTGGTTTTACTATAGAATCCATATGTTGGTTTTTTTTTTAAGTTTAAAAAAAAATATGCTTAAAAACGCAGCTAAGTGGGTTTATGTATTATAAAAACAATCGATCATATGTGATGTTGTCATGAGGAAATTGAGGTTGTTTACGATGCTCAGTATATATGTTAGTGATTCCTTAACAGGAATGGCCCGTTGGAAAACATTTCATATGGGATGGGGCATAAGATATACAAAATATGAGAATACACCTCTGTATTCTATTGCATACATGAAAGCATACATTCATCGCATAACATTGTGCATTAGTTGACAAAACAAGAATATCATCATACCACATGTACAAGCCCCAACTGAAAAAGGAAACTGACAGGATATACCTTAGGCAAAGTAATGATATAATTATATGATAAGGTTATCCTCATTTAGAGGTAGGGTTATTTGTGAAGCGAATAAAGTAAAAGAAATAATCAAGAGAATGTTACAGTTATAAAGAGATAGAGTTAGAATTTAAGTGTGATGAAGTACAGAATGTAAGTGTGATAATTTAAAGAACAAGTGAAGTTAATAAAGGCAGTATTGAATGAAGGTAGATTGAGATATATATATAAGTATAGACAAAAGCATAGAAATAATGATGATGTATTTGAGTAAAAATTACAGGTATGAATTTCGAGGACGAAATTCTTAAGGGGGATAGATTTGTAAGACCAAAAAAGTGACCCTAGTCAAAATTACAGGACTTAATCAATGATTATTTGATTTAGACTATATTAAATATGTGAATTTCAATTAAAGTTAAAGGGCAAATGATAATTTTATTTAATTATATGAATTAAATGTAAATTGTTTGACATAAAAATGTTTAAGGGTATAATTAAGGTAAATAGTATAAGTTATGGGTGAATTTATAAAAGAATATATATATATATATAGATGTGGGGTTGATTTCCTATAGATAAAAATGTGTGGGGAATCTTTTTATTGCATGCAAATAATTGGAGGATTGATATGCGAATTTTTTTTAGAGTATATAGTGGACAAATAATTGAGGAGAAGTGGAGAGACATGATAAATAAAATAGAAAGGAGCACCGAGAGAGGGAGACGTAGTGGATCGGCACCATCAATGATCATCGCCGGCCACCATCAAGGGTGAGGACGCACGCATACCGTGACTCTTCCACCGTCGGCATCTATTTTCACCATGGCATGCCTGATCATCCGGTATGAATCCCGATCTTTCTCCCTTTGCCGTAACCTCTTTTCTCTTTCTCCGGTGAGTTACAATTGCCACCAATGACACGCATAGCCCGAACGAGTTCTTATAGGTGAGGTGATAATTCCGGTAGCCTCTTTTCCTCCATACTCATTGGCAATAGACAGATCGAAGAAGGGGTTGCTACATCTATTCTAAGGGATTTTCAACCAAATGGAGGGGCATTGGGGCACGTTACCGATGTCATCAGACTTTCCTTAATGCTGGCTGCCTCCCGATGCTCTTGGACCATGTTGTCAAAGCTCCAATCAAGCTCTAGAAAGCACAATAATAGGTATGGGAATTATAACTAAATCTAGTTGTGCATGTGTTGATTTTATGAATGATCAAGATGTCATTTTAGAGATGAATGCACTAGCAGAACATCAAACTCTGCTTGTTAATATCATGAGATGTATTTGATTATAATGAAGTAAATTCTCCAAAATTAGAGCTTTGAATTACTAGGTTAGTTATGTAAATTTTATGGGGAATCGAAATTCATCTGTTAGGATATTTGAGTTTGATGAAATAGAGGAAAGCATGTGAAAATTAAAGAATAGTTTCTCATTTTAATTCAAGAGCATGTTGCTCTGCTTATTGCAATTTCGGATTTAATTATAGTATTAAAATGAATTTGAGGTTAAATGATGTTTGAAAGTAAAGAATTATATAAATCCTAAAGATGTATGGCTAGAAAAATTAAATGTCATTGAGTTGTTGTGGGCATGTAAGATAAATTCTAGATATTTTGAAATTGAAATACTAGGTTTGAACTACTGAAATTGAAACTCTGGGTTTGAACTATGGAAAGTCGTATTTTGGTGTTAAGCTATTAAGCAAAAAATTTTAGAAATTAAAGGCATGACTGTTTAATTGGTATGGCTTATGCCTTTTAAATTCTATTATAAAAATTCATCATTGATATTGTGTTAGAGGTTAGTTTAAAACAACATCCTTTAAATTAATTAAGGTATAGGAGTTATTCAGTTGAAAACCAAATGCACGGTATGTCATAGGCTAGAACTTAAACAATTCGACAGTAATGAATGATTGCATGTCTCTAAATAATGTACAATAGTTGATTGTAAAGGAATAAACAATATGTTCATTTAACACATGGTTTCCTTTATAAACCTTTATTACATTATGTTAATGGGTGATCAAAGAATTTAAATTAATGCTTAATAGTTAAATGATGAGTGATTATCTTCTAGTTCTATGAAAAGTATTTAATTCATTTTGCTAATTTAGCTAAGGATTCAACTAATATGCTTGTTAAAGACATATAATGAGATATCTTTATGATTTTAATAGATTAGAAAAGAGAAATCAAAAGGTTTAATGATTAATTTAGTAATGAAAAGTTAGCTTATATGTGATATGAAGACACAAAGGTATATAGGTACCCTATTGTGAAATTTAATATGAGTTAAAAAAAACATGTTTAAATAGTAAGTACGTGAACAAGAAATGTGAGCATTGATTCATAGTAGTGGTTCAGAACTTATGATGTGAGTAGGGGCAAGTTTAACCTTGAATACTTACTTGCAATATTGTATCTACATAGGTATGTTTATATTATTTGGTCATGATATATTGGTAGAGAAGTATAGAGCTAGGGTATGAGAATATTAAAATGGGAGTTAATCTCAAAATAAGATTAGCGTGTGTATTGGAATAAGCTTATTTAATTATATGAATTTGATCTTATATATTTAACATGCTAATTTTAAATGGGAACATGTGATGATAGGTTTCAGTCACAATAATTTAGCAAATGAACTATTCTTTAATTAGTTAAGAACTAAATGTTTGGCATATGATTATTTAAGTTAAAATTTGTTAATGACAAGAGATAATGGTGTAGTCAAACTAAGCTGTTAAATTATGAAAGAGCCTTTAAATAGTGTTTAGTCTTGGATAATATGATCTAATAGACTATAAATAAAATAACTAAAAAGTTATTGTTACAGCAAACTATTTATTTTATAAACAGCAAACCATTTATTAGTGTAACGGCAAGCTATTAATAGTAAATACCTTATCGTGTAGTTATTTCACATAAAGAAAAAGTGATGGAGTTTTATGAGGTGTATAACCGATTTAAATGTACATGATAATTATAATAATATTAATGTAATGAGTATTGGTATTATCAGATCACCATAATTAAATAAAAAACTATAATATAGATGCAAATAATAAAACTCAAACCTATAGTTTGAACAATATAATGTAATGTGCTTAGTTAGTTAAACTCAAAGTGTTTTGGTTTTTAATGATTTTTGAAACTGCTAAAATATAAATACATTTAATCAATTTTGAAGCCTTACCTTGTCAAATGTAAATATTCTAAGATAGAGAATTTTACCTTAATAAATATAGCTTATGTATAACCTTTAAATAATTATAGTATGAACATTATGTGATGACCCCAATGAGTGATTATTTGACAATGTAAATAATCTCGTTGGTTATAATATATTGATCATATAAGCCTAGGTATTATTTTTATATGATTATGTATTGATATGCCTAACTATTAAGGGATATGAAGGTATGTCAAGGAAAAATTGCAAAGGTACATTTTCATGTGAACTAATTATGAATTTAAGTGAAATTTAATGCAATTGAAGGATGTGTTCACAATCCGATAAGTAATATATTACAGTGTTTAAGAAAGTAATAGCAGTATATGTACGTTCTTATAAGTATATGATAATATGTATTTATTGAAGTTTCCAAATGCAGGTTCCCCGTTTATGAGTATGGACATGATTATATGAACATGTTAGCTTTTTTATAAATGGTGTATACTTGAGTGAATATGTGATGTTGTGCTCAAGTCACATGTATATACCTATGTGCATATACGTTCGTGAAAAACATATATTATTATTATAATTATAGGGTAAGTATTTAGTCATATACTGATGATAAATAAGAATGCTCTTGGTTGAACATGTTGATAAATTGGGGAAAGGTATGCTTTCATAGAATGATAAAGAATTGTTCAAGCAAGATAGCGAGAGTAGTACACATGATGATTAGTGTTATGTTATGATTATGATCACATGTTAAGTTACCTATTTTTGAAATGTTAATTGGTGACATTCTTGTATGTATATATATATATATATATATATATATATATACCTCTAAATTGAATACGGTTACAGTTTGATCATAAGTCATAGATTGTTTACACATGAATAAATATATATATCGTATAGGTTATGGTTAGTCATTCGTATACTTGTGCATATGCCTTTATAAGGCCATCGAATATTGATTATTTATACTTGGTAAGTATAAACTATCTGATTTATGTGACCATGATATATGAGTAAGTAATACATGACACTTTACTCATTATTATATATTTACATATTTATGATTATGATTACTCGGTACATGGCTATACAGGTAATATATGTATTCGATTAAATAGAGTAAAGCAAAGTAATGTTATATAAAGTAAAGGAATTTAACTGCTTGCATAGGGTCAAGGATGTGGATAGATAGGCATGACCACAGATAATCCTATAGGATCATAATCAACCCCGTTTGGGTTGTGAGTTGACCCTATTTGGGTCCACTTGACCAGTCTACCGTACAGTTGATCCTGTTTGGGTCCATGTTTTCGATATCCTCGAATATCTACTATTTTGATACACTCGAGTATCCACCGTTCCCGTTATCTACCTTTAGAACTTAAGCAAGCTAAGTTACTGTATAATTGCATCATAGTCTATTTTAGTATAGTAAGGCATATGTTTATGGAACATAATGTTTAACCGGGTTTTTCTAATGCATGTATTGTATTTATGCATATACATATATATATGTATGTATATCAATATATGAAAAGTAGAAATTTATGGATGATAAATTGAATGTAGGATTACATTGCTGATTGAAAATGTTATATTTCTAAAAGTATAGGTACATTGTAAGCATTAAAGTATAATTAACCTGTATTATTGATAGTGCTCATGATTTGTTCTAATCATAGAAATTGTTTCACAAGTTTAAATGTATAGAACTTACTGAGAAATTATATGATATATGTATGTTAAATGAATTGTTGAGCTATGATAATTCATTATTTTTATATATATAACGTGTTATGACTAAAAGTATTATTGTGGTATTCTCATGATAACTCTATATTTAATTTGCTGCATTTTGAATGTATGCATCGATGACTGCTGGGAGTAGTCGTTCACATGTTTTTATTCCCCACTAAGCTTTATAGCTTAGCACGAGTGTTTTATTCATGTAGGTTTCCAGAAAAGATTGTATTCGTTGGGGTTATATCTGCAGCAGGATGGCCAACACGAGAGAGAACCACAAGTAAAGCTGATGATGTTGAATTGTATTATGTTTATCCATGATGTTTTGTACCTATGTGTATTAGTTGTGAAGTTTTTATTGACTATAGAAACTTAGTTATGTGTAAAAGTTTTACTGTAGAATTCATATGTTGGTTTTTTTTAATTTAAAAAAAAATTAGGCTTAAAATCGTAGCTAAGTGGGTTTAATATTTCAGGTTAAGACGTTTCAATTAAATACATGTTTAGGATGTTACATATCAAGTCCTAAATTTTATTCCTCAATAAATGGTAATAATCAATCATATGCTTGGTATGCTAATGATATACATAGTACTGATTTTTTTTATGATGAGGCAACCCTTGACTCTTTATAGGCCATAGGGGTAGTGGTTTAAGCTTCCCTTTTTTGCTCAGCCTATCCAATACCCAAGACAGCGACTTGCCTAAGTTGAAGTAATGCCTTTGATTAACCTCTATAGTAGATACTTTCGCAACCTTCCCCATTTTGTTTGACCCATTACTATTCCCTATTGCCTTATTAGTATCAAAGTTGCTCTTTAACTTTCACTATTTACCCTTCTGGCTAGGTTCTCGCCTTTAGCTTCTATGGTTATATCCTTCAATGAATCCTAATCTTTCAGGCATTTTATTTTCAAACCATCCCTGAGGTACGAGCTTGCATTCCTGATGAATAACCTGATCTGATTAGCTGTGTCAAGCTTTCTTTTCATTTCCATCATCGTATTTCTCCACCTCGTGAGGTACTCATGAAATGATTCATCATGTCTCTATTGAAGCAACTTGGGGTTTTTTAAGATAACTTCCATTATAGTGCTACAATCATACCGTTTAAGGAATTCTTCTATCAATAAATTGCAATCTTCTTTGGTACATCCATCCAGCCCATGGTACCAATCTGTTATGGGTCTAGTTAAACTTGAGCAAAAGTACTCCACTTTTAGTTTTTTGAATAAGGTGGTCCCTTTAATGATTAGCGTATACTGCTTGACATATGTCGATGGGTCTAAGGTGCCATAGAACCTTGGCATAGTAAGCATCTTAAATCTTTAGGGCAATGGCTCATCTCAATCAATATCCCTATCTTCGGGGTTTATTCTCCTATTAGTGGATAATAGCCTAGATATAGCCTCAATCTTTTCCTCTATCTTCTTGAAAGCTGGACCTTCAGCACTAGGATCCTTAATTCTTATGTTAATGGCTAGAAGGGCATACTCTTCATCTTCTTCTTTTATGAAGTGATCCTCAGGATTATTCCTCCTATCATTCCTAGGTGGGTCTTAAAGTATAGTAGCATCGATTGCAGTAGCCTTCCTAATATGCATTGGCTCTGCTGTCTCTCGAGCAGGTGTTGTAGGTTGAGTTTTGATATTAGGTGCTACAAAAGCCACCATTCAACCAACATATCCATAAACCTCTCTTTAAAATCTTGAAACCTCCTATCCAATTTTCTATCAAGATTATCCTACACTATCGAATGCTTAATAGGAGTAATATTTAGCCTTAGCCTCAGGAATTGAAACCCTACTATCATATCCTCACTACTCTTCCCGTTTCATTTCCTTTTTCCAATTTCATTCAATCCCTTATTCTCTATGCCTAAACTAGTTTCTTTGTCACTTTTTGACAATTAACTTAAACCCCACTCAAAACCAACCTTCGAGCCTAGATTTGAACTTGAATCTAATCTCGATAAGCTAGGTATAGATCTTCAAACTAAGCACCAATCTGACCCTCTAAACCACCTAAATGAGTATATGATGGCTAAAAGAGTTAGAAGTTATGAATGATTCATGAGCATGGTATATACATGAAGAATGAATACAATGTATGATCTCATTGGGGATCAATAACAAACATGCACAAGCATAATAGTAGCCTTTCAATCTTATTACTCCTACACAGAAGGTCATATGGTCATGTTCACAGAAAAAATTTGGTAGCATAACCTCTCTAATTGAAAGTGCTAGCGTATGGATTTTGACAATTATTTATTTTGACCAACTCGAACAGATCGGATTGGGCCTCCCATGGCATGGCAGACTTTTACTAGTACCCTTCTAATTTTGTTAAGTTTGGTTAATAAATAAGGGTTTATATAGCATGCAAACATTATTATGGTTATACAACAAAGGGGAACTTGTTATTGTCATTACATGGGCTTTGATGAAACTCTAGCGTTACCCAAGCATGGTCTCTACTAATGGGTGTAGCTCATCATGAGTATAAAAAAAATGGGTCACCATTTTATATACCATTTGGTACTGGACTTAGGCTATTGGGTCTCTTTAACACCTTCCAACTTTGAGTGATTGTAAGACATGCTTTAGGATAGTACTAGTGCTGGAAAGGGATGATTAACTTAATTGTAAGGCTCTAATATGTATGCAGGGAATACAGTTTAGAAAGGATAGAGGATTAATAAATACAACCCAATTATAAAAAAACTTACCCAAGATGCTTTTAGGAGCAAGGCATGAGTTCTTAGGCTCTAATATGTATGTTCGTCATCTAGGTTAACTATCGCATGCCTACTTTTAGGGTCTAAGATAAGATTAGGCTTACTTTAATCATAAATTGGCTACTTCATAATTAAAAAGGATTAAGCCTAAATCATTATTGATGGTTAACCCATAAATGGGCCCAAAAAAGGTAGGTTTTATAGAGTCGCCATCCAACAAAATGTTAAGAAATGAATCTTTACTTTTTGATGCCCAAATAGAGATTGGTGTTTGGGATATCACTTTTATTGGGTATCTTGGTTAGGTGTTTATTTTGCACTTGAGTTTTATACTTAGTCCTCTCTGTCTTTCACATAATGCATTTTGCGATAAAATTAAATAAACATCCCAATCTTATAAATAAAGTGATAAAGAATAGTAAAATAAACCTACTTAATTATTATAAAAGCAAATTGTCAAATAATAGTAACAGCAAAAAAATATACATACATAAATCAGGATATTCATTCGTGGTTAGGAACATCGATTCCCTCATGCATATTTTACAAAAGTTTTTTTATTGTATTGTGTGGATTTTGGGCTAAATATTGGACATTAATCCAAGCTTTAAAAAAATCCAATTAATTTGAAAGAAAATATTTTAGGTGTTTTTCCCTTTTAATGTGAATAAAAAACCTTTTTTACTAACTATTACATCCCTAAAGTAATAATACATAAAAAATAAATAAATGAATAAGCATAAAATAAATAATAACCAAATAAAACTAAAGCGATAAATAAACAATAAAAGGAGATAATTAATCAAAGTGACTTGATGAACCGAGCATGGTGGATCAACTTGAGAGCTTAACTTCCTATGCAAAAAACAACACAACATCTCTCCAAAGCCGTATAAATCAAATATTAAAAAAACACAAAAGGAAAACAAATGAATTAGTATACAATAATGCAATAAAAATAATTATAAATTTAACTATACAAAAAAATGGAATCAGGATTAGAACCACACCATATAGCATTGAAATCACACAAAATAATGTATGAGTATGATAAAAAATGAATAAATTGTATAAAAATCAAAATAAAATGCATGAAATACATAAAAAATACCCAAAAAATAAACCACTGATGCCCAAAACCAGGTAATGGATGGCCACAATAAGCAAGGGATGGGATGAGGAGATGATCTTGTGATGTCCCATCTGTCGTCTAATAGATGAGAGTCTGTCAAATTATCTTCCCATCTGTCTCCTTCGGATAGCATAATTTATAGGGTTTTCATCGCAAAAAACACAAAAAAAAACTTATTTTAACTCAAAACTTGAATTTATAAGGTTTTAATCAAGCCAAAACTACATTAAAACATCAAGTCGTACATAAAAATACATTAAAATCACATATTTATAGAATTAGAAGGAATAAAATGAAAGCTTTAAGGTAAAAAAAACAATGGAGGAATCTAACACCTAATCATACCTCTAACATGCTTAGCAATCTGGAATCATATCTATCCTGATTTAAACATTCATCTCACTTGGATACAATAATTAAGACATATTGATTCACATCAAATATCCTCACAATTATGCAAAATATATTATAGAGATAGAAAGAAAACATGAGCTTAAAATATTACCCTCAAGAGATATTCCAACTTTGTAACTATTATGGTCCAAATCCTTACTCTGATTTGTGATCACCAATTTAAAAGAAAGTAATGAAATTTGTTCTATGTGTGTGTTTCAGTTAAAGAATTGCTATAGCAAAAATCTAGAGAAAGAAAGAAAAAAGTTTTCCTTTTTTCCTATGGTGGCTTTGTAAAAGTGATTCCTCCCTTTAGAAACCCTAAATTTTAAGGTTTTATACTTAGATACGAGTTTAAGTTAGATTCTAACTCAAAATCTCCCAAATCTGGAGATAAAATCCCCCTAAAATCCAAATCCAATCCCAATTAAAACATATATTCCTTTTTGAAATCCAAAACTATTAAAAACCTAGGCTTCAAGCCATAGATGGGTATCCCTCGATGAGAGACAGCCCTCCCTAAGCTCTACACCTAGAATATCCTAAAACGCCCCTTATTTTGATATATACTGGAGAGAAGGATCTATAGATAGGTTCCTTTCAATAGTGTGCACCTACTGATAAATGTAAGGGTGGATAAAAGACCTTTGATTAGGCAATCTAAGAGGATATCTTTATAGATTTACATACTTCTCTTGGCATAATAATGGTTGAGGCAATACAGAAGGTGAAAGGGAAAATATAGATTGTTGACTATTCCTGAGACTAGGGAGAGTTATAGATTTTATCCCACTATACCAGAGCCATTGATAGGATAGGAGTATTAGGTTCAATCACCTCAGGTAACTCATATTCCTCAAGCACCTCCAACACCGCTAGTACCATATTATCAACAACCTTAGTAGCAAGATGAGCCATAAGAGCCCTAGGGGGCGAGCATAAGTTTAAATTTCAAGATGGATATGGAGGTTTATTTGGATGATCTTCTCAGTAGGTCAACTCCCCCTTGATCACCCATCAGGCCATAACTGTCATAATTTAGGGGATCCAAAAAGGTACTCACCATATGGTCATCTAAGAGCCTCCACTTTCACTGCTTCACTATCATATGGTTAGTTGGGGCATATATACTTCTACTGCTCCACCACCAATTCAGCCAGCCTTAGCTTAATTATCTACTGATATTTCAGGGAGGCTATCTACCATAGATGATGCCATCAGGAGAAAAAGCAAAATCCTACAAGCTATGCTAACCTTGGTGCATTCTTTGCAGGCTCAGCATCAGGTTGATGCATAGGGTGTCATAGCAGATATAGTAGTAGCTAGGTAGAGGTTCGATGAGGCTCTATAGGTCATGGATGATTTTATTACCCAAATCAGGGATCAGATGACTCATATCGAGATGGAGTTTCCCTGAGGTAGAAAGGCTATGATTAAGATAGATAGGCAACAGAGGAGGTACATTAGGGACTTAAGAGTTAATTTGATGGGGTATCTAGAGTAGCATTGTCGAGCAATCTTATTGATAGACAAGAGCTCAAAGCACTTTGCTAGGGTGATAGCACAAATTTTGTAGCCACCATCTAATTTGCTATTTTGATTCAAGTTTAGATTTTGACAGCCAGAGGAGCAGCCATTAGCTTCACTGTAGGTAGTGGCACTACACATACCCCCTTACCCTTTAGCCTTTCATCCTCCATCTGGACCATCCTATCGTAGAGAGTTAGGACCCTTACAGTAGTTATGTATTCAGGGATTTTTAAAAACTTTCAAATATTTTGATGCATAAATTGTGACATGTATTTATCTATACAGTTATTTATATTTCATTTATGTTATATTTATGATTGATATATCTAAACTAGAGATACACGATAAAATAATAGCAAAATATGTGATTAAAGTAATATTATGGCAATTGGAAAAGATAAAATGGTGAGATAAATGACAAAAAATAAATAAACCATAATTAACCAAAATGGTAAATGGAACAATAAAAAAACAAATTCGATAAGCGAGACATTAATATCACACCTTTTCTCACATGCACTTAAAAACCTCTTAAGAGGTATATATCCAACACACAATATAACCTATGGCAAACATATTGTTTGGGTGTGAATAGGGATGACACCCACACTAAACTAGATAAGAGGGATAAAATGTTCGTGAGTGGGGATGATACCCATATTAAACTATATCCGAAGGATAAAAGTGCTTATAAAAGAGGAATGGATAAGAATTTGTGATGATTCCTCTTCCTTGGTCATAGCCTTAAAACACCCATAAAGCTATAAGAAGTCCTTTAAATATGTTGAAATCAAAAGAGATGCACAACAAAGAGAAGGGTGGACATTTTTTGATTTTGAGAGGATAGAAAGAAAATGGGCAGAAGTCACCCCTACTTCTCTTGGACATGAGAATTATTAAATTGATAAAAGGCTTCATCAATGATTGATTCACATGGCTAAAGATAAAGTGGAAGACTTCACCAGTGATTGATCCACATGGCTAAAGACTGGCACTAATAAACTACAACATTCTTATATAGTTTTGCATGTCGACAAGCTAGTACTAATCAGATAGTTCACCAAGGGTTAACACATTAAAAAACTGATGGTAACTATCTAATTAGAGACCCACTACCTCAGATAATACACGTTTTAAAATAATAATTTAGTGATTTGCTGCTTTAGTGATGTGACCTTAGCAAGTTTATTGAATCGACAAGTAATATAGGGTGCTCAATTTAATACCCACAAATATCGTACCCAAGGGATTGTAGATGCAAGCAATGAAAATCAAGTGTATGCTGAAGAATTCCCAAATTTTTATGCGATAATGCTGAAAAACTATAAAAATTGAAAAAAATGAACAAACAAAATAAAACTTGTAGTAATTAAAAGTAACTTAGGTAATTAAAATATAAACAAGATTAAAATCATTATAACTAAAAGAATTGCTTAGTTTCACTTATCCTTCCTATACCCAAATATGAATTTAATTAATCTTAAGTTATATAGGCTGAATTGGGATAACCCTTTATATCTAAATGTTCCATTTTAGAGCAAGTTATTTAATCACAAAATTTTCCATTCAGGAGCAAGTACCATGATTAGCCTATGTATGGGTTTAACATCCTAGGTTTGGCTTGCTTTCCTATTCTGAAGCCAAACAATTTGAAATCCCATCCATTTTACTCCAAACTCTAGATCTAATAACACAACACCTGTAACTTACTAAGTCCCATTCTGAAGTAGTCTCAAAATTACAGTAATCATGATAGAAAAAAAATTCAAATAAAATACCCAATCCAAACAACATGATAAAATCATCCATTCAAATTGGATAAATTGATTAAACTATCAAAAACCCATGAAATATTAATGAAGAATTAGTAAAATGAACCATTCATCTAGATATAAAATCAAATAAGTTCAATATTTACAATAGGTATTAGGGATTCAAAGATCCCCCAAATAACAAAATGACTACAAACTACCCATCACAAAAGAATAAGAGAAAAGTAAAGAATAAACCTAAAAATTCATGTTGAGGTTGAACACCCAGCTGAACCTAAGCTTCTTCAATCTTCTTATCCCAATCTCCAATGGAAGTTGACCTTTAAAATGAAAGTAAGAAATCTAATCTTTATATTTGTGTAAATATATTTTATTTGCAAGTATAGATCTATAAACTACATATAAAAACCTAAAAAGTGAAAGAACAAATGAAAGAAAGAAAACTAGATTTGAAAAATTCAAGATATTTTTGCCAAATAGCAAAAATGCCTTAAATGTCATCAAAAGGGTCATGGTCAGCACTCATTTCTTGCTGACAATGACATGCTGAAAATCTGCTTTAGGACTAAAATGGCTCATAGTCAGTACCAAATACTTGTTGAACATGACATACTCCTCAATTGCATTATGTACTGAAGATAGGATACCTTACGGTGGCCACCAAATCTCTGCTAATCGTGAGGTATTTCTCTTTTTAGTTCTTTACTAAGGATGACTATGTCACAGTGATCACAAAAAGCTTGCTAACGTGACATGCTCGACTTTGTATTTTGTCAAAATGACACTAGGTCACGCTTAACAAAAATTACCACTGATCGTGAGGTACCTGAAAACCTGAAATTAAGCATGGAAGCCTATCAAATTCTTCCAGTGTAAGGACTCAATCATGGCCCTAATCGTATTATTGTTAATTAATGAGGATTACCATTAATTAAGGCAAAATTGGATTATTTTGCAATTATCGAGGTTAAGTCCCAAGAGGGGTATTTTGGTATTTTCAACATGTAATTATATGAGTTAAGTTAAATTATAATTAAAGAAAAGGATGTAATTGAAGTGAATTAGAAAGTCTTGGGGTTAAGTTGGATGAAATTGAAATAATGGGGGTTTATTTGTGTATAAGGGTATAGTGGGAATTTCCCTTGGTGAGATATTTATCCCACTCAATAAATTAGAGTTTTTGGGAGAGATGGGGATCGAAATTTTGAAGGACCTCTCTCTCTCTCTCTCTTTCTCTCTATGGTCACGATTTGGAGAAGGATGCTAGGGTTTATGAGTTAACATAAAAGGTAATGTTTTTCCTTAAAGATATCTTCTTTCTCTTCTTGTTATTTATGATTTCTGGTGATGAGGGATTACAAGATCATATTGTTGTCACCATGTGTAAGGAGAAGAGAGCAGGAAACAAATCAAGTGAAATAGAAGAAGGAATCATGAGTGAAGGAGTTAGATTTAAAGCTTCATTAAGGTATGGAACTATTATGTTTATTTTATGTATGGGAGGATGATTTTGTTAGTTGAAAAATGATCTATGAAAATTTAGGATTATGTTTTCTGGATTTTTAATCGGGAGTTTAATATGAGTTTTGAAGAACATATATCAAATCTATTTTTCCCTGTGAGTGTCTTTGTCGAGTCGTGAAGTTCTTCACGAGTCATACATTCTTGTCTGACTCGTGAAGCCCTTCATGAGTCATGAAATGTACCCCTTCTTCTTCACTCGTGAGCCCTTCACAAGTCGTTAAATGTGCCCCTTCTTCTTCACTTATGAGCACTTCACGAGTCCTGAAATGTACCCCTGAAATGTACCCTTTCTTCTTCACTTGTGAGCCCCTTTCACGAGTCATGAAATATACCCCTTCTTCTTCACTCATGAGCCCCTTCATGAGTCATGAAAGTTAACAATTTTTCTTCACTCGTGAACCTCTTTATGAGTCGTGAACCTCATTCCTTTTCTTCACTCGTGAAACCCCTTCACAAATCAAATGTCTCTTCACGATTAATAGACCCATCTAGAATATTTTGCTTATAAGTTGAGGTAAAAAAACGAAAAACAAATGATTCATGTTGTGTATGAAAATAGACTTCCACACCTATTTTCATATGAAGAAACCAAGTCCTAAATCTATTTCTAAATAGGCCATATTTCAACTTGAATTCTTGAACAGTTTGCTACCCAGTCACTACGAGCAGACCTTAGGGTTTTGTAAATATTTGAAAATATAGAAATGATATCCAGATGATTTTTGATGTTCCATAAACTAGATACATAATGGAACAAGTTTTTAGAAGACCATTTTCTGTGAAAATGCCTTTTGGTATGTAAAAACCGCTTGCAAGTCAAACTCAGAAAACTATCTATGGCTGTTCACGACTCGTGAAATGTGTTACTCGTGAACAAGTGCATGAGCCATGAAGTTTTCTCCTTGTCTCGAGTAGTGACACCCCTTACGACTCGTGACTCTTCCCTACTTCACCCAAACATGATTTTTAAGCCCTATAGTGTCACCAAAGCTTGTCTAAAACCTTTTTAAGTAACTTTAAAGCATTTTAAGCATAAAATAAGGATAAGTTATGACACTAAACATTATTAAATGGAATGATATATGAGAACAAAGTTAGTAAATGAACACTAACCTTAGACTACATGAAAATATTTACTTATATTTGATGGTATTCTAATGATTATACGCATGTGATTTGGCCTTGCCCAAAGTATTGCACACTGATATTCCTTTACAATGACATGAGAATAATTTGACATAACCTAATGACAATAAGGTAGTAGTTACAAGATTATAAGTCTAAGTTGAACGAGTTGGGACATTGCCTTTTTTTAGGCTTAATCATGAGACCGTAGAAGTTAAGTTATGCTTTAAGTCATAATGGAAAGTATTGATTAGCCTTGATATAGAGAAATGTGCTTGTCCTTTTTCTCATGCCATGTATTTTACTATGCAAGCCCCATACCCACAAGTAGTGTGCTGGCATATAAGATGGGATAATATTGCATAAACGTACTTGATGGTAAGATCGTATAAGATAAAATTTACAAGTGAGATGATTTGATACATATATGATCACTTTAGGGTATAAAACCTGTGGTCCATGGTCTAATAGACTATAAAAGTAAACTAAGGGCTTAACTAAGAATAAGTGTTGACCCAAGGATGTAATTAGTGTATTCATCTTATTATATCATTCATAGCTACTTAATTATTGTTTAAGTGATTATGTGTTGATATGAATGACTATGATATGGTATGGAAGCTACTCCCAGTGAATAATAACAAGGTATGTCATTGAGAACTATTAATGAGGTAGATAAATATATTATCTATTGTTGATATATCTATGTTGTGATAAGTGGTCTAACATAATATGTGAATGGGTATAAATAGCAAAATCATGTATTTCCATGATAAATGTGCGAATTTCTTCACCTCTGTAATGTGCGAATGATAAATGGATTGCTCCGTTGTTTTGTCTTAAATTTCCCTTTAGTTGTAAATCTGTCTCTATTAAATAAATTGCTATGTTCATTATGATATGATTTCAATAATTTACATCTATTATGAGAAAGGTTCCCGTTTGTGTGTTGTTGCGAGTTAGTTCCACCAATGGATTTCATGGTGAATAAATGGTCCACATGGTCTACAAGCTTATAATATTGTATTAAAAGTTATACGAACCGTAGTATGCATAATGATATTAATGTATGTGGATGTTATGACTGGATTGCATATGGTATGAAGACTTTGTCTGTTTATCATGATATGTAATACCTATTCATTGAAATAACATGCATACTCATTAGTATTTATATGATCATTTAAATATATATATACATATGTATGATTTTGATATAAACCAAAGTGTAAAACATGATATAATATGATGTTTAAATTGTAATGATAAGATAGTGTTAAGGGATAAACTGGTATGAACCTGCATTGAGAATTGTATAAAGATATATGATGAAATCATGTCTAATAATAACTCTATGGTTATTACACAATTTAAGAACTCTCGGGTGCATAGATCTTAATGTTGAATGCATAACTTATGTAACAATGTGATAAATGCACTAAGTTAAAGTTTTGTACCATTAACAGCTATGATGTATAGACTCATGAATAAAGGGACTATAAGCTGCCTGACTAGGCTATTTAAGTTAAGAAAATGAGAGTATATGATGATAGTGGTGTGCCAAGTATTTAAGAACAAGATAAGTTAAGTAATATTCTAGATTATGATAGCAGGGTATTTATTATCTATAAGATGAAGACCTCCCTTATAGGCCCATTAAGAAATGATTCCTATGATAGATATGTATATATATATATATATATGTGATCTCCCATGTTATAGTTGATGTTGGGTAAGATAAGATATAATTGTATGAGGATTATCTTTAGTGTTTTGTTCCCCACTAAGCTTTATAGCTTAGCACAGGTTTGTTTATTCGTGTAGGTTTTGGATATGCGTCACCTTGGGTTGTTAGTCAGTAGCTTGACCACCATCAAAGTAAACATTGGGTCGGTTGCAATTGTATTAAAGATTTCACTATGTATTGTCGGCCAAATATGTTAGGCCTTCTTATTTATAAGTTGATTTATTTGTTGTGGCATTTAATCATGGCCTGTGTTGTTATTATTATTATTATTAATTCTGCTTGATCTCTATTAGGTACGATGATGGTTGATGATGATTGATGATGATGATTGATGTTTATCCATGGTTAAGGGATTAGGTTGTTACAATTAGTGGTATCAGAGTCCAGGTTGAGTCTTTTCTGGGTAATAAGGAATTAAGGAATTGTTCTGGAATATTAAGATGATATTGGTCTAGACCATGGTGTTATTGTTAATGGCCTACATTTTGATGATTATGTTAGGTGTTTGACCTATGATTGATATATATTGGACCATTAGAAAGATTTTGGCAGAGATTGTGAGATGATATCTGAGCAATTATCAATATCTCTCGCCACGTGGTATTAGAAGTCCTTAAATGCCTTAATGTTTTATGATTAAGGTATAGCATAAGATTGATTATAAGTATGTCTAGATTATTTATTAAGGTGTTTGAGGAAAAGTTCATATGAATAGAAGATAACTTGATTTTTGGCATAGATGATGATGCAAGATGTTAAGGTTATTAAGATACTGAGGACAAGAAATACAATGATCATAAGAGTATCTGGGAATCAGAGGCAGATACAAATGATTATATATGACAAATTTATTATGGATATAGAGAATGCTTATGGTTATAGTTACTTATAGCTAGAGCATAGTAAGAATTGCTAGCAATAAAGATAAATATTATTAGTTTTGAATTTCGAGGACGAAATTCTTTTAAAGAGGAGAGAATTATAAGGATCCAATCATGGCCCTAATCATATTATTATTAATTAATGAGGATTACCGTTAATTAAGGCAAAATTAGATTATTTTGTGATTATCGAGGTTAAGTCCCAAGAGGGGTATCTTGGTAATTTCAACATGTAATTATATGAGTTAAGTTAAATTATAATTAAAGAAAGGGATGTAATTGAAGTGAATTAGAAAGTCTTAGGGTTAAGTTGGAAGAAATTTATATAATGGGGTTTATTTGTGTATAAGGGTAAAGTGGGAATTTCTTTTGGTGAGATATTTATCCCACCTAATAAATTAGGATTTTGGGAGAGATGGGGATCGAAATTTTGAAGGATCTCTCTCTCTCTCTCTCTATGGTCACGGTTTGGAGAAGGATGCTAAGGTTTGTGAGTTAACATGAAAGGTAATGTTTTTCCTTGAAGATCTCTTCTTTCTCTTCTTGTTATTTATGATGTCTAGTGATGAGGGATTACAAGATCATATTGTTGTCACCATGTGTAAATAGAGAGAGAAGCAAACAAATCAAGTGAAAGAAAAGAAGGAACCATAAGTGAAGGAGTTAGATTTGAAGCTTCATTAAGGTATGGAACTATTATGTTTATTTTATGTATGGGAGGATGGTTTTGTTAGTTGAAAAAGGATCTATGAAAATTTATGGTTATGTTTTATGGGTTTTTAATCAGGAGTTTAATATGAGTTTTGAAGAATAGAGATCAGATCTATTTTTCCCTATGAGTGTCTTTGTCGAGTCGTGAAGTTCTTCACAAGTCTTGCATTCTTGTCCGACTCGTGAAGCCCTTCATGAGTCGTGAAATGTACCCCTTCTTCTGCAGTCGTGAGCCTTTCATAAGTCCTGAAATGTACCCCTTTTTCTTCACTCGTGAGCCCTTCATTAATCATGAAATATACCCCTTCTTCTTCACTCATGAGCCCCTTCATGAGTCATGAAATGTACCCCTTCTTCTTCACTCGTGAGGCCCTTCATGAGTCATGAAATTTAGCTATTTTTCTTCACTCATGAACCTCTTCACGAGTCGTGAACCTCATTCCTTTACTTCACTCGTGAAACCTCTTCACGAGTTAAATGTCTCTTCATGACAAATAGACCTACCTGGACTTTTTTTGCTTATAAGTTGAGCTACAGAAAAGAAAATTGATTGATTCTTGTTGTGTTTGAATATAGACTTGCATAACTATATTTCATATGAGAAACAAAGTCTTAAATCTCTTTCTAAATAGGCCATATTTCAACTAGAATTCTTGAACAGTTTGCTGCCCGGTCACTAGGAGCAGACCTCAATGTTTTGTAAATATCTGAAAATATAGAAATGATATCAAGATGATTTTTGATGTTGTAGAAACTAGAAACTTAATCGAACAAGTTTATAGAGACCATTTTTGCTTAAAATGGCTTTTGGTATGTCAAAAACCGATTGCAATTCAAACTCAAAAAATTGTCTATAGCTGTTCACGACTCATGACATGTGTTACTCATGAATAAGTGCACGAGTTGTGAAGTTTTCTCCCTATCACGAGTAGTGACACCCCTCACGACTCATGACACTTCCCTACTTCATCCAAACATGATTTTTAAGCCCTATAGTGTCACCAAAGCTTGTCTAAAACCTTTTTAAGTAACTTTAAGGCATTTTAAGCATAAAATAAGGATAAGTTGTGACACTAAACATGATTAAATGGAATGATATATGAGAATAAAGTTAGTAAATGAACACTAACCTTAGACTACATAAAAATGTTTACTTATATTTGATGGTATTATAATGATTATACGCATGTGATTTGGCCTTGCCCAAAGTATTGCACACTGATATTCCTCTACAATGACATGAGAATAATATGACATAACCTAATAACAATAAGGTAGTAGTTGCAAGATTATAAGTCTAAGTTGAAAGAGTTGGGACATTGCCTTTTTTTAGGCTTAATCATGAGACCGTAGAAGTCATAATAGAAAGTAGTGATTAGCCTTGATATAAAGAAACATGCTTGTCCTTTTTTCTCATGCCATGTATTTTACTATGCAAGCGTCATAACCACAAGTAGTGTGCCTGTCACACCCTAATCCACTAACTATGGATAATCATCAATCAACATCATAAACCTAGTAAAGTCAGGCAGAAATAATAATAATTATATAACAGGCCACAGTTACATGCCATAATTAAAGAATCAAACTTATAATTAAATAATTATAACATAAACTTATAATTCCATATCCAAATAAGTAGAGGGGAGGCACTAAAAGTTTGATAGATGAGCATATCTCTCCTACATGTCAATAGGCACCTAGGTTGGCACCTTAGAAGTGTTTTCCTTTTTCTTGCTAGAGGTGGGTAAGTGGTTGGATGAGGGTGGTGTAACTTTAGCATGAGTTATTTTAGGTGCCATTTCAAATAAAAATCAAAACAAAATCAAGTTGTTCACAAGACCTCATCATAACGGGACTAGCTTTAATAACAATCTCAAATAAATAAAACACATGCTAGAAATCAATTAAGTAATGAAGTATAATTATTTATGCACAGACACTTAATGACACTCAAGCCTACAATACTGCATCAGATAAATCTTACATAGGCAAGCAAAAAACTTAGGAAATTTTAGACATGTTTATGGTGCAAGAATCCCAAAAATCCTCAAGTATAGACTATTTAAACATTAAATGCAATCAATAGTCTAAACTCTTCATAAAAAAATCATCGGCCTAAATAGAATTTCCCATTAATTTCAAATAAAATGTATATCTAAAACATAGGGAGCACAAAATCTATATGTTAGGTAAAATAGAAGCCATCATATGAATAAACAACACAAAGGCATACAACAAGCATTAACATGAAAACACATAAAGTGTGGGTTCCATGTATACACAGACATTCATTTAATCAAGCAAACAAAATTGTTCCCTGCATAGCATTATAGAGTGATGAACAAAATTTGAAGTCTTTGCAATGTCATTCACTTGCGAACCTTTTTAAAAACAAGTGTTTAAAGAAAAAATCCTTTAAATTAAGAACAATAACACTCAATTTATTGTGCATTAAAAGGCATTAACGCACTTGTAATGCCCAACTAACATTTATAATTTCCATGCATGGTATATAAGTCACGGTGATGTTGCATGCTAATATTGTAATAAATAGCTCATATTGATGATTAGCAACTTAGATTTATTCCTATTTAGCATTGCTATGTTACAATTCATTTCGTAAAAATTTCTACAGCATAAAGGCATAAAAATCGTGCTACCCAAACCTGCAAATTTGAAATTTAACACTCCTAATAGACAACCTCCACCTCCAATACTCTATATAATACATTGTACTTTAAATGCATCCATCATCCAACATCATATCACAATCACAATTCCATTATTCACCATTGAAGCATTCTTTAATATACATATGCTTCATTAATAATTATTGTTCTTAATACAATATAGTGTATACATTACATACCATTAACCAAAAATAACTTAATACAAAATAGCTAAGTATTTGTCCAAAAGGTCATATATACATGCCGGCTCCCTTGCCTTTTTCAAGTCCTCTAATTATCTGTTCCTACGCGCAGTCAACAAAATTATGCACTAATAAAACATTCTTACTTTGTAGTGGATACAACTACACAAATTTTCATTTAAAGAAATTATTTTTACTAAATTACCCTTTTGCCCCTTAATGTTATTTTTTTAAAGTAATTTAATTAACTTGTTTAATTAACTAAATTTACTACTCAAACCATTTTATACTTATTATTTTTATTAATTGCTATAATATTCCCGCTTAAATGTAAACTTATGGTTAGATCCCTAACCTTGTTATTTACCATATTTAACCTTGGTTGATTTTTTGCTTCTTTTTACCTCTAATTCATCCTAGATAGAAAAGTTTCATTTTAGTCCATATGTTTACTTATAAAGTGAAAAATTACATTTTGGTCCCTAAACTTTTCAATATTTATTATTTTTCCCTTTTTATCTTATTTGACTATTTTAATCCTTCTAACTACTTTTTTGATGCCAAATTACCATTTTACCCCTAATTTATTATGTAATTACTTTTTTATCCTTTTTGAGCATGTACTTTCATTTTTCACTTTATTTCATATTTATTTTCATTTATGATATCTTGTACATAAAATTTACCATTTAATCCTTATTTTCTTACATAATTACCATTTTGTACCTAGTATTAACTAGTGAAAATCCTCGAACTTGATCTGCGAGATAAGAACTATATGACTATATGAATGTACTATATGACTGTATGAGCGAGGTGACTACCTAAATTCATTCATTCCTCGATAATAATTTACTATATAATTCTACCGTGGTATATGGATCCTATGGCTAGCCATTATATCCTAAGATCCTAGATCACCCACTGTATACTAAAGGCAACTAATTATTATACATTATGTTATGTTTCTATCTTAATTTTTATAGTATTTTCATTATGTATCATATCACACATCATCATTTTTCATACATTCATCCATAGCATATATATATATATATATATATATATATATATATATATATATATATATATATATATATATATATATAAAGAATAACATCTAAACATGTTAAAAATGTGCCATTATCTTTAAGAAAGCAATTTGGCCTCATTATGACATTAAACTTATCATATGTTTTCTTATTCTATTTTATGTCAATTATGTTTCTAATATGAAATTATGCATATTTATAGTAAATTGTACTTATTTTACCTTAATATTTATTTGTTACTTATAATTATACTATTATGTTCACTTACTAGCTAATATTTACATACATTATTTTAAGTTCAAACAACCACTAATATATTAATTCACCATTGCATTGCTCCATTAATGCTTAATATATACTTCAATTGATAATAAAATAACACATTATGATATTTGAGACATCATTCAACCATAAGTAATTCTCCCACCTAATTTTTAATTTCTTTTTTAGTTTTACACTTATTTTATAGTATTTCATCATTTTACAAAGTTTTGTTAGATTATTTCCCATTATTATTTAAATTCACTTAGTTATATAATGAAATTTTTATAAAAAATTCAAAGATCAAATGAAATTAAGTGTAGAAAATGTATCCACTAACTTTATTAAAGCTTGAATTCACCTACTTATTCTCTCCCTTATCTTTTCCTTCCTTGTTCTTCTTTTCCTCTTGAATTTCTCCTTTTGGCCAAATTTGGAAGAGAGAAATGGTGATTTTATGTTATTAATTTTGACATATAAATGCTACTAAATGATTATGCTAGAGATGCTCTGCAAATTTATATAAAAATTCCCAATTAAAGCCAACAAAACTCCATACTTTACCTAATTAGTGTACTTTTCTCTTACTAAAATTTCCCCACTTTCAAGCTTCTTCTTGATCCAATTAAATTTCTAGGATAAAGAGGATGCTTTGTAGTATAATTGGGTGAACTAGGGCTTCAAATATGAAAGGAGATGGAAGAATTAAAAGAAAAATGATGGAACCGTATTTACAAGGGCTGGTTCGGATACCTAAGGAGAATGGGATAAATTTAAATATTTTTAGGAAGAAATATATAGGATTCTAGACCATTATATGTTGCCCATAAGTTTACTAATCCAATGGCTCTAATTCTTTAATTTAGTTTTTTATCCAATAGCTTATTTTTAAGATACTTTTTAAGTTTTCATGGAATACTACACCAATTTATACTATGTTGATACATGTAGATAATTATGGCTAATTTTATAATGATAATTATGCCCTTAGATAAATTAAATATGGCAATTAAGCCATCCAATTAATTTAACCTTATTTTTTCACCAATTTTTTAAAATTAATGTTTTGCTTGTCAAAATGCTATGAAATTTTACCTTACATTACATCAAATATGGAAAAACATATATTTAAAATTTCAAGTTATTCGAACACATTTCAAATTAGTTCTAACTCCAAAGGTAAAATCGGTCAATCCAAAATTTAAAATTCCAAAACTATTTAAAAAATTTTCACTTTCAATAGTTTATTTAGGACATATATAATGGGTCTACGTGGTCAGAATAATTTTAAAAGTCTTTAGAATAATTTTAGGTTGGGTCAAACTTTTGGTCAATCGAGATTAAATATATCGAGTAAGAACTTCTTTGTCTATTTTGAGAGCCTATTTAAGCTCAATTTCTTCTCAAATTATACCACTAAACTTCTTTTAATACCTATTTTCATATTTTGGAGTTAATTCAAATTGCCTACCAGGTCGCCCATCCTCGAATTCCTTAGCTTGAGCATATTTAACCCTTATGCACTTTCAAATTTTTCTATATTATTCAACTACAATCACTCTAAAAAATTGTTCTTAGATTACTATTTATACTTTAAAACATACCATGCAAACTAGATGCAAATTTTCAAGTGTGACAGTACTTGGACAACTTCTTATATAAGCATAAACAAAGTTTATTGAACCAATATAAACAATGAAGCATCAATGGCATCTAGAACTAAAATGCATGAAAACAACCAATAAATGGCCAAATTGCTAGATACATGCCTGCCTAAAACCTAAAACCTATAATCCACATGCATAGCCAATGCCTAACTTTACTCAACCCACCATATCTACTATATGCATCAACACAGGAGAAAACAATTAACATATTTAGCCAAATACTCATTAGCATTAATCATTAGTTTAGACACACCAATTCATATATCAATCATTTGAAAAATAATGAATTTCCTAAATCTCATGCAAAGTTAAGTGACATGAAGTAAAACTAATAGGTGTTAACACCCTTTGCTAAGTGTTGAAAGGACAACATTGTGTATCTAACTGGAAGAAACAAAAATCAAAAACCTTTGTTTAAAAGCACAAAGAAATGTACAAAAGAGGGGAAATGCTTATTTAGTCATTATATTGAACAGTTGGTATGCAATAGAGTAACACAACAAAAATTTGCAATCTTTCACACATTGAAACCCCAATGGAAAAAAATTAAAAAGTTGATGAAAATTCTATCACAAAAGAACCAATAGGCAATGAAAATTGATAAAAAGATTTTGAATCAAAGATGAAGTTTTGGAACCATACCTGTTACAATGCCTCCCACATGTCATTTTGTTAAAAATTTCAGCAAAGAAAAAATATAAAGCAATCATCCAGAAAAAAATAAACCCAACAGAGAATAATGATAGGAGAGAATGTAGCATTCAACCAAATGGGTTTCCAAAGATTTGCACAATAAAGATTTATGAATATGAGATCAAGAATGAAATAAAGAAAATAAAGATGGAAAACAAAAGTAGAAAATAAATCAACACACAAAACAAAAATGATACAAACACAAATAATGAAGATTAAAGAAAAAAATCGAAAAGAGAGAGAAAAAGACTTACTTGTTAAAGATCTCAACAAAATCAATGTTTATACTAGATTAAAAACTTGAAAAACAAAGAAAAATGTAAAAAAAAGAATAAAATAGTCAAGAAAGAAAAATAAAAAGAAAATCGTATAAAACTAAATAAACAAATGAAAAAGAAAAGGAGATAAATACAGTAAATAAAGAAGAAAAATAATAATAATAATAATAATAATAATAATAATAATAATAATAATAATAATAATAATAATAATAATAATAATAATAATAATAATAATAATAATAAGATTTCACTTACCTATTGAGGATTCAAAGGATTATGTAGCCAAAATAAGAGAGAGAAAGAGGGGGAGAAAACTCGAAGAAAAATAGATAAAAGTCAAAAAAGGAAGGAGAAAAATTGAAGAAATGAAAGGAAAATGAAGAGTCACTATAAAAATTAGATTTTTAAAATAAGGTTTTAGTGGGGTCTTGGTTAGTACCAATAAGGTAATGATAGTGAGATAAACTGCTCTCATTACTGGACTAAAAGAAAAACAAATGCCATGGTCAATAGTAATATTGGCCACCATGAGGTAATAATTTTTTAGTCCAAAAAGTAAAGGCGTATTATATCACAGTGAGCATAAAAAACCTAATTATCATGACCAATCCACACTTTAGGTATATAAGCAAAAGTTTACCTATGTCACGGTCACTACCAAAATATAATCACCTATTTCACGGTAACTATGTCATTGTTGTTGTGAATTATCGGTTACATGCATCTCTTACAGAAGTGAAATTTTAAATTTTTTAACCAATAGATCTGATCTTGCTATGAATTTACAATATACATATTAATGAGAATAAGAAAAATTACCTTTGATTTTTGTTGAATAGTTGATTTTCCTTCTCATCGGGTTGTCGTAAACCATAGTGTCCAAAATTGAACACCTCTAATTAGTAATCCACGCTAGAGAAAGATTGAATGAACCAACAATGTAGGAATATAAGGATTGGCCGAAATCCCTTGATTATAGCAAGAGGGGTGGCTGGGGTTGAGAGAGTGAGAGAATGTTTCTTTTCTCTTAATGTTTACTTAACCCTAAAATCCCTATCACTTCGATTTTTATAGTTAGGTTAAAAATTTAACTTCATAATGGAATTGGTCTCTTTAAAATTGCTGGAGAAATATTAAATGGGCTTTTGGAATTATTAATAATTTATTTAGGGTCAATTAAATCCAATTTAAATCCTTTCATAAAAGACTATGAATAAAACCCACAAACTGGGCCCTTCATGCATACACTTGGATTTAATCACCCAAATGAACTCCAAATCCATCCAAATTAAATATGTAGGCTCCATAACACTTATGAAATATATTTAATTTATTTTGGTCCAAGAATTAGGCCTCTAAAGCCTTCTATCAGGGTTTGACATGTAACCCTTCCTCTTAAGGGTTGCTACGCCAAAACCGATCTTCTGGGCCTCTTTTAATTTCTCCAATAGATCTATTAATTATTATATCATCCCTATAATACTTATAGTCCAATAGTTATTAATTATAAAATATAATATTTCAATTAGGTCCATTTTACAAAACATTTCTAAAAATTTCAGCGAACAATTTTACTTGATAATAATTAATTATTCTCTTATTCACTTCTCTATTCCCATAATAATATCAAATATTATTATCCTTGTCATTTTACTATTTTATCCTTTTTTCTATATATGTGTGACCTATTGGGTTTTGTCCATATTAGCAGTATAATATGTAATTGTGAGTTATATTCAAAACTCATAAGATTTAGACCTCTTTAAATCATTTTATCAGTCCCTATTAATATTTATGATACACTATTATACAATTCATGATTGGCCTCTAGCTAGATATCATGACTACCCAAATGTCAGGAAAGTCAAGTGGTTTGACTATACCCTTTCATAGAAATAATTACCGTATAATTACTACTTTCACCACTCTTATCTCAATTAAACTACAAGAAAATTAGAAAATAGCAATGGAAATTAGCAACCAAATTTATTGAATTTCTGTTGCTAATAAAAATTAGCAACGGAACATTCGGTTACAAATTTTGCGGTTGGTATTTTTTAGCAACGGAAATTGTTTTTCGTTTCTAAATTTAGCAACGGATTTCATTTTTCGTTGCTGTTTTTACCAACAGAATTATAATTCCATTGCTATATTTAGCAATCAAATAGAAATTCCGTTGCTATTTATAGCAACTGAATTGATGTTTCGGTTGCTAAGTTCAGCTAGTATTATAAAAAAAATGGCGACAAAATTTTCATCGCTATTCCGTCACTAAATTATTGTTGATTTTTTTCCACAAAATTTATGCTGAAGCCTATATCAACCAATTAAAATAAAACCATGAGCAGCAGCAACAGCAGCAAGGGTTATACATTCAAATAATTTGACATATATAAAGATGTAAGTAATCATTCCATTAATTTTAAATCTGATGGAAAACATATCAGGAAATAAAAATCACAAATAAGAATTAAAAACTATTCAAAATCAAACCATATTTTTTGTGAGCATATTGATTTTTTTTAGAAGCTGTAATGTTAGAGATAAAGAATATTCCTAATTAGGATAAATGAAAGTATCTGTAAAGTTCCCCACAAAATAAAGAAAAGCAAAAAAATAAGTTCAAGTCGTACGAGCTATAATCTAATTAGGATAAATGACCTTTTCTGTTCCTAACCTGTAGCTATGATATGTTGCAATATACAGACTCAAATAGCCAGAACATCAAACCTCTAAAATGAGCAATGAAAAAGTATTTATGATTAATTCTTGAATTTAATTATTTATAATTAGTATTTCCTCAAATTTTGAACAATTAAATTAATTTCCAGTAAACTCTGCTTGAGCACTCCAGCTTATTGGACAAGAAATAATAAAAAAAATAAAAATCAAACTCTTCCAACTTATTCAACTATAAATCCCTATACTTACCTGCACTATGAAGATCATAATTCAAGAATTTTATTGCCCAATAAGCTTTGTGTTCCAATTCCACCGGTAGGTGACAAGACATACCAAACACTAGTCTAAAAGGGGTCATCCTTATAGGTGTCTTAAAAGTTATCTTGTACACCCACAATACTTTATCAAGCTTAAGGTAACAATCCTTTTTAGAGGTATTAATTGTCTTCTCTAAGATAGATTTAAGTTCCCTGTTCGACACTTCTGCTTGACACATAGGTTGGGTATGGTATAGGGTAATGAACTTATGCCTAACTCTAAACTTTTTTAGTAAAGTTCTAAATTGATGGTTCATAAAATGTTTGCTGCCATCACTAATTATGGCTTTATGTGTATAAATGATGAATATGTACTTCCTCAAAAATTCTAGCACTACATTGGCATCATATATCCTAATGGCTACAACTTCTATCCATTTGCTAATGTAATCTATAGCCACTAAGATATATTCAAACCCATATGACACTGGTAAAAATCCATAAAATATATATCCTATAAGTAAAATAGTTATACCTTAAGCACATTGGTCAATGGCATCTCATCCCTCCTAGATATATTGCCTACTCTTTATCAAAGGTCAAAAGATTGAATGTAAATTTTCACATCATTAAGCATCATAGACCAATAAAACCCAGAGGAAAGAATTTTTTATACCATTTTATTTGGTCCATGATGTCCCCCGATTTCTTAAATGCCTTAATGATTTCTTTTTGCTCCTCTTTGGGAATGCACATCCTTAACACTTAATTCGCATATAATTTAAAAAGATAGGGTTATCCCACATATAATGCTTTCCATTGGCCTTTAGCTTTTTCCTTTATTGCTATGTATAGTCCTTTGGCATCTAACCACCTGCAAGATAATTTGCTAAATCAACTAACCAAGGAATCACAATCTCACAAACAAATAAAGTGTGGTATGAAGTGCAGAACATAGTTGCCAATACCAAGGAACTATTAGTTTGTTTAAGGGATAAGTGGCTATCAAGGAATTTAAGAAGTTCAGAGGCAAGATGTGGTTGACAGTTGTATGTGCCATCAAGAAAATGCATACCAAGAAAATCAATTTCCTTTTGAGTAAGAACTATCTTGGTAGGAGACATCATTATACCATGGAAGTGAGTTAGTTCAAAGAATTATTGGACGAGTTGTTGGTGAGAAGGGATGTTGGAGGAGAACAAAATGATGTCCTTAATGTATATTTGAGAATAATGAATCAGTAGTTCATAAATCCTAATCATAGCTTGCTGAAAGATGGAGAGACTAGTTTTGAGACTAAAAGGTATGACAATCCATTAGTAATGAAAATTAGGAATACAATAAGCAATCTTAGAATGATCTTCAGGAAGAATTTCTAATTGCCAAAATCCAACTTTGAAGTCAAATTTGGAAAAGATGTGAGCATTGTAAAGAAAGGAAAAAAGTGAGGATATGTTAGGTAAGGGAGATTTATTATCTTTAAAGAATGGGTTAAGAGGGGTGTAATCAATCACAAGATGTTTTTGGCCTCGAGCTTGTTCGAAATGCTTAATAACATAAAAAAAAAACCTGACAAGCCTAATTAGACTTTAGTGGGTCAATGAGTTTGTAGGCTAATAATTTGGCACATTCATCTTTGGCCAAATAAAAATTAGCAGGAAACATGCCAGGATGGGTTTTTTTGGTTGGATTGAGATCTTCAAACTTTTTAAAGGGTAAGGAGATGAAAAATTCAAGATAGGTCCAAAGAGAATATGGGTGTTTGGTGAGTAAATTAGAATGAGAGGTAGCACAAAAATCGATTGATATACATTAGTTTGAGTCATTCGGGTTAAATTTTTCATTAAGTGTCTCTACTGAGTGCTGTTTAGTTTGTTTGAATTCTCTTATTCGAGGTTAGAGATTAAAATTTTAGGAATACAACCGATTCATTACCTAGATGGTGAGCAAAGGCTAACTGTGGGGTCTTTTGATGACTCCAATTAGGCACTTAGTTTTAAACTAATTTCAGTCTAGTTTTATTTTATTTTTTTATATTTTCTGTATATTTTTGTTTACTTTTAATAACTCTTACTAAGAATAACTTAATTTTTGCTATTATGAATTTTTGATAAGTCATGGTCACAACTATCTGATTGCCACCAAGACATAAGGCAGTTCAGGATAAAATCTAATTTAAGATTACCTCATGGTCATAAAGATTTCATTGCCACCATAAGCCCTTGATGTTTGGATACAAAAGCAAATTAAAGATTATCCCATGGTGGCCACTGTTC